>CAUHTR010000068.1:0-227073 GCA_959609185.1 Schmidtea polychroa
ATCGACTTAAAATGTGTAATTTTAGGGGGATACTATCTAATGAAAATTACGGTAGGCCTTTTACTGATATATGATAACTTTATAGCATCTCTAGACAAAATGCTGTTATTGTATGGGAGGTTTCATTAGGCAAGGTTTGTAAATCCAGGGGTTTTACTTTTAAGCCATTATTATCTGAGAAATAATGGACCAGTATTGGAAGCATCTTCATATAGGTATAATTACTGGAATCAGTAGAAATTCCATAAAAAAGGAATTTTTTGTATCTCTTGTTGAATTAGTTTTATGGGATGAGGTGCCAGTATATTTTCAACTATGGCAGTTGCTTTTGTTCTTGCCGTCGATTGTTTCATTGCAATTTTAGAATCGGGATACACAATGGAATCCAGTTTTGTTATGCAGTCTAAGGAATTGAATGTTTGATGGCGTTTAACAGTTTTTTATGCAGTTATTAATTCTGCAGCACATATTAAAATGTCTTCGAAGAATTTTCTTTAATAAGATAGGAAGATATGATTTTTGATGAAGATGCCGATATTAATTTTGAAATGTGATTTCCTGATTTTATGTGGTCTCCTACGCTCGATTTGACACCATGACTTACGGATATATAAATATTGGAAATGGTACAAATGCCTCGTATTCATTTCCCCCTCTTTTAATACATAACCACTCCTTTGTAAAGTCATCAGAAAAATAACATTTTCTATTTGGCATGGTTGTTAAAATTATTCAAATTCAAACAAATAACTAAAATACAAAATTAATCGGACATATGCAAAGAAACTAATATAAAATTATTATATAGACAATAATAAAAAAACTTACATCAAAATACCGAGCCTCCTCAATCTAAACTTCTAAACAAATAACAAACGGATATTGTCACAGGATAGTAGGAGCAGATTAATCGCGACTAATTACAGAGCACAGGCGCTTCTGTCACATCAGTGTTGTCCGTTGGCAAAGCGCTGAATGATACACGTTACTTGTAAAATTGAATAAATGAAATGAAGTAAATAACTTCACATTGTCATAAATGGTGAGTTATCGACTGATGAACACACCAACGTGCATTATAGAGACTTTTAACTTTTGGAATTAGGCGTATTCCGAAATATAAAAGTGTCTATAATACACGTTGGTGTGTGCATCAGTGGAAATAACTCACCATTTATGAGAAAGTGAAGTTATTTACTTCATTTATTCAATTTTATAAATATTTTTTAAGTAAGTTTTTTAAATTTAAGTAAATTTTAAGGCAAAAAACACAATAAAAAATTTTAAAATTATTTTTCTGCCACTTTCTCAATTCCTATATAAAAACTTTTAACTTTAGGAAAGGTAGGTAAGTTTGTATGTTGCTATACTATAATTTTATCAATTTTTTAGGTTATAGAAACTTTTATATTTCGGAATTAGGTGTAACTGGTGTAGGGGGATTGAAAAGAGCCGAGGTGTTGCTTTGAATGTCGGTGTTCCCACGTGCGCGTATCAATACTAAATACTAGCTGACTTGTACCCAACTTCGCTCAGGAACATTTTGTTATTTCTGACTTACATGTTTAAAAAAATATATACATTCGTAAATTTTTAATCGACCGGGACAAATTAATCTTGGACCGGGACACGGAGCTCGAAATCGGGATATCCCGGTGTACCGGGACGTATGTCAACCCTATTCTAGTGCAGTGAGAATACGCAATTGAGCTTTACCATGAACTACTGTAGTCTAGTATTCAGGGCCGGATTAAGAAGCCAGGGATGTCAGTGTTCTTCTTTTGAAATTGATATCAATTGAAAAGTACGTATAGGATGACCTTTTGAAACTGCAATTGAAAATCTGTTGTATTTATCACTTTCAGCATAATGCAAGTCAGTAAAATTAATAGTTTTCTATACTTTTTTATTAGATATTATTGGATTTTAGAAGGATAAATATTTATTTCTATTATTATTTGGCTTTATAGTGATAGTTGTAATTTAATTAATGAATTTAATTAATTATATGGTACTTTAAAAAGAGACATACATAAATTAAATGTTCAGTTAAAAATATTTCATTGTTTTTAAAAAATTATTTAATTATAATAATATATAGTTTTATTATTTTTATTTTTTAAATTTAATTTGTTTGTTTTTTATATTTAAAATTAATAAAAATTTCCGAAATTTTAAGTATCTTTTTTAATTAAAATTTAATATTTAAACGCCAGAAAAATATAAATAAAAAGAAACATTTATTTCAATAACAATTGCGCATCACAGAGTTCTTATAATAGATCTCATACGCTCAGTTAATTTAATAACAAGGGGTAGGGCAATAATTTCTTTAAAATTATTTTTCAAATATTCTAATTCTTTTAATAACGTTTCATAAAGATCGGATTCGTGATTTATAGCATCCAAATATTCGACAAAATATCCAATGCAGGAAGACATAGTGGTGACCTCTTTTATGACCTCAGAGCATAGGTCATTTACGTGTAAAAGACTTGAAATATTGGAATACAAAAAGACCTCAAAATTAACAATCCAGAAGCGCATTATCTCCGCATTGAAATGGAACTTTTTGTAATGGATATCGAGAGAAATTATTTCCCGTCTTAAACACGAAAACTTTGATAATTCAGGGTTTATTAAAACAATTTCTGCAGTCACCAGCAATTCTTTGATAAACTGGGAAACGATTTGGGTCTTTTTATTAGAAAGAGCTTCACAAACCTTCACCTCGTTGTTTTTATAATAAGTTTTTTGTACTTCTTTTTTCTTATTTATCGTTTTAAGGTTAGCAACAGAGATCTTTGACAAAAATGAATTGATTTTACTAGAATCTAAATCCGGGAAAAGAGATTCAGTGTCCCTGAATATTTTATAGAAAACACAAAAGATCTGTTCTATCATTGACCCGATTAATTCAATGCAGCAATTATATCTATGGTTAAAAGTCCTCGATAATTCAGATAAAGAAAGGAAAAGGTTTTCTTGATATTTTTTCCTATAGCTTTTAAATTTATCTTTTACGTACTGTAGGAAGTCGACGACATGGTTAAAATAGTCAGTATCGTACTGGAAATGCTTAAGTATGTGGTCGATTTGAATAGAGACTATTCGGAACAATGTTAATTTTTCCTGTAAATTTAGTTTTTTTAATTTCTTGAGATTCCGTCCAACATTATCTCTAAGTTCGTTGAAAGATTGTCTGAATATCTCACATTTTTCCATGGAACTTTTAATCATATTTTTAAATTCTTTATCTGATGTATTTTAATTAAAGGATGCGAAAACTGAAGCTGCAGTCACCAAGTAAAAATTATTTTTATGTATGTCAAAATATTTAGTCAAATCATCAAAAATTTCATTATATGTATCGACTATATCTTTATTGTTTTCAAATTCTGATAAAAGAACAAAATATTCTACATCTATGGTATCTTCTACAGATTTTGTCATATATTTAAGTGACGTAATGGGTATCATATCCATTGGACAAGTTGAATTAATAACCACCCATTTTTTGACACAATTTACGCAGAAATAATGACTGCAATTTTCAGGTGATATAATCGTTTCATTGGTCAGAGATGAATAGCATACCAAACATTCTCGACAGTTTTCCATGTTAATCAATAATTTAATTAATTGAAATTAGTTTTGTGAATAAATTATTATTTAATTTATATTTCATTTCTTTTTAGATTTATTGGTCAAAAATATGTATAATCATTTATTTCTAAATTAAAATATTAAATTAATTAATTAAAATAAACATAAAAATTAATTTTGTATTATTAAATTTTGATGTTTTTTGATAAACAAAGAAAAAGAATAAAAAAAGTTAAAATTAAATATAATATTATAAAAATTTAAAATATTCTAGACGCTCGAAGTTTTGATAAATAAAGATAACAAAAAAATTAATTAAAATAAAATGTTTTAAGTGCTTCGATGATAAGCAAGGAAATCTTTTAAAATTTAAAATTAATAGAATTTTTAATAAAATTTAAATCATTTTAATTTTTTAAAATCTATTTTAATTAATTTTAAATTAAAAAAATTCTTGACGCTCAAAAGCCTTAATAAATAAAGATTTTAATTTTCAAATAAAATTTATTTAATTAAATTTTATGTTTGCTATTTTAAAGTATTTTGCAAATCTATGGTCTCATTAGAAAAGGTAAGAGAATTGAAAATGTAATTTAAATATAAATTTAAAAAATTTAAATATATTAATATTTTGATTAAATTAATTAATAATAGTGTTTTCACTATTTTGTCAATTAAAACCTATCATGATTTTTGAGTTCTATTATAAAAGATAATTGAAACTTGAGAAATGAATTTTAAAAAATAAAATTAATTAAAAGGGAGTTGAACGAGAATATTGTTTAAGTCTCATTCTCAATCAAACACGCAACAAGAAAGATCTGGTAGATCTTTGATAAAGCAACATTTATAAGTAGAAAGAAGTTCTCTTGCCGATTTTACTAGACATATTTTTATCCTTTCACAAAGTTGTTCTTTTCAAAAGCCTTCAGTCACTAATAGTTCCCTAATTTATTTAAAAAATCTAAATCCAGCACATAAAAATAGACTATTTTGGATCAATAGCACATTTAATGAGAATCGTGTCGTTCTTGTAAATATTTTTCATCGACGCCAATTCCTTGAAACTGATGAATTCGTTGTCTCCAATGCCGTCGTTTCTATCCGATCCTGGCCTCGAGAATGAATGCTCACAGGTTTTCGACTCAGAAAAATACATGAATTTGTAAACTTTGTGATCTTTTAATGTGTTTTGGTCGAGAATACTGAGAGAGACTCGATGTCGCATTGGCCAGCTGAGATTATCATCGTTTTGACTAGGAAGAATACAAAAGAACACGAAAAGAAACTTTCCTTCATACTGGTTCACACCATTGGGATACATTCCTAAGCAAAGTTTGTATCCATTGTAATTGGAATAAAACGGGTCGCTAAATATTATTGTTTTTCTGTTCATCTTCGAGTCCTGCTGTTTTTTTGAAAATTCTGTTACTCTCCATAAAAAAGGTTTTGGTTTATGAATATCATAAGTTGGTGTTAAAGTTATAGCAGAAAGACCTTGCTTGTCCATTAACTTTTTGAGATCGTCATTTTCATCTTTCAAATTTTCAACAGTTTCTTGCAAAGATTCCAATAATAACTAAAATAATAATAATAATAATAATAATAATAATAATAATAATAATAATAATAATAATAATAATAATAATAATAATAATAATAATAATAATAATAATAATAATAATAATAATAATAATAATAATAATAATAATAATAATAATAATAATAATAATAATAATAATAATAATAATAAATAATCAAAAAAACGTGGCAATGATTTAATAATACAGAAACGCCAACTCAATAAATTCAACATCAACGCGATATATTTCAATTGTACAACAATCTTCGTCAGGCCGCAATCTGAATAATCAATAATAAGACATAAAATATGCAATATCTAAACAAATTAACTAATAATAATCATCTCCAAACTGTATCAAAAATTTTTAAAAAAATATTTCAAACAAAAATATTTTAAAAAACCAAACCATATTTTACATAGCCCCACATACATATTATTTTAAAATTAAATTTTAATTTAATAACATTTAACATTCCACATAAAATTAACAAATTTAAAAAAATTACATAGTTTACAAAACACAAACATAATTATACCACAACCACGACTCCCAACCTTCATCCTTCAATTACTTAAACACATTCAAAATCTCCGTGGAACGGGCAACTTGATCATTTATTTTTGGATTTAAATATCTAATCAACAATGCCTCACAAGTTACTCGTTCCCAATAATTACTTAAACCTTTTGAAATAATTTCGCGTTGATGTTGAATTTATTGAGTTGGCGTTTCTGTATTAATAATAATAATAATAATAATAATAATAATAATAATAATAATAATAATAATAATAATAATAATATTAATAATAATAATAATAATAATAATAATAATAATAATAATAATAATAATAATAATAATAATAATAATAATAATAATAATAGCGAATAATGACTGTAGGCAGATGTGAGCCCACGATGACTCACCGTGAGGTCACAGAATTATGAGTCATCCAAAAATGGTGACTCGTCGTTTTTTAATCAAATTTTTTCTCAGAGCAAGGGCAATGAGTCATTGTGTGAATCATAAATAGGTCAAGGTCATTGAGAGAAAGACAATGAGTCATAGAAATTTTTAATTAATATTTTGTGCTAAGTATTTTTTCCAAGTCCAAAATAAATTTTTATTAAATGATCGCAATTATCTAATTGCTATTTTGGCTTTTTTTTACAAAACCGATATTTTATGAAAATATTTCAAAGTATTTTTAAACAGTCAAATAGTTCAAGAGTGAATTGTATATTGGTGTTAGTGGAGTTTGCATGCGCCAAGATTATGTTGAGAGGTACCGTGGAGACTATGAAAATGTCATCAATATATCTTTTCCACATCAGGAGTTTATCTACTTGACCCAGAAGGCAAGATTGCTTTCTTAGAAACAATGATAAGTCCTTCTGAAGGTCCAGACACACTCACATTCAACAAAGATTTATTCACTAAAAGTCTACACAGTAACAATGACTGTTGTAATCATTTTTAGTTTAAAACTTTTATGTAAATAGTAAAATAACATTATGCTTTGATAGTAAAAAAAGCGAATGCAACACA
The DNA here is from genome assembly GCA_959609185.1 of Schmidtea polychroa. Lineage (NCBI taxonomy): Eukaryota > Metazoa > Platyhelminthes > Tricladida > Dugesiidae > Schmidtea > Schmidtea polychroa. Next base: position 6,741 of record CAUHTR010000068.1, read on the forward strand.
AGTGGAATTTAAATAAAGAAAGTGCAACCCAAATGTACGAATCTAATTGGTAACGCTTTATTATAAATACGTGATGTTCATTAAAATTAGTCATAATTTACAAATGAAAAAGAAAATGATGACTGAAAAGAAAAATGAAAAAAATCCAATAAATAAGGGAACTCAATTGCAACCAGTTCAATTATTCCACAATTACAAAATGCATTTTTTAAATATTCAAACAGAAATCAAGTTGACAAAACTTATCCACATCTAATGACTACCTAGTCAAATGATGATATCGATTCTTTAGAATTTGTTTTTCCGAAAATCAATAGCCATATTCAAGTGATTACAAAAGCATTTTCCAATGCCCGTCATGCTAGATTTTATGATGCTTTTTCTCCAATGTGGTGAATAAATGTATTAGGCAAATTTTGTTATTGATTTTAATAAAAAACAGTTTGATTAATAAGTGTATGATTAACATTGACATTGTAATACAAGTACATTCTTAACAAAGACATTATGGTTTTTATTCGATTTCTGGAAAAGTTTAAAAAATTTAATGGGGGAGTGGTCCTGGTTTAAAAACTTAGCAAACTTCTTGAATATTTTTTGAAAAATTATTCTATGTTTAAAAATACTTTGAAATAATTTCATAAAATATAGGTTTTGCAAAAAAAATGAAAATTAAAATTAGGCGATTGCGATCATTAAAAAAATAATTTGTTTTGGACTTGAAAAAATTACTTTGAGGAAAATATTAATAAAAACAAATTTCCATGACTCAAATTATTTCTATGACTCATACCATGAGTCATTGCCTTTGTTATGACAGAAAAAATTGATAAAAATAGACGAGTCATCGTTGTGAGCTCACAGTGAGTCATCATGGGCTCACTTCTACCTACTAATGAATTATAAATAATATTGATAAAAATAATTATTCCAACCTCATTTTGATTCAACCGTTCCTTGAAATAATTTAATTCTTGATCGCAATTTTCTAATTTTTTTTCTAATTCATCCATTTTTATTTTACTTTGTTTTTCGTGTTTTTCTAACATAAATATTTTATTGCTAAGACTTGTGACGAAATTTATAAAATTCAAATTTTCCGATGTCTTATTTATATTATTAATAATCTCCTTGCTCTGTTGAGGTAGAAAACACTTTTCACTCATTGATGCTGATTCGTAGTTACCAAATATATTTTGATACTTTACAACCTTACTGTTAGTTTTGTGGTCAACTTCAAACTTTTTCTCTCTTTCAATTTTACCAACTCCACAGACTGGGCAATGTTCTTCATTTCTTTCCATCAGTTCTTTGCAGCAATTTGAGCACAATTTACATCCACAGGGGACCCGGTAGAGGTTTATCAGAATTCTCTGGCACAACATGCACAATAGTTTGCCATCAACTTGGGATGAAGATATTATATCGAAATTGCAAGGTTGATGATTAGGCTGAAATTGGAACATTCTTTGCAAACCTAATTGTATACATTTTGATAAAAAGAATTTCAAATAATGAAGAAATGATGATATAAACTGAAAGCAGCACTGAAAATTTGTGTTAAATAGGAAAATTATATTTTATCAAATCATAACGAAAAGAAATGAAACAAACATTAAAGGAAACCAAAAATAGATCAAAATATTTTTCAATAAATAAATGAAAATGTCAAACAATTACAATATATTTCGAGGAAATGATTCCAAGCACCAGTTTAACGAATTTTTAAGAATTAATCTCAATAAATTTGCAGTTGATTAAATAATATTTGTAGCGATTGCGATTGAACTTTCGACTGTATGTCTATTATAATATATACGATAAACCTTTGCAGCTGAGTAGATTGAATTGAACTGTCTAACTCAGACTCAATCCCCACCCCGAACAGGCATTTTAATTTTTTCAGAAATGCGGCGTTGTCCATTTAAGCAAAGACCACAGTCATAGAATGAGTAATATGATGCTTCATGCACTGGACAACAAAGACAATGAGTCCCCGCATGAGTCATAATTTTATTCTTAGAATTTTCCAAGTATTTTTTTTCAATATCGCTTTCACAGCTGAGTAGATAAAGTGTGAGCTGTCTATCTCAGACTCAACCCCCACCCCCAACAACCATTTTAATTTTTTCAGAAATGCATCTATGTATTTTTAAAAAAAGAAAATGAGTCATACTTTGCGTCACGCAGTGGATAACAATGACAATATTTATATTCTAAGAATTTTCCAAGTAATTTTTAACATAGAATTATTTTTTCAAAAATTTTTTATTTAACCTTTAAATCAACCCTCATCTGACCATTTGGGATTTTTCAAAGAATCGGCTGTGCCCAGTTAACAAAGAACTTTTATAATTTTTTCGTTTTAAAGGATTTTTTTCATTTTATGGTCAAAATTTTTACCATATAGATAGAATCATGTATGCTCTACCTTATGGTGCTATTTAAACATTCGATGATTCAACCAAGGTGAGTCAAAACCTTCAAAGAGTCAAAAATTTTGATTTTCTGAAACATGATTTAAAAGATCGGCACCAATATAGAGAACATGTTGGACCATACCTTATAAGGTTTCACAAGGGTTGAAGGTCACCAAAGTCAAAAGTTCAAAACTTAAAAGTCTTAAAAAATTTTTCTGCACATTTTAATTTTTATTTTTTAAAAATTTTAAAAATTTAGAAACTTAATAAAATTTTTCTACTGTGTCCCTCTATCAAAATTTTTGACTCTTTGAAGGTTTTGACTTACCATTGTTGAACCATTGAATGTCTAAATAGCACCATAAGGTAGAACATATATGATTCTATCTATATAGTAAAAATTTTGACCATAAAATGAAAAAAATCCTTTAAAACGAAAAAATTATAAAAGTTCTGACTCACAATGAAGAACCCTTGGATGTTTTTAAACGGACAGCATTAGAATTTACCGGTTCATGTGAGGTAGTTAGTAGTCCTCTAGAGCAGACCATACGGTGTATCCCTCCTCAATCATTAATGAGGGGGTCTCTTTGACCGTATAGATTTTTTCTATACAAATCCGCCTGTTATTAAAATGGCCACTGCTCCAGAGGGCTACAGTATATTTTTTTACTCTATAGTCAGGGGTTCCTTTTAAAACCAAGGATTTTTTCTTTACAAAATCCCGGTCTAGTTTATAAAGCCACTGTTCCAGAGGGTTACATGGTATTTTTACAAACTGCAATCAGGGTGTTTCTTTGGACCAATGGATTTTTCTATACTTATCCAGTCTTCGCTTAAAAATTCACTACTGTTGGAGGCTACAGTATATTTTTCGCATTATAGTCAAAGAGGCTCTCTGGTCTCTAAATATTTTGTCTAAAAAACAAGTTCGATAACGGATCAACATACCTCTGATTTTCAAATACAAGGAAAATATTTTGACGAGCTTGGTAATCAATCAGTAGTTGTATTATTTTATAACACAGCCAATTTAAAATGTTCTTTTGACAATAGGTTTGAAATACTAACTGGAATAGAAATGAATTGCGTTCAACCTCAAGCATAATGCAAAGAATAAGAATAATTTGATAAATTCAAAAAACTTTATTTAAGAAATTGTGGTACTATTTTTAGTACCCGGTGTGCGGACACCACCACAATCAGCAATAGCTTATTGGGAAATAATAATCAGTGACATAATTTGAGGACCCAGACCAGGGGTGGGGAACCTGTGGCCTTTAGGCCGCATGCAGCTTCCCGGGCTTCATGTGCGGCCTCAGGAGCCGTTTCAAAATAAATCTTAATTTATATAAAAAAAACCTTGAATTTTGAGGATTTACAAATAAAAATACTTGTAAATACTGACCTGTATATATACCGTATTTACTGTACAAGCATCCAGCCGAGTACACAAAACGAAATATAAAAGTCAATCATTCACACCCATAAATACAAAACGCATGTAGAAGAATACATAAGATTATTGAGTGTGAAATGATGACTTATTTGCATCAATTTTTCGATTCAGAAACAATCAAAATTTTCCAGAATATTTCCTATAGCTGCATTTCTCAAATCTGGAGACATTATAAACAAAAGATTTAAAATGAAATTAATTAATGTTAAAATACTTTTGACTGCGGCCTCATTTGGAGGCGACAATTTTCAATGTGGCCTATGTAAATAAAAAGGTTCCCCACCCCTGACCCAGACAATCAAAAATAATAAATCACACATGCAGGCATTACATAATATAGGGTAAAGATTTGGGAGATCAAATATCCAATTATGATTACTTCGCATTTATACTATGCAAAGTTTTTGCTTTTGATGTTAACAAGGTTTAAACAAATATTTTGCCTTATTTGATGGTTGATTGCATTTTAAAGCGTGTTGGGGAATAGGATATTTACCAAGAATTTTGCCCAATTTCATTTATGCTGGAATTACTATTCTTGAAGATCTTCTTAAGGACATCTCAAAAATGACTATTCCGTATGGTCCGATCCATTAAAGGATAATCATTTATTATTAAAATTCAAAATCAAAGAAACTGAAGAAAATGTGCCAAAGAATAACAAAATTTCAATGTCAACATTTTTGCAATTTACTCCAAAAAATTGTCAAGTTGAATTTTGTTCGATACTCCTTGTTCTCTTCATCTTTTGTATCAATCAATAACTCTGTGAGGAGTTAAAATTAAAATACTAAAATAAATTAGTTCATGATTAAAATTTGTAAAGTTTTAATTGAAACTTAAATTATTTTAAGATATTAAAATTGAAATGATAATTGAAATTTTAAAATAAAATAATTTTTAATAAAACTGAAATTCAAGTATGAATGCGATGGTATGTTGATATTTGGTTGAAATTAAAATTTAGAAAATGTCCCAAGAATATTTGTTTATATAATCAGATTTAATGAAATATAATTTTTGGATTTAATAGTCTTAGTAATTTATTTTGATGACCGAAGAATTCAATGTTATAGCTTCTAACATGGTGACCATTCCAACGGATCTGCTTATTGGAAGATTACTTCCAGAAAAATTCCACAGAGGAGATGACCTCGAATTATTTATCAAAGAATGTCAGAGGTTCTTTGAAATAACGAAGACACCAGTGAAGACCCAAATGGTACTAGTTATTACACTTCTGGACAGGACTTTGATTGAAGAATATGAAACCGCAGAAGGTAAAACCGTTGAACAGAAATTAAGAGCAGCTTTTCATCGACCAACGTCATTGATGGATGACTTAAGAGAAGCCTTGAACTACGAGCAAGGTAACGAATCAGCGGAAATATTTATAGAGAAAATATCAAAAATGACTAAAAAATTGGCCTCACACACTTGGAATGAGGAAGAAATTCAGAAATGTTTATTGACACATTGTGTAAGAGATAAAGAAGTCAGGAAAGAAATCGAAATGAAAGATCTCAAAACGGCGGAACAAATTAAAGAAACTATAAAGAAGATAGAAAAAGTTAACAAGGTTATTGAACAAGTAAACACGGTGAGATCAATACGACCTACAACTGGGGGAAGAACTTATAGAGATGTAGTACAAGTTGGAGCCACGAAGAGAGAAATCAACGAATGGAAACCAGAGACAAGAGTTAAAGTGATAGAATGCTGGACGTGTCAGAAACCGGGACACAGTAGCAGAGAATGTAATATAAAAAGAAGATTTCAATGTTATGCATGTGGTGTTGAAGGTCACATACGAAGAGAATGCCCAACAATCAAATGTCATAGATGCAATGCACGAGGACACAAAGAAAGAGAGTGCTACACAAATATGGAAAGACGAAATCAAGGAAGAGATCGAGACCAAAGGAAGATGTCAGGAGGAAGAATTCAAAGAAATACCTATCAACAAAGGGAAGATATGTATCAATCAAGGAACGTACATCAAAGACAATGGGGAAACCAACAATATAACAGAAAAGATATTGCAGCTATCGAGTCTGATGATGAGATGATGAATACAAAACAGTCAAGCCAGCCAGACGAGTATAACAGGGAGAATGACCCAAACAAGCACGCTCCGTCAAACGGGACATTGATCGGAGCAATTCACTAAGTAATATTGATTTCAACCAAAGAATGAATGCTAACGGTATGTGTAATTTAAGTATGTATGATGATTGTATGATTGATAAAGATTGTAGTGTTCTTGAACGTGATATTAATAATAATAGTAGTGTAGAAATTAAAAAGTCGAATGATAAGGAAATTCAGAAAAAATTTAAAGAGGAGTGTAAAGTAAATGAATTAGTAAAACACGAGGAAAGAACTATATAGAAAATTTACAAATTCCTCAAGAAAAATGGAGACGTGTGTATTAATGAAATTGTAGAAGTTACTAGAGAGCAGAATATTTTGTCAGTAGAAGAACAAAAAAGTCCAGTAATAACATATAATATAATGCAAGGTAGACCGAGTACAACACTGGATATCCAAGGGCGGAAAGTAGATTGTTTATTGGATACAGGAGCGCGAATTAATGTGATGGCTAAATCTGTAATTGATCGATTAGAAAATATCGAAATATTAGAAACAAGGGAATCGCTAAGATGTGCAAACAACAGTAGATTAGAAACTATGGGTAAAATAAACATCAATGTTAAAATGGGCAGTATTGAAAGAAATGTAACATTCATTATAGTAAAGAATTTAATACCAGAAATTATTGGAGGAGTAGAACTACAAAGGTTATTTGGTATAGAATTGAAATGTATACTAGAAGAACATGGAAAACGTAGTGATTTCATTTGCGAAATAGAAGCTAGATTTGGGCGGATTATAACAGATGAAGAAAGATTACGTCATGCCATAGACGTTTTAAAAGTTACCGGAAATAAGAGACTGCTAGAAATATTTCAGGCAAACAAGAATGTTTTTATGGCAGATAAATGGGACATTGGGTGTACCAATCTGATAAAACATAAGATCATCACGAAAGGAGAGCCAATAATGATTAAACCGAGACGTCAGCCAATAAATTTGGAAGACAAGATTGAGGAAGCAATAAAAAATCTAGAAAACAACGGAATAATTAGGAAGTGTAATTCACCGTGGAACACACCTTTAGTTTGTGTATGGAAGAAAGAGAAAAAAGACATCAGGCTTTGTCTAGACTTCAGACAATTAAACAAGATAACAGAAAGACAAGCATTTCCAATGCCAAATGTAGATGAAATTTTAGACATCCTACACGGATCCAGATATTTTAGCTCAATCGACTTGGGAAATGCTTATTACCAAGTGAAGTTAGATAAAGAATCTCAAGAGAAAACAGCATTCTCAACAAAAGAAGGACAGTTCTGTTTTAACAGGATGCCGTTCGGTATTGCAGCGGCACCAGGAACATTTCAAGAATTAATGACGAAAGTATTGAAAGATTTGTGGAAAGATGGAGTGATGGTATATTTAGACGACATCCTAATATTCACAAATTCAGAAGAAGACCACTATAACATATTTGGAAAAGTCCTAGGGAAGATCGCAACAGCAGGACTAAGATTGAACCCCGAAAAATGTCAAATATTTAGAAAAGAAGTGAAGTTTCTGGGACACATAATAAATAAAGACGGCATACAAACAGATAATACTAAGATAGAAGCAATACAATCATTTCAAAAACCAAAATGTGTGAAGAATCTGAGGAGCTTTCTGGGTATCTGTAACTATTATCGACGGTTCATAAAAGACTATGCAAAGAAGGCAAGAGCACTAGAAAGCATATGCGGAAAAAACAATGAGAAAATAAGATGGACAGAGATGTGTGAAAAGGCTTTCGGGGAAATGAAAGAAGCATTGATAACCGCCCCAGTATTGGTATTTCCAGATTTCAGAAAAGAATTTATATTAGACCAGACGCGAGCTTCGATACTATTGGAGCAGTTCTTTCGCAAAAGGATGAAAAAGGACATGAACATGTCATTGCATATGGTTCACATGCGATGAGCAGCCACGAAAAAGGATACTGCATTACCAGAAAAGAATTATTGGCAATATACTATTTTTGTAAACATTTCAACCATTACTTATATGGTAAGAGATTCGTACTGAGAACGGACCATAAAGCTATTACGTTTATGGTAACAACGAAGAAACCAATAACTGCTCAATTCCAGACATGAATCAACTATTTAAGCAGCCTGGATATTAAAATGGAATACAGGAAAGGAACAAGCCATACAAACGCGGATATGCTATCCAGGAAAACATGCGGAACATGTGTACAGTGTATGATGGAACACGAAGACGCAAAAACCGGCAAAATTAAAACCAGAATATTAACAGTAACAGCAGAAGGCGGATATAACAAGTGGCAAAATGACAATATGGAGGTCCAAGAAATAAAGAATAAGTTAGAAAATAAAGATTGTAAGTTCATAATGGAAAACAACACGGTACTAACTAAGCAAGGTAAAATATGGATACCGTCAGATAATAGACAGAGGATGATAAAAGAAGTACACGTATTGCTGTGCCATGCAGGTGCACAGAAAGTAACAAAATATATCCAGAATAACTGCGACATGGAAAATTTAGCAACGGAAGTAAAAAAGGTAATTGAGAACTGCGAAAGATGTCAGAAAATGAAAACGATAACAACCAAGACAAAGGAGGAAACTCAAACAATAAAGAGTACAGAACCATTCGAGAAGATATATATGGATATATGTGGGCCATTGAAAGAAACGTTCAACAAAAAGAAATATATTTGCGGAATCATTGACCACTATAGTAAATACATCTCATTAACGGCCATAAACAAGCAAGACGAAAGAACAATTAGTGAGACGTTATTAAATAAATGGATATTAAAGTTTGGAGCTCCAAAAGAACTTCATGTAGATTGCGGGAAGAACTTTGAAGCAAGAAAGTAGGTGGTTTGGGCACCGGGAAAACAGGACTCCGGGAGCACAGTACCCCCCCCCCCCCGGGCGGAAAAAATTTTTAAAAATTTTTTTTTCAAGGTCAACTTGAGAACAAAGACAATGAGTCATCCGATGACTCATCACTCGTCTAGAACAAAGACAATGACTCATCCGATGACTCATAAAAAATTATTATTATTTTTCAAAAATATTATTATCTGTGCTCGCGGAGTCCTACTTTTCGTGACCCCAAAACATAGTCTGAAACTCAAAATATTTTAACAATTTATAGTTCATTTTGAAGACCAGACGAAGACAAATCTTTTGAGCTATAGAAATAATTTTTATCACTAGTGGTATAAAAGTTATTAATTTTTTAGTCAGACACTAATTTATAGCAAAATTATTATGTAATTGATAATTAAAACAAAAAATATTATTAACTGTGCTCGCGGAGTCCTACTTTTCGTCAGCCCAAAACTTAGTCTAAATCTCAAAATATTTTAACAATTTATAGTTCATTTTGAAGCTCAGACGAAGACAAATCTTTTGAGCTATAGAAATAATTTTTATCATTAGTAGTATAAAAGTTAATAATTTTTTAGTCAGACACTAATTTATAGCAAATTATCATTAATTTTCAAAATTTTATGAAGAAATTTGGGGGTGATTTATCATCCACCCAATCAGGTAAGACTTTAATTATATGAAGAAATTTGCGGGTGATTTATCATCCACCCAATCAGGTAAGACTTTAATTATTATTATTATTATTATTATTATTATTATTATTATTATTATTATTATTATTATTATTATTATTATTATTATTATTATTATTATTATTATTATTATTATTATTATTATTATTATTATTATTATTATTATTATTATTATTATTATTATTATTGGGTATTGCTCGCAAGGGTACTGCCCCGAGTTTATCCGACAAAATATTTTCTCCCCCTATGGGTAATGCTCACAAGGGTACTGCTCACGCTCAACAACTCACAAGGGTATTATTAAACAAATCAACATTGGATTATTATTATTATTATTATTATTATTATTATTATTATTATTATTATTATTATTATTATTATTATTATTATTATTATTATTATTATTATTATTATTATTATTATTATTATTATTATTATTATTATTATTATTATTATTATTATTATTATTATTATTATTATTATAAGAGAGATGTAGTTGCATGCTGACTGCAAACTACTGTTACAAATTATTTTCTCGTATACCAAATATAAAAATGAAAACATTACAAGTTTTCAAAAATAAAAATTTTTACCAATAATATCCTTTCTATGCTGAAACATTTTCGATAATTTTATATGAAAATATAATGTTTAAACATAGAAAGAATTGTGAAAACTATAACGAGTTTTCAATAAAATATATACATTATAAAAGAATACAAATCAATAAAAACATATTTTTTTTTTAAAAGATATATTAATATATCACATTAGTCCGATAAAATGACATCATCAATGTCAGTAACATCATCATTATTTATAATTCTTGGACTGTCCTGATCATCGAAAGATGGGCTTTCTCCACCAAAAAGCGGTCCAATCTCTTCATGAGTAAATACCTGGCCAGCATCAGTTTCCTCAAATCCTAAATAATGTCCATATGCCAGACTGGTATTAGGCCCCACCCATAGTCTCTTGTCATCGTTGTTCGACAAGGCTATCTTCCTATTCTTGAAAGTAAAGAGCTGATGGTTTCTAGTACCTATTCTCGTTTGTGGCACCGTATATACTACGCTGTTGTTGTAGCAGTCTAAATAAGACTGGTGCCCTATCTCAGTATTACCAAGCTGAACTCCCTTAGCCCTAAGTGTTGCCTTATCTCCTAACAAACTATAACACTTAGGGCGCAAGAACACCCACTCCTTATAACCAAGCCCTTTACTTTCATCCTTAAATTTCCCTATCACAGAATCCAAACTCTTTGAATACAAAGGATGAGCAGGATCATAATTACTAGTGTCTAGAAGATTATCACGAATCATTGCCGGCAAAAGAGTGTCAAGCTTACAGTGCTTTATCTCTAAGAAAAAGGAGTCGGTGTCGCCGGCAACGATATTTATATCACAGTTAAATTCATTTCTATATTTTGCCAATTCTATATACTGTAACTGGTACATCCTCAGTTTAGACAGGTCTAGCACAGATTGGCCAATGTAGCTAGGCCTGTCTAAACATATAGAATCCTTATTTAGATGAGCTGCAATCAGATCATCATCAATTCTGATAGATTTTCTGAATGTAGGTTTTGAGGCATATACAATCATCTTTTCAGCTGAATTGCATAGCCTCAAATTCATCCGTTTTTTAAGGTTTTCCACGGATTTCCCATACAGACTATTATTAAATAATTTATATAAATCTCTATGCAGCTCGCATGTAGAATTTGAGCGCAAATTAGTATTAGTTGATATGTAATCTTTAAAAATAGGTGCATGCTTAAATTTAATTGCCCTATGTACATTTTTAATTAAAGCCCCCAATTCAATATACAACTTGAGAAGTCGCCAATGAAGAACATGGTTCTTCTTCGGCCAATGCGTGAGCATCAGCTTCTCAACTTTTGAATCTGGCGGGCACATTTTTTCCGGAGCAATCGGAAAATCATTCAAAAAATCATGCAAGCAATCAGGGATATCGATATCAACCTCCATAGTATAGCCATATGGAAGGTTATCAATATCAGCATTCATACATTCATACAAGACAGAATCAAGGTCATCATACACCCATTCAAAATCACCATACGGAAGATTTTGGCTTAAGGCCCAACCATACAAGTTGTTTATATCTATATACAAGAGTTCTGTGTCTTCAGAACTTACAACATAATGTTTGTTAACAAATGTTAACCCACCCCGTATCCCTCCTTCATAGAAATTAAACATTTCCATGTCCTGTAAAAGTTCAATGGGTTCCTTTAATGTCATAAGCGCTGAGGCCCATGACATACCGGGAATACCATAAAAATTTAGAGGCTCAAGACCATTGTATGCAATGGCCTTTTCACGGAATTGTGTAAAATAATCTGCGAGGAGAAACACATCAAGTTTAAGGTATGTTAACATATAGTCTAACATATTGTTGCAATTTTGTTGAGTCCAAATAACTTGGGCTAATTCATATTCATCATTAGACACAGAATCCCAAATAGGAGGCAATTCAAGAGTTGATTCCAGGACCTCAAGAGATGTAGCGAAGTCATAAGGGAAGATACCTTTTGCTCGAACAATTGCGCCATCAAAAACAGAAGAAGTTAAAGGCAGATCGGAAAGAGTCTTAACAGCTTTTGCAAGTGATGAATTAACAAACTGCATGCTGTCAATAAAACGAACAGGCAGTTTGTTAATGTACGCGATGAGAGAGATAAATTTTTCCGTAGTGGTTGGAATAATATTCAATTCCCAAGAAGGAAAATTATTCAAACCATACTTCAAAATATGATGGAGGTCATACCCCCTCAAATTGTGAAATACAACAGGTAACTGTCTCTGAATTCTGCGAGACACATTACATTTCCTACAGGCAGCACCAAGATACTTACCTGTGAAGTGACAATGGTCCCTAACTCTATCTCTAATAAATTTTTTACAAAGATAGCAGGTCCTGGAATTATAAAAGGCACGATCTTCAGCGAAAGACAAGGTTTGCATAGGCTTATTACCGTTAATTTCGTAATATGGTAGGACAATTGTGACAGCAATTTCCTCCACCTTATGCAAGAAAGACAACACGCAATCCTCACCAACAAACTCATAATAAAATCTAGTTTTGTTATAATTGTTAATTAGTAACATGCCTGCTGTTATTGGCATGTGTTTTTGATGGTGGGTGATATCCTCAGGTAAAATCGACTCAAAATCGGCATATATCACGAATGGCGGGGTTACTGTTTTTGCATAGTTTGAGAATATTAAATTTTTCTCTTTCGGTAATGTATATAAAGTAGAACCTATTTGATTCTTACGGCATAGGTCTACATGAATATCATAAGCGCTCCTATGTCTGAAGCCATTAAGGCAATGTGGGCACCATTTGACGCGAATCCAAAGGTGACAGGAGCTATTTGGGTGTGAATTCATAAGTTTTTGAAGATCAAAAACTGCGGTGTAATGAAAATTATCACCGTCTTCTAATAATAATAAATATATGGGTTTACCACCTATAACCTTAGATCGGTGAATAATATCTAACTGGGGATGATGAGGGATATAATCTTCATTGTTGATATAATCTTCATTGTTGATAGGTTTGGCTGGTTTATTTCTATATATTAAAACGTTAATGGCTAAGTTCAGTTCACGGTTTTTGCGTTCGAATTTAGGTATGTTACTTAATCTCATCGGGCAATCACTAATGGGGTCAAAATTAATTTCATCCAAATAATTTTGGTAAGCACTAACTCGATGCTTATTTCTGCGTATAACATCACGCTTTAAGAGGGCTAGAACACTATATATAAAACACATATCATCATCTGTGTTCTGGATATTGACAATTGCGTATTTAGACTTTAACGCTGTCGGGGTGGGGATATAACTATGTCCAGCTAACCTATTCATAATCTTATACTTATTTATTATGAAGTCAATTTCTTTTATTTTAACAACCCGCCATCCGCTACCTAAATATGTGAATTTTTCTATCTTATTATTTAATTTAGTGATGCCATTGATTAAAAAGTTTTCTGAAAAAACTTCGGCGTTATTGGAGAAAAAATTATCTCGGATTTCGCCATCTTTCTCAAATTGTATGAGAACCGTGAACTGAATTTTAACGGGCCCCATACCGTTCATTTCTGATACTAGTTTTTGAATAATTTTTGGTGTTATTGCTATCTGTACTAAGGCGTCTTTCTCCACGTCAAACCTTAGATTTTTTCTAGCCCCCTTAAAATCTATTTCTATTTCTGGCTCGTCGTCTAGATCGACTGAACCGCCTATTTGATTATTTAGTATATTATTTAGGATATTATTTAGGTTATTATCTATTTCATCACCACCATCATTAACTTTAACAATTTTAGATGGAACACAAGACCCAGGACTAACAGCAGGCCGTTTTTTATTTTTAATTAGATTATTATTCACATTTTTAATTAGATTATTATTCACATTTTTAATTATATGTTCTGCGCTAATCGCATCATTATTTACAGTTTTAATTATATGTTCTGCGCTAATCGCATCATTATTTACAGTTTTATTTTTATATACAGTTTTATTTACAGTTTTGATGTGTTCTGTATTATTTAACTTATTAAAAAGTTTCTTTTTATTTAAAGTAAACTGATTTAGATGTTTACTATGTATATTATAAAAATCCTTATATTTTATAGGTTGGGAAGTCTGGCATAGTGGACATAAATAGTATTTGAGTCCATAGAATTTATGCCCATAGTATTTTTTCATGTTTTTGTGACATACTTTAGTATGCCCATTCGAAGACATGCAATACCGAGGATATAATTGGCCTATTAATAAATTTATTTAATAATTATCTAAATATTGTTGTAATATAGAATGTTTAATATCTTTATTAACAATTGTTAGTAGTTATTCAGTTTTTTATTAGACAATAATTATAAAACTGAATAACTATTAACAATTATTAATAAAGGATATATTATTAGCAGTTAGATCAAAGACATGGAAATTTAAAGGTATTATTATTATTATTATTATTATTATTATTATTATTATTATTATTATTATTATTATTATTATTATTATTATTATTATTATTATTATTATTATTATTATTATAAGAGATATGTAGTTGCATGCTGACTGCAAACTACTGGTAGAAATTATGGGTCAATTATTATTATTATTATTATTATTATTATTATTATTATTATTATTATTATTATAAGAGATATGTAGTTGCATGCTGACTGCAAACTACTGGTAGAAATTATGGTCAATTATTATTATTATTATTATTATTATTATTATTATTATTATAAGAGATATGTAGTTGCATGCTGACTGCAAACTACTGGTAGAAATTATGGGTCAATTATTATTATTATTATTATTATTATTATTATTATTATTATTATTATTATTATTATTATTATTATTATTATTATTATTATTATTATTATTATTATTATTTCTAAACTTAAATTATAACTTTCTCAAGAATATTGTAATAATTTCTTCTACATTTTCATCGTTTTAAATTTTCATCATCATTTCATATAAATTTTCATCATTTCATATAATTTGTTCAGGATTTTCAAATAAAATTGTTCAGGATTTTTCAAATAAATTTTCATCATCATTTTCTAATAAATTTTCATCATCTGTTCATATAAATTTTCTTCATATAAATTTTCTTCATATAAATTATCTTCATATAAATTTTCTTCATATAAATTTTCTTCATATAAATTTTAATCGTCAATTACAAATTTACAGCATTTTTTAAAATAATTTAAAGAAAGTTATAATTTAAGTTTATAAATAATTTATAAATAATTACGATTAATAAAAAATATTATTCATGAAAAAAAAAAAACTAACATTTAGACTCTGAATCAGAGTCTGTTTCGTCCTCAGAGAGGATATTTCCAAAGACCTTAGGGGCATCTCCAATAAAAGTAGAGGCATAATCTGCTTCCTCCCCAATAGCAGTGGGGGCATCAATTAGCATTGTTTCATCAATAGGTGTAGCATAAATTGGAGCATCATTCAAAACATTTGAAGCTTCTAAATCATTTTTAAAAATTACATATAAAAATAATAAAAACTTACGAGTATTTTCTATCATCGCATGTTCGATGCAAAACTCATTGTCGATATGATTAGGAATCATTTGACTATGTCCTAAAAAAGGTTTTTAATTTAATACAATAATAATAAAAAATTACTTGATAAATCATCATCATCCTCACTAATGACTATTGTATCGTCATTGTCGCTAATAATTACTATTGTATCGTCATTGTCGCTAATAATTATAGGATCTTCATCATCGCTCACCATTATAACGTCTAAATAATAATAATAATAATATTAATAAATAAAAATAAAATTACCATATGTACAATTTAAATTAAATCCATCTTCATTTTCAGTAACTTCGTACCACAAATCATCTATAAAATAAATATATAAAAATAAATAAAATAATAATATTTTACCATTGCTGCCAGCCATCATACATCTCAGAATATTATTTTCTTGTCCTTCCATTTTGTAAAAATTTTAAATTAATTGTGACGAATTTGGAAATTGCAAATGTTTATAAAGAGATTTAAATTTTCCTGTCCCAGCCAATAAGATTTCGGTATACACACATAGAAACTTAAATATTTTACTCTGTTAGCCAATCACATTGCATCTACACGTGCCTTGTTAATCACACTGTTTCCATGTGACTGTCTTTATTAGTCAGTTCTTTGTTAACATGCACTGTGCATGCACGGAGCATGTGATGGCTTTATGATAAGTTAATTAAAAATAATTAATAAGTTAATAATAACAATAAAATTAAAGTCTTTCTTATTAAATAATAATAAAAGTCTTTCTTATTAAATAATAATAAAAGTCTTTCTTATTAAATAATAATAATAAAAGTCTTTCTTATTAAATAACAACAACAAAGCATACACTAAACATTTATTAAACATGAAACTTTTTGTACAACAACCATGCCAAACAGTGTTGACCACATGTTTGGGTCAAGGGATTTTGAAACATAGTTTTATTATACACAATAGGTTTCCCCATTGTTTGTAGTTTTGATATCAACAAAGCCGGGTAATAAAAACCCATAGGATCGAACACGAATATATTACCAGGTTTCATATATATAGCTATCCAATGTTCTCCACCAAGATGAGACGATTGAGTATTGACGATTATTGCTTGATTATTGCTCAAATATGGAATTTTATCAAGAGGAAAAACTCCAACAAATTCATTTCCCAATATCTGTTTTCCAATTCTCAGTACCTGAACAGAACTACTTAAATAAATCCAGAGTATAAAAAACAACTTACTCCATGACAACTTTTTGTGTTTCAATATACATTTATACCAACACAGTTCTATTTGCAGTAATTTGAACTTCATTTTCAAATACTCCATATATTATAACATGTACTGGTTCAGTAATAGCTTTTGCAAACTTTATATCCAGTCGTAAATTTCCATTTTGAGGTAATTGACTTTGATTTAAATCAAAATCAGGGGCTAAAACAAATGTAAAAAATGGGTATTTGCTTTTAAAATCCTCTAGAGTTATTCCGCAATTCAAATTTTTATCTAAATAACCCAGATTTCTAACAATACTCTGCATATATGTCGCACAGTAATTGTCATTCTCGAAATCTTGAATATATGTTTCTCTATAATCAGTATTTTTCGACAAAGTCAATGATGTAACACCAAAGTTTTTGAAAATTGAGCTGGACGCAGTATATGATCCATTATATTGTGCTTCACTTTGAAATGTTATCAGAATAAAATTAGGCATTCTTCTGTCACCAAATATTTGTTCTTTATAGAATGATGAAGCACCTTTAGCAATAGCAAATTGTACAATTTCCTTTGTTTTTAATGGATAAATTGCATGTTTTGAATTAAGACCCAATTGATGACCTGCTAATACTGAGGGGTCTACTCGAACTCTTCTCACCAATAATTTTGCATCAACTAATTGACATATTGGTGTAGTAGTTGCACTAGTAAGAGATAATGCAGAATCAGACCTTTTCAGTCTAATATGTACATTAACTCCCGGTAGTAAATATTTCGGTTGATCCATAAAATCAAGTTGTAATGATGAGCACATGGTGAAAACCTTTGAGCCTTTTACCCACTTTTTTCTTTCATCATCACTGCCATAGCCCATAGGAGTAAGACATGTATTTTTAGTATCGGAATTGTAATTTAAAATAGTTTCTATTAATGCCTTGTGAATGAATGTATTATTTCCACCCTCAATCTTGATATTATTAAATCCCAACACTGCATCTTTAAAAAGAGTATGAAACAGGAAATTGTTCGGTATTACATCTGCATTGGCATCCAAAACTTTTCTATCTTTATCTACAACCTTAATCTGAACAGTCAATAAAGTATCGTTCAAATCTAAATATTCGGTTTGTGAACCATTAATATAAAACTCGATATCATTTCTACTATCGGTAATTGAATTCATAGGAAAAACTTCCTCAAATGCCCCAAATTCTATTACAGCCTGGGGCGACGGTCTATCAAATATACATAATTCAGATTTACCACAAATCATTTTGCAAATATAGTTCCATGTCCTTTCATTCTTTTGTTTATACGTGATATTCCATGTCTTTTACGTTTTGGAGCTGGAGCTGGAGCTGGAGGTTTTTGAAACATACCTGCAACCCCTGGTAAAACTTTCCCTAATTCAGCTAAAGCATTTGTTTTTAGAGATGGTAATATTTTCTGTTCATTCATAATAACATCTTTTGCAGTCTTCATACCAAAACTACCAATACGTTTAAGAATAGGCAGGGCAAATCTACCAATTGTTCTCAACCATCCTGATCCGTACTGTTTACCAATAAAATATGGTAATTCACCGCCAGATTGGCTACCACTATACATACTAATAATATCAGAATTAGCCATTTATTTTACGAAAATGTAATGTCAAATGAGTTTTTGAACCTTTTGGAAAGTTTATAAGTTTTCCACTATCATCACGAATATTTATTTCTATATTGTTTATACATGAACTTGCTATTGGTAAATACATGGGATTATCGATATTTATATTGACAACTTCATCATGTTCATATTTTCCAATCCATACCGATTTCAAAAGAGGAACACTGGAATCACCAACAATTATGGGTTCGATAATGTTAGTATATATGAACATTTGTTGATGATGTTCTAGTATTCTTGGTTTGCGTATACCAGTCGATTTTTCTCGATATTTTTGCCTATCTAATCCAAGTGAATTTGCCAAATTTTTATCAAATGTAACTTCGCAAATATCCTCATTCAAACTGAAGGTAAACATCAAATCTTTCACAATTTCCAAATTTTTAAATATGTGTGAACAATTGAACTTTAAATATTTAAGTAAATCATCAAGTTTATCAAAATATAATTCATCAGCAAAGGTAAATGATTCTTCAACTTCATCATTATACGACACAGATATTTTGATTTCTTCTTTCATTACACTGTTTGCTTCAAATAGGTTAAAACGTAATAAATACTCGGTCTCCGTAACAATATTTTTCAACTTATTGCAACCCATTCGTTTGGCATCTTCAATAGTTTCGAATGTTATTGTAAACGGTTTAAAATCACAACTGATATTTAATCCATCCTTGTAAAACATATAGCAATGCGAATCTAATATTTGATTCGGAATATGATATGTTTTATCATAATTACTAATAACAAAGATACCGCTACATGTTTTCACAATATTCCTTCTGAAATCAATCTTACAATGACTATAAAATGGGAATGTGTTGTACACAAATGTAAAATCTTGCAGTGCAACTTCCCAGTCACCATTTAAAGAAATCGGATTCTGGAGATTGACCATAAATTTACTGGCTTGATTGTCTGGATGAATTAATGGGCAACTATTGCTCGGTAAAATAGTATAAAAATTCACTTTACTAGGTCTTTTGCTGATATCCATGACGGGTTTTGATAACCATGCCATTTGACATAGTATTGTTTATCCTTACCGACCTTTTTAGTTTTCAATATCTTTTGAATTCTAAATACTTTTGGGGGAGGAATGACTTGTAATTCCTGCTCATAAAATTTTCCTTGTACAATATTATTATCATTATCTTTGATGACATACATTACAGGATTCTGTTTAGTATTTATTTTTGAAATTACAAAGACTTCATCACTCCAATTTGTATCAAAATTTTTAATAAATGGTGATGCACTAATTTTACTAATTCTAACATGGTCACCGACTTTATATTTAGGTTTTGCAATTTTTACAGATTTCTTAGAAGTCAATGATGTTTTTGATGTAATATCAACAGGTCTCAATCCATTCAGTCCTCGATGTGATGAATGATTATAACTTGTTATTATTTTCGGTAAAGCATTTACCCATTTTTTATTACCTTGATGCACGAACAATTTCTTTAATCTATCTCTCAATGTTCGATTAAATCTTTCAACATGGGCAGCTTTGTATTGAGAATGTACCGAGTAGTGATTTATTTTCAGTTTATCGAGGATTTGCTTAACTTTGCTATTGTAGAATTCTTTACCTAAAATAATAATAATAATAATAATAATAATAATAATAATAATAATAATAATAATAATAATAATAATAATAATAATAATAATAATACCTAAATCTGTTTGCAAGTTATTAGGATGTCCATCTTTAAATAAAATATTAATTGCCTTGGACATTTCTTCTGCAGATTTTGCCTTGACTGGTATTGCTCGTGCAAACCTGCTGTATACATTAATACATGTTAAAATATATTTATTTCCATTGTTAATTTTCGAATAAGGTATCATCTCCATCAAATCCATTTGCCATAAATCGTCAATACCAAATGTTTTATATGCTCTTGTTGGAAATCTTTTCCGCATTGGTTTGTTCAAACTGTACGCAAGCTGATCTGATAACCACTTCTGGGTTTCTTTTTTCGAATTCGGAACTCTTTTCTTTAATTTTGCCACTCCACCGAAACCGGCTTCGTCTTCTGGGTTCGTCCAAATCTTCTCCATTACAACAAGAAGATTTAAAATTAAATTTAATGTCGGGCAATGAAGGATTAGCACCCATTGTTTATGACTGTGTAACTCCACCTAATAATGATAATGCCAGAGGTATCAATGCACCAATAAATCCACCTTGTTGTTTATATATAATTTTCCTCATTTGCTTACGATTTTTATTATTTACTAAGGATAACAATGGTTTCCTATGTTTGCTCAATAAATGCTTTTTTGATTTACTGATTTTAATTTTGCCTTTGACTACTTTAAGTATAATATTGAGTAAATCATCGACAACAAAATTTGGGAATGATTGCAATATATTCATTCTTTTCATACTCGGGGCCTTTAACAATGCATTAAAAAATGGAAAACTGCGATGATTTTTAACTACTTTTTTACTGGTTTTACTGGTTTTACGGGTTTTACGTTTAGGTTTAGGATTTTTCGAAATAAGATTCATTGCAGAGAAATTTTCAGTTACAAGTTTTTTAGATGGTGTATAACTAGTTGTTGGTGGAACTTTTGGAACTTTTGGAACTTTAATACTCTTTCTAATACTTTTTCTTAATTTCCTAATATTTTTCACCCTTGCTTTTAGAAACATTATTATTCATAGAGGTTTTCAACTTTGTTTATAAACCATGGCACCTTTTGGGTTGAAAATATCGGTTTTTACTCGTAAATCATCGGGACATTGTTGCGTGAAATCAAGAAATATATATCCATGAGGTATTTTTGTAGCATCTTGAAATGCACTGATAAGAAAATTACGATTGTTAGGGTATGCTTGACGTGCAAGAAAATCAATCACTGTTGCATCTCTAGGATTCTTGAAAATAACTAAATATTGTACATTTAAATTACGTGTTCGATGTGCCCCACCTTGATGAAATAGATTTTGTGTTATGAAAATAACTGTTACACCGACATGTCTGCTGATCTTTGTAAATAAATTATTAAAATCTTTTTCTTTATTAGCTTCTTGATACAGATCATCGATAATAATGACATCACCTTTCTTTAATCGGCTGGACCAGTTTTTATCGAATCCCTTTACTATTTTCATGTTTTTTAATTCACAGAAACTTGATTGAGTTAATCCATGTTCTTCATCAGCACCCCTATGCCAATAAATCCTGTTGAATTTTGATTTGAATAAATTTGATTTTAGTAATTTACAAACAAATAATGTTTTTCCACTACCACTCGGACCAACGATTTGGTATACTGCATCATTTCTTAATTCCATTTCAAAAATTTTATAAATATATGTGTATTTGTTTATATTCAATGATTTAATGAACTCGTGCTCAATTTGTATATAAAGAATAATTTTCATAAATGATTTAATAATGTTAGCAAATATAAATTATCGAGGAAATTTTGATGTATCGAATATGAGGTTCCCACCAGGGAAACCCCAGCAAATTATCGATAGAAGCGGGAAATATCCGATAATATTTTTCAAGACTGGTAAATGTAGAATCATGGGATGTAAGAAACCTTTGGATATTAATAAATTACAATATCGAATAAATAATATTATAATCCAATCAATTACCGTTACTATGGATATGGGACATAGTATCAATTTATATAACATGTCGAAAAAATGTGATTGTATGTTTGAACCGGAATTGTTTCCGGCACTAAGACTATTAAAATATAACCCTATATGTGTCAACGTGTTTGCTAGTGGAAAGGTTGTCATGCTGGGGTTGAGAAATTTGGAGTATAGAGAATTTGTTGACAATGTTCGAAATGAGATAATTTCATTGGTCGATTTCTAATTGGTTAATTTCTAATTGGTTATTGATTGATTTAAACAAACGGTTTTTTGTTTAGGATTCATTTATTCAACACTATGTACAAATTACCAAGCGCAGCAAACCTCATGAAAGATATCGACGATTATGGTAAATTTAAAATTTTTATTTTGACATTTTTTTTTATATTTATTATTTTAGAAAAATATTTAGAAGTTATGCTCAATAGGATAAAATATTATTATCCTCAAATTGCGGAAATAATCAAGGACAGAGATCCAGAAATCGTTCCAGATTTGATTTTTTATTCAACCCAAATTAGAATCATGGAGGTATTCCATCAATTCTTATGGGATATTAAGATCAACAGAACCATGAAGCAAATGGAGCCAGAGTACCAGTGCATCATCGGATGTTCATGTTGTGCCGATCGATATCGGCGATATGTCGAATGGGAGTTAGTGAAAACTCTGAGAAGGTTTCACTACTCCCGGATTGTTGATTTGGGATATGAATAAATGTATTTAATGTTTCAATTGTGTTTTTTTTTTATATTTAAAATAGTAATAATAATAATAGTAATAATATAAATAGTAATAATAGAAATAGTAATAATAATAATAGAAATAGTAATAATAATAATAATAATAGAAATAATAGTAATAGTAATAATATAAATAGTAATAATAATAATAATAAAACATTAATAGAACATAAATGCAACATCAATGCAACATCAATGCATTTTGAATGCAATTTAAACAAAGACATGCTATAATCTGATTGGTTGATAGGCATGAGTCAAAGGTATAAAAACCCTGTAACATTTAAATTTATTCATTATTCACGATGACCAAGAAAATTTCAAGCACCGAAAAACCTAAAGAAATGGTACAACCAGTTCAAATGTTCCACAACTACAAAATGTATTTTTTGAAAGAAGAAATCAATATGAAATTGGTTGCACCAGTCAAGCTAATTCCAACTAAATTTCAATTCTTATCCGGCACGCTTTCAATGATTGATGTCAAAACTATTGATGATGTTTTTAAACGGATAGATTCGAATCTATCGTGTAATCAACATGCATGGTTCAACAATAGATATGCAAGATTTTATGATGCTTTCGATGAAATCAGTTTCAAAGAAAATGAAAATTGGTATATAACAATTGCAATCCAGGGATATAAAGTTGATAATAATGATGTATATTCTCCTATTTGGAAAATTATGTCTGCTAGACTTTCACAAATATTTTAATGTTATATTTAATAAATGTATTAGTCAGATTTGTTTTTTCTCTTTATTAATTGCAACATAAATGCAAATGACATGCAAATTTAACAAAGAAAATCTATAAACAAACTTATAATATAGTTTTAAAGTGATGAAAATGACTGCAGAAAAAGGTTAACATGATTAATTAATTACCGAATTATTTATTATTTAGAATTTGTAATCAACTTTTTGTTGGAAAAGTTAGCAGAAATAGCTGGTGTGAAAATTGAGGACATATTATCTGTTACAAATGCATTAAATATCGGCTGGGTAGTTGAGAGTCAAGATTCAGGATTTGATGATCAGGAAGAAGAAACTCAAGAAACTGATACTCAAGAAATTGATGAGGAAATATATGAACCTATAGATGAACCTATAGAGGAACCTAAAGATGAACCTAAAGATAATATTACGAATGATTGTATTGATCATGTCGTTGAAAATATAATGAAATGCGGAGATGACGACTGCGAATGTGTTAATTAATAAATCTTAGTTAGTTAGTGTTTGTAAATTTATTCAAAATTTTATTTAAAAACGAAACAAAATAACTATATTAATTTTTATTTAAAAAATCGCGATAAAGCATACAAAATAGCAACACCTGTTGCAAGTTTTACATAGTTTTTAAATTTTCTTTTCTGATGATCTATTTCCTTCGCATTTCTGGCGAGTTGATTCAGTACGCCCCATCCGCCATTGGCTTCAATCCATGGTTGAAACTTTGACTTGATTATCTAGAAAATATATATTAATAAAATATAGATTATAAAAGTATTACTTCTTGAGACCACTGATAATAATGTTCAGAGTCCCATAAACTTCTTTCGATTATGATCTTCATATAAGCGAACCCTACTAGTATTCGGGTCCACTTCATCTCATCATCGCATAGACAGTTAAAAATCCTATGAAAATAGAATTTTTTCGTTTCGAGGCAATCGCAATTGAGCATATCTTCATAATCAATATGATTTCCTTCTATAATCTTTTCGGTCCGATCGACCAGGAAACTGAGGCTTTCCATAATCTTCTTGTTGATAAGTTCGCTTAAAAGATTTTCCATAAAATGAGACATTTCTACAATAATTTAAAATATGATGTTTTATTTATACTAATACCGTATGATTTTGATTGGTTGATAGACTATAAATGTAAAAGAAAGGTTTTGATTTGATACACCATGAAAACTATATTCATATTGCTATAATAATAATAATAATAATAATAATAATAATAATAATAATAATAATAATAATAATAATAATAATAATAATAATAATAATAATAATAATAATAATAATAATAATAATCCAATGTTGATTTGTTTAATAATACCCTTGTGAGTTGTTGAGCGTGAGCAGTACCCTTGTGAGCATTACCCATAGGGGGAGAAAATATTTTGTCGGATAAACTCGGGGCAGTACCCTTGCGAGCAATACCCAATAATAATAATAATAATAATAATAATAATAATAATAATAATAATAATAATAATAATAATAATAATAATAATAATAATAATAATAATAATAATAATAATAATAATAATAATAATAATAATAATAATAATAATAATAATAATAATAATAATAATAATAATAATAATAATAATCATTTAAGTCTTACCTGATTGGGTGAATGATAAATCACCCGCAAATTTCTTCATAAAATTTGCTATAAATTTGCTATAAATTAGTGTCTGACTAAAAAATTAATAACTTTTATACCACTAGTGATAAAAATTATTTCTATAGCTCAAAAGATTTGTCTTCGTCTGGTCTTCAAAATGAACTATAAATTGTTAAAATATTTTGAGATTTAGACTAAGTTTTGGGCTGACGAAAAGTAGGACTCCGCGAGCACAGTTAATAATATTTTTGAAAATAATAATAATTACCTTAATAATTGACTATAAATAGTGACTCTGACCTAAAACCTTAATAACATTTTATACTACTAATGATAAAAATTATTTCTATAGGCTCAAAAGATTTGTCTCCGTCTGAGCTTCAAGATGAACTATAAATTTTTAAAATATTTTGAGTTTCAGACTATGTTTTGGGGTCACGAAAAGTAGGACTCCGCGAGCACAGATAATAATATTTTTGAAAAATAATAATAATTTTTTATGAGTCATCGGATGAGTCATTGTCTTTGTTCTAGACGAGCGATGAGTCATCGGATGACTCATTGCCTTTGTTCTCAAGTTGACCTTGAAAAAAAAAATTTAAAAATTTTTTCCGCCCGGGGGGGGGGGGGGGGGGGTACTGTGCTCCCGGAGTCCTGTTTTCCCGGTACCCAAACCACCTACTCAAGAAATATAAAAGAACTAGCAAAGGCAGTTGGCATTGAATTAATTTTCTCAAGCCCATATCACCATAACACGAATGGTATTATTGAAAGACAATTCAGAACAATCAGAGAGTATATTAACGCGTCATTGAATGAAGGAGGAAGGAAAAACTAGGCTGATATAGTGCCAGAAATAGAATATACGTTAAATGCAACAGTTCAAAAAACAACGGGAGTAAGCCCAGCAGAGATTATATTTGGGAGGAAAATCGACAGAATGAAATGGTACTCGAATAAAGAAATAAATAGAGAAGATATGGAAAAGAGAATAGAGGATAAAACACTAAAACCAAAAATAAGCAAAACAGTGAGAGATTTTGAAATGGAAGATGTGGTCTTGATCAAACAATAAATTCGAAATAAAGACGATGCAAGGTGGGAAGGGCCGTACAAAGTGATAAAGAAAATACATGAACGGAGCTACTTACTTAAAGATCAAAATGGGAAGATGGTAGTCAGAAATGTTGAGAAGATCAAACATTTTAAAAAAGGGGGATGTGAGGAGTTAAAATTAAAATACTAAATTAAATTAGTTCATGATTAAAATTTGTAAAGTTTTAATTGAAACTTAAATTATTTTAAGATATTAAAATTGAAATGATAATTGAAATTTTAAAATAAAATAATTTTTAATAAAACTGAAATTCAAGTATGAATGCGATGGTATGTTGATATTTGGTTGAAATTAAAATTTAGAAAATGTCCCAAGAATATTTGTTTATATAATCAGATTTAATGAAATATAATTTTTGGATTTAATAGTCTTAGTAATTTATTTTGATGACCGAAGAATTAAATGTTATAGCTTCTAACAAACTCCATAAGATATTTTAAAGTTAATGATACCTCAAAATATGAAATCTCTTTCAAAATCAATGGAAGCAATTTACCAAATTTTCCGGCGAATAAGTTGCAACTTTTTTCCTATTTAAAGACGAGTGTGACTAATAAAAAGCAGTGACTTATATGATGAATTTTTTCAAACCAGTGAAATAGAGTTATTGGGTTAGCTTCTAACCTTTGTGTGCGACTTATATGATAATTTTTTCGGAAAATAGGTAATTTACGCAGGTGCCACTAATATCACGATGTGATTTATACGCCTGAAAATATGGTACATTTATTATTTCTATGTCATTTATTAGTTCCATTTCCTATCAACCAATAAATAATTCCTCTTTCGTATGGTTTTATCTACATTAGGGTGGAGTGAAAAAAATACTTGTTCACAATCAATTCAGCATAGTGTAGAAAAGACGTACCAATACCAGTTACAAACATGTGCAAAATATAATAAATCATAAAAATATTTTAGGCTCCCCCAATGCAATCTAAATAAGGACTTCAATATGTGACAGTCATATCGACTCATTTGAATGTGTGTGTTGTTATTGAGACAATATATGTTAACACTGTGCCAAAACCGCCTAAAAATGTTTCTGATAATATAGAAGCAAATTGTATCACTGTTTTTCAGTATATTATAATTAAACATTTTCGGTAAAATATGTCCAAATATTGTCATTTTCATCGCTCGTGGGGGAGCCTAAGATATCAACTTATCAAGTTGAACTTTTAATATCTTTTAGATGACAACACCACGTCTTTTCATTGCTATTCCAAGTAAAAACTCTCAAAATGATTTTTTTTCTCACTTTTCACTCCACCCTAATCTAGATGTCATTATTTTAATTTATTTTTTGTCGAAAGATGGATTATCTTTTGGAAATGAAACCAAACCGATATCAAGAAACTAATTAAAATTCTCCATAAAATAGGATAAAAAAAAATAACAGAATTAAATTTTAGGGATAAATTAACAAAATTGATGCGACAATACACTCATTGAAAAATATCAAACCTACCAAGACCACTTAAATTTTCCATGACTTCAAAAGATTGTTAAATCTCAGTTGAAGTTGAAGCTCACACTTTGGGAACCACTATAGAGATTGAAATTGAAAATCTAACTTGAAATCCATTTCTAAAATGGTGTTGATATTACAAATTATTTTCATTTTCTCCTACTTGGTGAGTCATCGACAATTAGTGTACACACCAACTTCTATTACAAATGCTTTTATTCCATGCAAACAAGAGTTTCAATAAACGTGAAGCTACGATTTCAGTTATATCTTTTGAAATTCGATGTCAAAGACAAAAAGGTATGGGAAACGTTATTCTAATAAAAGGTAAATATTTCCTGTGAATTATTTTCAATAAATACGGAAATCAAAATATGACAATGAAATTTGTTCGGATAAATTAGATGTCAATTCATTTTTTACTCAAATGTTCATTTCTGATTGGAAAGAGATCAAAATATTAGTTCCTAAATCATTTTCGGAGGCATTTAATAGATTGTCAATTCTTGAAAATTTTGCGTCGGGCATGAGTGCAAACATTTACCTTATAAAATCCGATCAATATGTTGGTGATGACGAACATTTATTGGTTATGAAGAAGTTCAAGGAAGTTTCTTCACCTTTTATGGAAAATGAACTAAATGTTCTGAAAAAAGTCGGACAAAATATTAATCATGAATTTATTATAAAAGCTCATGCATATTCACAGTGCTTGGATGGTTTTCCTGTAATCTTCTTTGAGTATCTGAGCTTGGGTACATTGGAAGAATTCATCTATAACAATACAAGGAAAGTTGTGACAGAGTATATGCTTGCATTCTCATTAGCAGAAATTAGTGAAGGTATCAGTATGCTTCATGAAATTGGAATTGTCCATCAAGATATCAAAGATACTAATATTTTAGTAAGGAAAAATGGTCATTTGACAATTTGTGATCTTGGATCTGCGGTAATAGCTGATCATCCAATGGGATATTATAAAATGACTCTGTATGGAAACAGTTTGCATTTAGCTCCAGAATTTCGCAGTGGTAAAACTTATCTAGATCATTCAGTTGATTATTATTCTTTGGGAATATTAGTATGTAGAATGATTACCGAATCAAGTGTTCCAGATCCATTTGACATGTTCTATAAATTTGAAAGTGAAGAAACTTTTCAAATTATTCCACCAGTGTTGCGGAAAGCCGTTAAGGGCTTACTGAATCCTAGACCCTTCAATAGATTATGTAACGACAAACGAGGCAATATTGCATTATTATTCGATCCAGGAATGAGAAGTCTCATATGGTCACGATTCCCAGATATATGTTTGGTTGGGGATATTAAAGAAAAGATAAGATTGCAATCTTTAGAATCTCCTTTCCGTTTTGATTTAAAAAATGAATCATCAAATTAATATTAAAATGTTTTAAATTAGTTTTATTTATATTATTACAATGACACATTTATAGAAGTTGAAGGAGATACGGGTGGCAGTTTAATAATTTGATTAACAGAATATATTTTTACATACATGTCCGGATTCTGTTTTATTTGATATTAGAAATACTTTATCACTCCAGTTTTTAATTTTTAATTGATTTAAAAGTGCAATGATTGATTTTTAAGTGCAAATTGTTTTAAAAAGAAATTCAATTTTTGAATTAAATGTGCAATTACTGATTAAAAAGTGTAAATATTGATTTTAAAGTGAAACTTTACTTTTTGTTTAATCTCGCTATAGCGCGGGGTTTGAGGTTTTCAATAAATTATTTCGTCAAATATATAGAGGTTGACTTTAGAAATATTTCTTTGAAGACCACAACCTTTTCGTATCTCTTCAAGAATTTTCTGGAGAAAAATTAAAATTTTTCAAAGAAAAATACTTGACTAGAAGAAGAATCTTTGAGATTTTTGAAAATTTTGAAAATTTCCTTTTTTCAAAATATGGAAAGTTACAAGCTACCACAAGACTTGTTTTAAATTTCATCGGAAGATGGTTAAAAACACAAAAAACAAATATTTTATATTAAATGGCGCCAGGCTCTGGAACCCTTTTTATGCAAAAGTCTTAGAGCTTTGCGAGTAAAACGTTTTTGTTGAAGTAAACTTTTTCGTAACTTTTGAGAAAGGTGGTTAAAATAACATTTAAAACTCAGTCTAATTCACGATTTTTAAATTTTTAAATTCCTGCACAGACTTTCCTATTGAGTTATCTAATATTTTCCTTTTGTAAAAACATTCAAAAATTTGTTTTAAAAATCTATATAGTGCTTGTCTGTGACCTATATATATATATATATATATATATATATATATATATATATATATATATATATATATATATATATATATATATATATATTAATTATTTATTAAATCTTTATGACCTACTTATTTGATAACTTCATATAGACTGTCCTGGATGTGACACAATTTATTATGAGGATGTGTGTATGTGACCTACATAAATTTTCATGAAAATCATTGAAATTGAGTTGGCTTATATAAAATTTCTGAAAAAATTTCGTTATACAATCTTAAAAATCGTAAAAATTAAAAAAATTTGAGTTGACCTACATAAAAATATTAAGCAGAATTTTTTAGCTTAAAATATGTTCCTAAGCAACGGGATGTCCTGGAGGGGACACATCCTTCTACCAGAGTAATTTTTTTGACCACGATTTTTTCGTATTTTTATCAAAAGTTTGTTTAATCCCGGATAAAAGAATTTACTTTTAAAATATTATTGATATTTAAGTGCAAAATGCAATTTTGACTATTATCAGAGGTGTTTTTGGTTATACTTAATATGGAAACCATATTATGTCAAGACATTCTACAAAAAAAAGATGTGTTCTTTGACGAGAAACAAGATTATATACAAACATATAGGAAAAGATTTTTTTGATAGACTTAGTTTTTTAAGGAATCTTTTTGGGAGCATGGGAACATGGTATAATTAGTTGAGACCACCTTCATGGAAAAGTTGCGTCACGATTAAACTAAGAAGAATCTGAAATAAAACCCTCGGACGATTACTTATTTCTCACAGAAATTAAGAAAATGTAAAATTATACGATAATTCTCAAAAATTCAGCTGTCCGAATGAATTTAAAAATATTTTCATTATATTTATTTATGACAGTTCATCGAAAAATTGAGTTATATTGACGGGACTTTAAAATTACCTTAATAGTTTTTAATGAGAATTTCGAATCTTTTTCCAGATGTCTAATATTATTGCAAGAAATATGAATTTTTGTTATTAATATATAGAGCTCACATGAATAGGGATATTAATGTTTTTGTTTTAGATGTAATTCATAACAGAGATCTGGAATCTTTGTTTAAAAATAAAATATTTGCACAGGAAAATTATGAATTATTTTCATTTCAACATGTTTATTAACAGGGGTGAGGAACCTTTTTATTTCCATAGGCCACATTGAAATTTGTCGCCTCCAAATGGGGCCGCAGTCAAAAAGTATTTTAACATTAATTAATTTCATTTTAAATCTTTTGTTTATATACAGTTAGTAATTAAAACAATATTTATAATTAGTCCCAAGATTTGAAAAGTGCAGCTGTACGATATATTCTGGAAAATTTTTATTATTTCTGAATCGAAAAATTGATGCAAATAAGTCATCATTTCACAAATTAATGCTCAATAATCTTATTTATTGGTCTACATACGTTTTGTATTTATGTGTGTGTGAATGATTGATTTTATATTTCGTTCTTTGTACTCGGCGGGATGCTTGTACAGTACGGTATATATACAGTTCAGTAGTTACAAATATTTTTATTTGTAAATCCTCAAAATTCATGGTTTTTTATATAAATTAAGATTTATTTCGATAAGGCTCCGGAGGCCGCAGGTTCCCCACCCCTGCTCTAAACCATTATATAAACAATGATTGAAAAACATTAACTTTACAAAATGAAGCTGTTTATTAAATTGTTGAAAAAATTCAACACAATATATTGTCATCGAGGTTCGGAAACTGAAAATGGTTTGACTCATTCAGAATTTTGTAAAGTTCAAATGAAAATTATAAACGGATTTCATAAAAATTGGAAAACATGTTTTCAAAAGAGATTGTTATCGTCATTGATGATTTGTATCAAGAAGCCAGCAAATAAAAGGAATTTAATAATTTGTTTACAAAGATTTCTAGACATGCTGGAGTTACAGTTATTTTTATAACCCAAAACGTTTTTCATTACATGATGAAATCACAGAACCCATAATTTAAATGTACATTATCTAACAATTTTCAAAAACCCTAGAGATGCAACAGTTATTGAATTTTTAGCTAGACAAGTATATCCAAAAATTAGAAAATTTTTACTTGAACCGTTTCAAGATGCAACTAAAAATCCTCATGGTTATTTATTTGTTTCTAGACATTACTCAGAAATGTAATGACGATTTACAAGTTCGAACACATATTTTTAACAAAAATGGTGTTACTGTATATAAACAAAGTTGGTCAAATCGAAAGAATGATAATAAAGTCTCTTCAAAATATAATTTTCAAACCTTCAAAGAAAAGGAAATTGAAGAATTTGATTGAAAAACTTAAGAAGAGAAAGACGCCATATAAAATTTCGCTGAAAACTATTTATACAGAACCAAAAGAGTTTTAATTATCAAATCCCAAACCTAAAGAATTTAAAACATCTAGAAAAATAAAAATTCCACGGATCTTATCGTATTTTACTTCATTACTAGAGGCTCCAAAACAGTCAAGAATGACAATTTTATAATCATTCCCAACATTTGTGATTGGTTATTTATTAGAGATTTTAAGGAAAATTGTATATGGAAAAGTAAATATTAGTAATGCAAGAAAAAATTTGAAATGCGCAAAAATTCTCTTTTATCGTTTTTAAAAAATAAAAATAAGTAAATGAGAAAGATTATGAGTTACAACAATTGGTTCCATCTAAAGATTTTATTAATATTAACACAGAGTGATCACTCTTAAATAGTAATGTATATTGCGTAATAACTAACACATTGTATTGAATTACGCAATATACTCTGAACTTCTTCACATTTGGTCCTTGGCCTCTAATGTAATATCATTACTCTCCCCTTCATAAGATTGATGCCATCTCTTTAACCATTCGATTCGTCGGTGCCGCGTCGTATCTGGATATTGCAATTCAACTTGATGATCTGAAACAAATCTAAGAATTTTATATGGACCATCATATTGAATATCATTTTTGTTTCTTCTATGTGGTTCTCGTCTTACTAGTACCTCCTCCCCCACTTCAAAATGTCGTTTAATTCTTTTGTCTTTTTCGAATGTTTTCATCTTCCGCGCAGCTTGCTTGTTATTCTTTTGTGCTTCTTCCGAAATATCGTGTACTTGATGTTTGAGTCTAGAATTAGCGTGTAACGTTATTTTCCGTCCATATACTATCTCAAATGGTGAATATTTTGTAGAACTTTGATAAGTTGCATTTATACTGAATTCAATTCGAGGCAGCAGTTCGTGCCACTGTTTTTCAGCACAGCCCCCTTTCATCGTAGTCACAAGTAAATCTCTCATTGTTCTGATAGCTCTTTCCACTAAGCCATTCGACTGATGTTGATATGGCGAGGCGAATTCTTGCTTTATTCCAAGTTGTTCTAATTTTTCCTTAAAATATTTGCTTTCAAAATTTCGCCCTCTGTCTGTCAATATACTTTGAGGTTTACCATATTTGTAAATCCAATTGTTCATTAGCGTCTTCAAAATAGTTTTTTCATCTTGGTTTGCTGTAGCCGTTAGACTTACTAATTTGCTAAACCTATCAATAATAACGATAACATACTTTTTGTCGGTTGAAGTTCTCTCCATGAAAGCAACATCCATCACAATCTGTTCTAGAAATTCAGAACTTTCGTGTGGAATTAAAATTTCCTTTGTCCTCCCTTGGTATATTTTCCTTCTTGCACATGTGACACATCGTTTTACTATCTCTTTGACAGTTTCTTGCATTTTCGGCCAGAAAAAAATCCCTTCCAAATAATGAAACAGTTTCTTAATTCCAACGTGACATAAATCTTCATGTATTTTAATCACTAGTTTAGATTGATAGCTTTTTGGGATTATCACTAGATCTATTTTGTCTGATTCCAATACAAGCATATCATCCGATATCTTTAATCGATCTTTATATCTGAATAAAAAACTATTTAGAAACGATTCCTTCCGAAAATCTATCTGATTCTTAAGAATTTCCATCACTTCCTGGAACAATTTATCTTTCTTCTGTTCTTCCATAATTTCTAACATTGTCTGTGTTTTTTGTATCAAATTGATATATCTTACTCTTGACCTTTCTTGTTTATGTTGTACATGTGCTGTCTGACACTGTGCACAT
Organism: Schmidtea polychroa; assembly: GCA_959609185.1. NCBI lineage: Eukaryota > Metazoa > Platyhelminthes > Tricladida > Dugesiidae > Schmidtea > Schmidtea polychroa. The sequence goes on from CAUHTR010000068.1 coordinate 41,014, forward strand.
AAACTACCCTCGATCCTTGATAATCCATCTGCGTTTGCATGTTCTTCGCCTTTCCGGTATTTCAATTGGAAATCGTATTCCGATAGATTAGCCATCCATGTCTGAAATTGTGGACTTATTGCTTTTTTATTCGTGTTCATAAATACTAAAGCTTTGTGATCTGTTCGAGCCACGAATTCTTTCCCGTATAAATACTGTCTAAAATATAAAACATATTCATGCAATGCCAACAACTCTTTCCTTGTTACGCAGTATCCCTTTTCATGGGCCGTCAGATTTCTTGAACCGTATGCGATAACTACTTCTGAACCGTCTTCTTTTATTTGACTCAAGACTGCTCCAATAGCTTCAAAACTGGCATCAGTATCCAAAATAAATTTACGGTCTATACGAGGAAAATCAAGAATAGGTGCTTGTGTTAAGGCTTCTTTAAGTTGTTTAAAACTGTTTTCACAATTTTCTGACCATTCGATTGTTTTATCACAACTTGACGCTGCTGCATGTAGGGGTGCTGCTATTTTGGCATAATCTTTGACAAATCGTCTATAGTAATTTGTCAAACCTAGAAAAGATCGAAGTTGTTTAGCACACTGTGGTTTCGTCGCTTCTGTAATTGACTTGATCTTCTCTGAATTTGTCTGTATTCCATCTTCACTGATGGTGTGGCCAAGGAATTTTAATTTGGTCTTGTAAATTTCGCACTTCTCCGGATTTATTCTTAGTCCTGTTTTTTTTATTCTTTTGAAAACTTCTCGCAATCGCTCATCATGTTCAGACTGGTCCTTGCCATATACCAGAATATCGTCTAAATAAACAATTGCTCCATTAAACAATATACCCTCTAACATCGTGTGCATTAATCGCTGAAATGTTGCTGGAGCCGTTGATAATCCAAATGGAAGTCGATTGAAACAAAATTGACCTTCTTTGGAACTAAAAGCCGTTTTTTCTTGTGCTTCTTCTGCTAATGCGACCTGATAGTATGCTTGTCCAAGATCTAAAGAAGAAAAGAATTTAGATCCTGATAGGTTATCGAGTAATTGGGATATGTTGGGCATAGGAAAAGATTCTCTTTCTGTCATCTTATTCAACTCTCGATAATCTACGCACATTCTTATTGAGCCGTCTTTCTTTCCTACCACAACCAATGGGGAGCTCCATGGACTTTTACAGCGTCTTATAACTCCAGCTTTTGTTAACTCTTTTATCATATCGTCAATTTTCTGTTCTAGATGCATCGGTTGTCGTCTTGGAAATTGCATTGTTGGATTCCCAGATGTATTAATTTCGTGCTCTACGATTCTTGTGAATCCTAAATCAAATCTGGCTGCCATAAATATTGAGCCGAATTCATCTAATAATTTGTTAATTGTTGGCAATTCATTTCTTCCCAATTCCTTTTTTGCTTTTTGTCTTCTCTCGTCATCAGTATAATTGCTAATCTTTGTTTCGGATTCGATATTGTTAATTTCCATCAACTGCACTCCAAATGCTTTCAAAGTATCTATCCCACCAATAAAACCTGGAAATATATTTTTAATAACAATTATTTTGATAGTCCTCATCTTATTGTGCCAATAAACATTTACTTCTGTACATCCCTGTGGTTTTTGAGTTCCTGGAAAAACTCCACATATTTCGATTTCACTGCTGCTTAAACGTGGACTGCCAATTTTATGCCATGTTTCCTCATTCATCACTGTAATTGAAGCTCCAGAATCCCACAACATCTCAATCTCAACATCATTTATCATCATCTTGCTCCATTCTCTTCCATCTGACGTCGCATACCTCATTCTCTCTGTTCTGTCATTCCGATTTTCTTCCTTTACAACCCCATTGACGAAATGTATGCAATAGAGTTCCTCGTGTTTTTTTCAGTTTCCACATCATGAATTGCATAATCATTAATTGATTCTCTTGTTTCTGCATCATCCGAGTAATTTCTTCCGTTTTCTTCGTCATGCACACAAGCTATCATTTTCTTGTTCTCATAGTTCTGTTGTTCTTTCCTTCTTAATAAATAACAATCACGAAAATTATGCCCTCCCTTACCACATATCAAACATTTATCTTTTAGTGGACATTCATATCTTCTGTGCCCATATTCTCCACAGCAAAAACATTGGCCTGACTGTAATTCGCCGTTTCTTGGATCAGGAAGGCCTCTAGATCGATTGTATAATCTCTTGGCAATGTGTTTAAGCGAAACCGTTGGTGTCCTTCTCTGCACATTCCGTTCGACTGTGTGATTCATTTCGTTATTTCTGTTATACGAATTATCTGGTAAATTCTCTCTTCTGTAATTTCCTTGGCTTCTTAATACATTGGTGTTACTTCCATTTGTTTCTCTTGTAAAAGTTTCTGAATTTCTTCTCCTTGTTGCTTCCGCGTAACTACTCTTCTTTATTACCATAATTTCTTCCGTCTTTTCTTTTGATTCAACTTTTTCGTAAATTTTGGCCAGTTGATTTCGTTCTTCTGCTGTCATCGATGGTTTCATTGTTAGAGCATCCTTTAATCTTCTGTCTCTGACGCGTCCAGTTATAATTTCATTGGCAATCTCCTCTACCCTCATTCCTGAATTAATAACTTCACTCACTAATTTCAATACCCTGATTTCGAAGGTTGCATATCTTTCATTTTCCTCTTGTCTAATTGCAGCAAGTTCTTTAATCTTGTCTATAATAGTCAATTTAATTGTAAATGTTTCGGAAAACCATTCTTTAGCTGCTTTATCTGTTGTTTTTTCTGTTTTGAAACTTTTCCACAGTGTAGCCGCTTCATCACAAAGGAGAAAATCGAATGCTTCGGTCCTCTTCAAATCATTTCTAGCGATCCAATCATCAATTGCCTGTATCCATTTTTCAGCTTCCTTGGTACATCTGCCGTCGTATCTTCTAATCTCCATATCCAAGAGTTCTTGCGCACGTTTCGGTAGCGCGTCTCTTGCAGACTTTTTCCCTTCTCCTCGAGTCGTCATTGTGTGAACATTTTCGGCGTGGTCGCCAGTTACAACAATTGGTTCCATCTAAAGATTTTATTAATATTAACACAGAGTGATCACTCTTAAATAGTAATGTATATTGCGTAATAACTAACACATTGTATTGAATTACGCAATATACTCTGAACTTCTTCACATTTGGTCCTTGGCCTCTAATGTAATATCATTACTTTATGTATAAACAGCATGGTGAATTTATAGCTGCATTGATACCTCTCAACGGTGAGTAATAGAATTTAATTTTGAAAATATTATGTTTCGGTCGATACTTTGAAATAATAGTAATAATAATAATGTGTTCAGTTATTTCAATTATTTTTTATAAAGGATTCTTGACATACTTTATTTATATATGAATTATTAAATTCGAAACTTAACCTATTATTGAATATTGAATATTTTACGATGAGTGACACTAATAATAATAATAATAATAATAATAATAATAATAATAATAATAATAATAATAATAATAATAATAATAATAATAATAATAATAATAATAATAATAATAATAATATTAATAATAATAATAATAATAATAATAATAATAATTATAATACCAATATTAAAAAGAAAAATGAAAATGGAATAAAATTATTAATAGCAATTAATAAAATACTAATTAATGATTGATAAAATTTAATAATAAAATTTAATAAAAATAATTAGTAATAAAATTTCTTAGATTTATTGTATTCAAAGAAACAATTGCAATTAAGAAAATAAGTGAAACCGGTTCAAATCAAGAAAGATGTGAAACCAGTACAAATGTATCACAACAGTTGGATTTCCCCCGAGTTAGCGCGACGTTAACAAGACGATCTAGGAAAGTATATCTCTATTCTCCCAAAGTGTTCAAGATTCTTTCAGACGGATGTAGCTCTCAGCAGACACAACCCCTAGAAAATCCCAAATGACTATTTGTGGTACGGCAAGGTGCCCGTAGAAGTTTTCATGTTGGTAATGCCCCGAGCCGGCGAAACCTATAGGACAAGTGAGCTTCTGTCTTAAAACTACTCTCTTATAGAGTTTCTATCCAGGTCCTTGAATGCCGATAGAAGGACTTACATCAATAATTCCGTGGTCTGATCTGATCTTAAATGCCATCGCGGTGATTAATATTCCTCGCAATCCCCTTTACTTTCAAATTTGCTTACACCATGAAAAAATATATAAGAATGATAAGAAAACGAAGTACTGATATAATTGAACATTAATACACTAGCAATACACAAAGAGAAAAAATACATTCAAAGAAAATTCCCAGCAAATGGGTCGATATCGGTTTGGTTAAGAGCCAAAAACACAGATGGTTATCTCGCTAGTCCCTTGGTATCTGTTGAACAAAACACGCATCCTCGTATAGTTCGATTATAGTTCACGTAATTAACAATTAAAACAAAAGTTTCTAAAAAAATAATGTGGGGGTACTGTCAAAAAAAATAATTATGGGGAGGGGTGTCCAAGAAAAAGTTATCCACCACCCCATTCGCCCGAAAAAAAATGTGAGAGTCGAGAATTCCTACTTGAGAGAAGTTTCGAAATTTTATTTGGAAAGTGGTGAATAAATCATTAGAAACATAAGGGCTGAAACCTTTTAAAAGAGGACAATGTAAGATAAAATTAAAAATGAATTAATGTTTTTAAATAATTGTGGAATGTTGAAAATTTGCTGAGCGTACAAATATCATAAAATCTCCTTAAGATTTTGTTTAACTAACGTTACTTTTTGGAAAATAAATATATTAGCGTATTGGAATTTATATCTACTTATTTGAAATCATTAATAGAAGTTTTGGACACGAAGAGTTCCGACAAAAAAGTAAACTCTAATAATATAACAAAAAATTTCAATAGTTATTGGGAACGCGTAATTTGTGAAGCGTTTTTGATAAAGTCGTTGGATACTAATATAAACATGCAAAATGCAGTGAATACTTGTTTTTAAAATGTTTTTAAATAGTTTTTTGTATATTGTATCTATGGATTGTTGTTGTTAAATTAAATAATTATTAAATTGGATAATATTGAATTCCAATATTTTAAAATTTTATTTCTAATTGCATTAATTTAAAAAATAATTTATTATTTGAATTATAACTTTAGTGAATAAAATACAGTCCAGAATTAATATTTTATTCATAACAAGATTTAATTTTTTTCCTTTCTTCTTCTGCTACTGCTTCTTGTTCTGCATTTTGAATATTGAATGTTTCTTTATTTTCCGTTATTTAAACAAACGTTTTTATATTCTCCTTATATTTAAATAAATTAAACATTTAAATATGTAGATGTAAGGAGAAGGTACTTCAATGACTTTTATAATTTTTAAAGAATAAAATAGTTTTATTAAAAATTTGATATAATTAATATATTTGTCCAAAAAATCTATAATTTCTATAGTTAATTATATCCTACCTGGCGATGACAGGAAAACTATCGAAATATAGCGTAAAAAGAATGTTTAAGTGAAGAATATGAAGAATATTCATTGAAGATTTAATTATCTTAGTTATTTTATGGAATCAACAAAAATGGAATGTTTGAACAAACTAAAATATCAGAAACCATTCAAATCTAAATGTAAAAACGTTAGTTTAAATATTATAAATTAATTAAAATAATTCAATATTTTTACATATAAATAACTTTAATTAAAAAAAGCACTATTAACAGCATAAAAATATTCAATTCTCTCTTCGAAAAAAATATTAAAAATAATTTAAAATAAAACAAAATTTTTTTTGCTCACGGAAATAAATAATAATCATAATGCATATTTTTTAATTGTCAAATTGCGATAATTTTAATCAACGCGAATCATCATTTGGAAAAGTACATAAAACACTTTATTAAAACAATTAATTAGTTTCTATTAGCAGATTAAAAATAAGAGGACATTTCGTAACGATTTCCTCCATGAAGTCCGTTTGTATTCATTATCTGCAACCTCCCCAAAAAGAAAAGGAAATCCAAAACCTGACAACCAATCCAGGCTTAGAGCACTGTGCTTATATATTATAACCATATTTTAATATTTACAAACATTTTTTTCTATGAATTCAACGAATTTATCCTCACTGAGTCAAGTAATACTTTTTAGAAATTGACATTTTTTGTTTTAATCTTTTCATTTAGATTCCACAATATTATTTTATCAGCAACAAAGTATTTGAGGTGTCACTTATCTTATTTTTTGTTATTGGTTACGTTGGGAATGCTTTAATTTTCATCACTCTTGCCAATGAACACGGCTTGAGACCATTTACGAAAATTCTTTTGTATCTTCAAGCATGTTGGGATACTTTATTGTTACTGGTTCCTGGAACCCGATATTACTTCCTTATAGCGTACAATCAAGATATCAGAAAATCTAATGTTTATTTTAAGTGGATCCACATATATATGACTTATTTGGCGCTTTATTTATTCTCTTGGAACTTATGCGTAATTTCGATTGAAAGGATCAGCCTGGTTTTATGGCCCATGAACACATTCCTGCGCCGTCTTTCTATAAAAGATGCCTTATTCCTAAGCGTTGTTCTGATAATAACCACTTCGATTTTGAACCTTAATATTTATTTTGAAAATGAATTTAGTTACCTAATCTCATCCTACATAGTAGTAACGTTTAATGTGTTAATTCCTTTTTTTATTATCTTTACTTCCACCGTCACCATAATATATAAAGTTCAAATGGCTATTAATAAAATTAACCCCAACAATTCGAACTCAAAAAAGAAATCTCCTCTTTTCGCTGTAAAAATGGTCATCGTCATTTCGGTATATTTTCTACTAACCACGAGCCCGATGGCGGTGGTCCTGATTTTGTTAAACGGCTACGAGTCGATATTTTCAGATTTCTATGCTGTGAATATCAGTTATAATGGACCGTCGGTTCTACTCGTGTCAAATGGGGCGGTTAAGTTTTACTTATATAACTTGTCGACCCCACATATGAGAAAAATTATTTTTCGCGTTTACAGAAGATTGAAATATAAATTGACAGGAAGAGGTCAAGAGCATACTGGCACTACAATGGCTACGATGAATGCAGAATCATTTGACAATTAAAATTTGAATGTCTTCATCAAAAAATAAAAGTTGTTTTAATCAAGACACAATTTTTCATTTAATAATTCTACGAGATTTTCTATCAAATTATGGGAATTGTTAAATATATTATATATTTTATCCATACCAAAATTTATGGTAAATTCTTAAGGCATACTAAATTTCACAGAGGAGCCGGTCTAAAGTGAATTCCTAAAATTTGATAGGCATCTTCCTAATTATGGTGCAGTCAGCATCCTAGTTGGTGACTTTAGCCGAGAATATGAAAGTCATACAAATATATACAGTCAGCTCTGTCAATAAATAAAAAGCTAGTAAATAACATTTTAATGCTAAATTACATCTAAAGTAAAATTAAATTGACAAATAATATTTTAGCTTTGCAAGAGTTTAAATATTTCAATATTGAGACTGGCGAGGGCAGTGCCGTAGACAGAATTTCCCAAGGGGGGGGGCGTTCAGAAAATTTGAGCCTTAAAATTTTGAACTTCAACTTTTAATTACATTGATATTATTAATTAGGCATTTTTATGAATATAGGCCTACCTATCGTTTATTGTCTATATCCGATAAACTTTGATAGCTGTAAAGCAATATTAAAATCACTTCCATCCAGTGCTGAGCTGTGAAAAAAACAACAAAGGGCTCGTAAAAAAAATTTAGGTGTTTTTTGTCCAGAAAATAAAATGCTTTTTTAGTAAAATATAAAAGCGTCCACAAAAATTTTTTTTTGATATACTATTGTTTTTGGTATCAATTTTATTAACATGTTTCAGATATTTATTAATCTTCCCATTAAAACAATAGAAATTTTAATTTGAAGTGAAGCGCAAAATCACAGTTGAAAGAACAACAAGGGACTCGCAAAATTTTAAAAAGTTAACAAGGGGCTCTGCCGAGCCCCCGCGGGACATGCATAGCTCACCACTGCTTCCATCACTATCTAATCCTTACTCTTTGCCTACGCCACTGGATGAGAAAAAGATTTTATTCCCGCAAAATTATTTTGTAACAGCCCTTTATAGCAATTGTAACTCAATACTCAATAATAACTTTAAAAAGCTCTTTCTCATTATCATTAATAATGATCCGAACTAATTAAGGCTCTTGGTTATAAGTTTCCATTACATTTTCAACGTCGAAATCTTTTTTATGAGAGATCTTCAGATTAGTTGATTGAATGACATGGTTTCACTAAAGACTTTCTAAGCTTAATAGGTTAAGTTTGCATTTGTTGAAGATATCTAAATAATAAAATTAAATAGTTTCTAAATTATTAAAATAATCAGGGGGAAAATATATGAAATAAAGGATCTACCGTTCTAGAATTTTGAAAAACAGGAGTGAGAAAAGAAATTTAAAGTATAGAAAAATAACAAAATCAATAAAATTAAACAATGAAATATGACAAGGTCATTCTTAATTAACAAATATAATTTAAAAAGGAAAAAATTAAAACCAAAACAAATTGGGAAATAAAATTTTCGTATTCTAACAGCTTGTTCAACTTAACGGATGAAGTCGGAAAAATGGAAAGAGTGATGACCAAATCAAATTGTATATCTCGACAGCTGGAAGCGAATCAAAAACACAATAATTATCTATAAATGCTATTAGATGGCAGAGTATAATGTATTACTATATTATATTTGTTTATTGGTTATTAGGATTTGTAGCGTTTTATTATGTTGGTTGGTGCGCTATAGAAAAATTGAAAATAAAAAAATAAATCGATAAATTAAACTAAGAAGCCAGAAATATTAAATTATCAGTAACTTCAAAAGAAAATCTTACGGTAGAAAACCACAAGAGAATTTCGACAAAAATCAAAGATTATTTAATTCAATTTATCTATTTGGTACTTCTGTAGTACATAATACTTTCGAATTGAATTTGGACTATAATAATTATTCGCGTGCATATTAACTATTTCAATTTATCTATTCGGAACTTTTGTCGTGCATTGTACCATTGGAATATTGTAAGTAATTTTTTTTAGTTTAGGTTAATTAAGCAATTTGTTCTTATTGTTATTTATTTTCACATCATATATCAAACATACAAGCACCCCAACTGTCCCGAGGCAGTTTTTTTACAGGCGACTCGGTTGGGCTCAACAAATTTCTAACAATAACAAATTAGCAAAGCAACTAGTTTATAAATTAATAAGAACATATTATAGATAAGATCATAGCTAACACAGAGTATAAAAATATAAGAGACACAACTTGAATTAAAACAGAACAATAAAAATAACGCACATTAGAAACCTAAATTAAAATGAAACGAAAAGGCCAAGACAAGTCGAATTACGAAACAATTAGAGATAAAACATTGTCTGGTCAGAGAAGCAATTTGAACAAATTATTAAAGTTATTTATCACAAGTATAAAGTAATTTCAAGTTGAATCAATGAAAGCAACTAGATGACCATTAGACTGTCTCTTTGGTTGAATATTTTCGATATCCTTGCATCATTTAGTTGGTTACCATAACTTTGGTTTCAAATTTCTCTTTTACTCAAGACAAAGTGAACCCACGAGTATTTCCAATTTTCCCAACTCCAGTTATGATAATAATTTAGAGTTTGTTTTGCAGTTTTTTTCTTTTCGTTTTGGTGATTTAGTCTAATTTTTCTACTATTCGACTTACTTTATGTCTCTCTTTTATAGCTTTTCATTCACGGGCACTTATAAAAAATTTATTGTTGCTCTATATTTTCTTCAATCTTACCAAGTAATCTTCAGCTAATTCCTCTATTATTTCAAACAACTGTAGAAATATAAAATCCCACTTGATTCCACTTTCTTTTTTCCGATTTTTCATGTGATTTAACCGTTATTGCGACATATCTGTAAAGAGATATGATATTTTGATTTCAATTTTGCTTTTCACTTTTCAATTTGTATATTTTAATTAAAAATTACCTTGTCGTATCTCATTGTTTGATTTTATCGACTATGGCATTTCTTTTTAATTTTTCCATTTCTTCCTCTATCTTTTACTTCTTAGAATTAAGAAGCAACATACTCTTTATTTTATACCTTTCTCTTTCTTTTGCTCACTTTAAGAGTTATTTAATTTTATTATTAAGGTATCCTTAACAGAATCAATCACTGAGCATAAGATTTGTTGAAATTGATTTCATTTTACGTTGTTTCTTAATTTATATTTCCAAAAAGTGGTTTCATGGACTTTGTAATTTTTACAACCATTTGACTCCCTGCTACTCCAAAAATTTCCAGAATCCATATCAGTAAAAAACCCAATTCTAGAAAGCACTCTAATGAAAGAGAAAAATAGTTTAGGATAGCTATATATAAATTATGTCTTATCAATAATTAAACATCAACATTTACCTAATGATTTACGTATAAATATTAAACTTAAATTAGAATTTTATATTATTTTTATTTTATTTATCAGTATGATATTGCAAATATAAATTAGAAAATTTAATTTATTAATATTTAATTTGTAATATTTAATTAAAGAAATAATTTCTTTTGTTTATCAAAATCAATTCATAAATGTAGTTGACCTTACAATTTCGATATTAATTATAATTGTGAATATTTAGTTGAAATTAAAATTTTGTTTTCTAATATTTTATTATAAATAAAATTATTAATAAAATATATAATTTAATAATTATAAATAATTGTTATTTAATTATATAGTAATAATGATTTCTAATATTTAAGTTTCATATTTTTATTGCTATATATCGATTTAATTAATTTTAGATGTTTTCAAATATTTGGAAAATAATGAAAGAAAATAAATTCGAAGTTGATAATGAAATCAGCAATGATTTGTTATGTGACATTTGCAAATGTTTAATGATAAATGCATGCAATGCTCCCTGTGGTTGCCGTTTTTGTTCTGATTGCATCGAGCATTATTTGGACGGAAATTATAAATTCTGCCCAGGAACAACAAAAGACTGCCAAATAATAAATTTTGCAAACGACATTTTAATTGACTGGCCAATCAACATTCGAATATCAAGAATTATTGTCAAGTGTCCAATAGAAAATTGTCAATTCAAAGATGAATTAGACTTGATCGAACACCACATGAGAACTTGCAACAAGCGTCCAATCAGCTGCCCTTTTAATGCAATTGGATGTAAAGTAAATGAAGTAATAAGTGACGATATGAAATCCCATCTCAATGATGACAATTATTGCCATAGCAAATTGTTGATTGATCTGATCAATAATTTACTCAGTGAGATGGAATCACTCAAAAATGAAATGATCGATTTGAGAGAAAACAAGCAAATCAAAAAACAATTAGCTCATGTAGAATTCCAATTATCAAATCAACAAGTAATGTTAAAATAAACAATAAAATATTGAATATGATATTTGGGATGGCAGATGAAAATATGGGAAATGGGAAGAAAAGAAAAGGAAAATACGATAGAAATAGAACAATTGAAGAGAGAAAACAGCCAATTCAGACAACAATTAGATATAATCGAGTTGAAATCAACAAATCAACAAGTAAATTGATTGGCTGAAATATTGAATTGATATTTGTGATTGGGCCAGAAAATGAGCGAATTGGAAAAGGAAAATATTATCAAATCATCAAAAATTTTCACAGAAAGAACAAATCTCGAAAGCTTGAAAGAAGTTTGATTTATATTGAAATTAATGATTTTCATTATGAAATAGAGCAATGAGATGATTGCAAGGAAATCCCAACAGCAAATAGATGGAGTGAAGCAAGAATATAGGCAGTTACGACAGGATGAGAATAAAGAAGTGATTGATTGATTTATCGAAATGCTTGAATTTGTCATTTGGTTTCAGAACGAAATAACGGACGTCAACAATGAAATTCGGGAGTTGGAGAAATTTTTAGAAAGTGAAGAAGATATTGGATTTTTCCAATGGAAAATTAAGAATTTCTCACAAAAAATCGGCGAAAGGATTTACAGCCAATCATTTTATTCCTGGCCATTAGGATACAAAATTTGTCTGGGAGTCACTTCTGAGTTGGCGAAGGATTATTTGGTCTATCAATGCAACGTGTTTGTCAATGTGCATTTAATGCGAGGAGAATTTGATGACAATTTGGATTGGCCATTCACAAATTCCCTGAAAATCGATGTGATCGATATTGAAAGTGGATATCCTTATAAGAGTAAAACGATAAAATATTCTGACTGCCCTGATGATGACGGCTGGGGGAAACCATCAACTGAGAGAAATATTCCCATTAACGTTATCTTTGTGCCGTTTGATTCTCCAGCTGTCAGAAATAATCAACTGGAAATCCACTGCAGAGTTGAAAGAAAAATAAAAATTAATTTTTGGAAATAAAATATTGATTTGTATTAATTGTTGTACTAAATATAACAGTGGCAGAGATTTGCGGCTTTTTACTATCAAATAAATTAAATAGCTGTCGGATGACTAACTTGTTAGTATGAATGCGTATTTTGTGATATTTGGTATCTAATGACTTCCTAATATAATGTTATCTTCTAATCTGAATATTGTTTCCAGGTTGCAACTGACGTTAATTTTGTTTTTTGAGAGGAAGTTAGCTCCCAATATTGGTTTGGTGACAGCAGCTACCGCAAATGTCCATACGAACTTGTCCTTGAATCCTTTGATTTGAAATTCAATTGTTTTGTCACCTGAATATTTGATTGGAGCGATCGATTTGAGCTGACCTTGTCTGGATTGTAAGTCGAAATTGGTAGAACACTTATATCAGCTCCTGTATCTACTAGGAATGCTACAGGGACGTTGTTGATATAAAGATTGACGTTAAATATTTTGGGTTTGATGTCCGAGTATGTTAATATTATTCTGAATGTTCCACTTGGTTTGCTGGCATTCAAATAAGATTGAAACTTCATTAGCATCTCCGCTGAAATGTTTGAAATAAGATGGAATTATTTAGTTACTTCGTCAGTTATTCTTGATAATTCGAAGCTAGCATCGACTTGTTTGAACCATAGTAGAGTGTTGGAAAAAGGAATTGGAATTTTCACGCTGACGTGGTGAATGTCTGAGGTTCTGACACCATTTGTTGTGTTATTTATTGAAGTCATTGAATAACACGTAATTTTCAAAATTCTATATTTTATAAAATATTGTTTATTTAAACAAACTAATTGTTTTAAATAATATTAATATTGGTAATTAATTTATAAACATAAATTAATATCCCAACATACACAAATCGTATTTTTTATTAAAAATTCCTCATCATTCCTGCATGAGTTTCTTAGGGTCCTCTTTACTGACTTGGAATCGCTGGTTCCTTGATTGAAATAAAGAAAAAGCATAAAAATTAAACTTTTTGTAAGCATCATTTACGGTGTGATAAATGTCACAGAAATCACAGAAATGGTTGAAAACAACATCAATACTTATCTGAAGTTCAATTGTATTTTTGATGTCTATTTTTAATAAAATGTTTTCAAAACTGACATTTACTTCAACAAAATTACATAATATTAATTTAATTATAATAACTTAATAAAAGTTATGCAAATGCAACATTTCAATATTTTGTAATTTTTGATATAATTTTCTACAAATCTGCCATAGGGCACTCCTTTGCACTTTTACATTAATCCGCCAGTTGATTGGAAATGTTTTATAACTGAATTCAATGAAAAAATATATTATAATTTTAACAAGAATTAATGTAAAAATTTATAAAAATATAATTAATAATAAGTTTATATGGAGGTTGAAATATGGCATGGATGACAAAAATTTCAAGTCTCTAGATAAATAAATCTAAATTTCGGTATTATTTTAGCCATCATGAAGCGCGGTGGACAACCAGTTTTGTCTGATTTTTTTCTAAAGAAGGTGAAGCCTGGTCAAGATATGACGCCAATAACAAACGGGGAATTAAGTAATATTATACAAACAGTAGAAGCAGAATCGCCACATTCAGCTAATACTGTGCAAATCAATGAATACTGTGCAAATCTCCCAGATTGCTGGAAGCCCTTGCAATTTCGAGATTTTCAAAATAAATATGATGGCTTATTAGTTCGAAATAAAAAATTGGGTTGTAATTATTGCGCGCAAATAGATTCAATAAAAGCGAAGGGAATTCATGTATCAGTTGAATGGAAAAGCTGCAATATTGAAGCATCTGGAAAAAATAAAACCATTCAACAAGCATCTCTCCGAAAAAAAATGAATGAACACTTTTCATCTAAGGCTCACCAAGTTAGTGTACAGCAATTAAAAGATCGTTCACAAGACGTTATTTTGCAATGTTTCGATAAAAGTAATGAAAAATACGTCGATTCTACATGCAAAATCTTTAATACTGTTTACAGTATAGCAAAAAGATGCAGACAATTTTCTGATATTCAAAATGAGATTGAACTACAAGTTAAAAATGGATTGAGCATGGGAGTGGGACTCCATTCTCGCAAAACTGCAGTTAAAATTATTGATCACATTGCATCAGAAATAAAAAAGGAAATATTTTGCAAAATAATCGCAAAGGATTTGAAAATTTGTATCATAATCGATGAAGCCTCGACTATATCTAGTAAATCTGTACTAATAATTTATTTAAAAATTGAAGATTCTGATGTGCCACCAACAATATTTCTAGATTTAGTTGAATTGGAAACACAAGATGCTGAAACCATATACACGACCATGTTACAGAGTATATATATAAAGTTGGATTCGATATAAATTATTTGAAATCAAATTTGATTGCATTTTGTTCTGATGGTGCAAGTGTAATGCTTGGTCGTAAATCAGGTGTCAGCTCAAGACTTTCAAAAGATTTCCCTGGCACAATTATTTGGCATTGTTTAAGCCATCGTCTGCAATTGGTTTTAGATGATTCTATTGACACAATAAAACAAATAAATCATTTCAAGATATTTATTGATAAAATATACGTGATTTTTCATAAATCAAATAAAAATCAGTTAGAACTTAAGAATATTTCTGAAGAACTTGGGCTAGAAATTATAAAGATTGGCAGAGTTTAAGGACCTAGATGGGCCGCTTGGAGCTTAAGAGCAACAGTTGCTGTATGGAGGGCTTATCCAGCTTTATATAAATATTTTGTTTCTAATACGAAATATTCAGGAATGGCTAATCGACTTCGCAATAAATTCTTTTTACAAGATTTAGCAATAATGATTGATATTTTGCAAGAAATTTCATATGTTTCAAACGCGCTTCAAGCTAGAAATTTAAATATTTTACGA
Source organism: Schmidtea polychroa (assembly GCA_959609185.1). Lineage (NCBI taxonomy): Eukaryota > Metazoa > Platyhelminthes > Tricladida > Dugesiidae > Schmidtea > Schmidtea polychroa. The sequence goes on from CAUHTR010000068.1 coordinate 56,325, forward strand.
GCCCAAAATTTAATAAGAAGATCCATGTTGGCCATTAAAATGATTAAAGAAAATAAAGGTATATATGAAAAGAAAGTGAATGAAGTCATCAATTCAGATGCTTTAAAAGATATTAATTTTATAGAGCATACAATTTACAGTAGACTCCCTCGCTAAAAACTATTGGACGCAGTAATTGCTAATATGAGAACAAGACTAATGGATGATGATGACCATTTTTTGGCAACAAAAAGTACGAAAAATGATACCAAAATACTTTTTGAAGTTATTAGCGTTCTGGAGCATGATTCTTGGAACATCAATGAGATTGTGGTTCCATGGATAGCCGCAGAAGAGAAATTGGTCGGATTCACAGATATTTTTAAATACAACATCGACGTAAATGACTTCCGTGACTTTTTGGAAAATGTTATAAGCAATCGGGAAATTTTTGTCATTCCAAAATCAATACAAAGAGCAACAAACATTATCAATACTGTAGCGATTAGTTCTGCGGAAGCAGAAAGAGGGTTTTCTACAATGAATCTAATATATTCCGAAAAAAGAAACCGTTTAATTGTTCAAAATGTTGCTAATCTCATGTTAATAAATTTAATTGGTCTTCCTTTGGACATATGGAACCCTGAACGATTTGTTAAAATTTGGTTGAGGAAGTATCACTCTGCAGATGACAACAGAGTAAAAAAACCTGCACCAATAAACTATAATGATAATCAAATTTCAATTTGGAAATATTTGAAATAATTTTAAACACTTTATATATATAAATAATAACTATCCTGTTTCTATTACCTTTTTTTAACTGTTTTAATTTAAAATAATATATGAAATTAAATAATGAATTGAAATAAAAACAATAACAAATTTTTGATTTTTTTTTACGGCCGAACCGGTTCTCAATTGTTTTCCGGATGCGAAACGGTTGTTAAATATTTTGAATCTCACCACTGAATAAAATAATAATAATAATAATAATAATAATAATAATAATAATAATAATAATAATAATAATAATAATAATAATAATAATAATAATAATAATAATAATAATAATAATAATAATAATAATAATAATAATAATAATAATAATAATAATAATAATAATAATAATAATAATAATAATAATAATAATAATAATAATAATAATAATAATAATAATAATAATCATATGACTCATATGACTCAACTGTCGAATCAGAAATTTGGCACATGGCCTTATTTTTCTTTTCCCTAAGAGATTCCTAAATTTATAAAGTTTAAGCAAATATAATGCCACAAATGAATTTATAGATTTGTCATTTATTTTACTTTTATTTCCAGGGATATTTGCTAAATTTTAAATTTGGATTTTTTAGGTAAATAATTTTTATCAAGTTTAATTTATACTTATTTTAATGTGATCTGTGAGAATATTTTTGAATTTATATATTTATATTCTTGTTGTGAAGTTATTATTATTATTATTATTATTATTATTATTATTATTATTATTATTATTATTATTATTATTATTATTATTATATTATTATTATTATTATTATTATTATTATTATTATTATTATTATTATTATTATTATTATTATTATTATTATTATTATTATTATTATTATTATTATTATTTTTTATTAAGTTTTACATTTAAGCCTTTTGGAATTTCGGTTACGAAGAAGTATTTTCAATACGAATGTTTCTCCTTTCCCAGTTTGGAAAATATTAATTTCTCAAAATGTTGTATTTGTTATATTAGTTATTGTCAAAAGTATATATTTAAACGAGAAATGGCTTACTTTATTAAACAATGACAAACCCACAAAATGTAAAGTCTAACTGATCATCAGTTATCGTCAACCCAAAACGTTTACCCAATATTGCAAAAATGCATCCAGCAGGCCCATACAAAATAGCTTATGCAATCAGTGATACAAAACGAATTTGATATGCGAAATTTAGACAAATTCATTAAATATATATGCTATGATATTTTAACTAATTATGGAGAATATCATTTTAAATTCAGTAAAACTTTCATAAGTTGAACATCAGTAAAAACTAAAACATTTTCTGACAGTTTTCAAATTTCACCACTGATTTCTTTTTCACTGTATTTATTTTATTTATGATGTTTTTAAAGAATGACATTTTAAATTATTAATTGATAAAATAATTTATATTTTTATTATTCTAGAATCTAGATAAAATGTCTGAGGGCTTTTGGAAAGTGATGGAAAAACATAAATTCGAAATTAACAATGAAATCAGCAATGATTTGAAATGCAAAATTTGTAATGAATTAATGATAAAATCTTGCAATGCTCCTGTGGATGTCGATTCTGCTCCGATTGCATTGAACATTATTTGAATGGAAATGATAAATTCTGTCCAGGGACAACAAAATATTGTCAAAAGAAAACGATAAATTATGCCAATGACATCGCTATTGATAGACCAATTAACGTTCGAATATCAGAAATGGTCGTAAAATGTCCGAGTAAAAATTGTCCTTTCGAATCAGAACTAGGCATGATAGAGAACCACATGAGAACATGTAACAAGCGACTAATCAGCTGTCCATTTGTTGCAATTGGATGTGAAAAGAATGAAGTAATGAGTGACGAAATGAAAGATCATCTCAATGAGGACATTTTTCACCATAGTAACTTATTGATATATATTGTCAATAATTTACACGATGAAATGGAATCAATGAAAAATGAAAACATCGAGTTGAAAATAGAGAATAGGGAATTCAAACAAAAATTAGATAATATAGAGTTGCGATCAAACAAACCATCAAGTGAATTCGTTTATTAAAATATTGAATTGATATTGTGATTGCAGCAGAAAATGTGCGAGTTGGAAATCAAAGAAAGTGAAAATGCAATACAGATTGAAGATTTGAATGAAGAAATAATGACAGTGAACAATGATAATGGATCATTGAAAAAGGAGATGGAGGCCGTTACAGAAAATTTCAATATAGTTACATTTTCATTGAATTTTAATTTGTTATTGATGTGTAAATGTAAATTAGATGAGACAACAAACAGAAATGATTCAAACAAAATCCCAGAAACAAATTGATGAATTGAAACAAAATTATGAGCAATGGCAGAGGAAAGAGAAAAAAGAAGTAATATTAGTTTATTGAAATATTTTGAAATTTGAAATTTATTTTTAGTCTGAAATGTTAGAAAGAAAACTTGATAAAATTTGGGAAAAAACTTCATGGGGCGCATCGAAATTAGATAATTATAACGAAAGATTCAAACAAATAATTGACGGGGAAATTAATAATTCACCAATGTCAATGATTGAAATGGGAACGAAATTAATGAATGAAGAAATATTCTGGCATTTCCAATGGAAGATTGAAAATTTATCAAAACAGAAAAAAGAAACTCGTATCCACAGCGAGCCATTTTATTCAGAACAGTGTGGATACCAAATGTGTTTGAGTGGGGATATTTGTGATGATGGGATTATTGTTAATTTCCATTTGATGCGTGGGGAATTTGATGATAAATTGGAATGGCCATTCAAATATACTGTGACAATCGATGCGATTGAATTAGGAAATGGAAATATTTTTCAAAGTAAAACCAGAAAATATTCTGATTGCCCTGATGCTGATGGATGGAGGAAACCAACATATGCCAGGAATCATGAAATCTGGTTTTATATGATTGAAATGTTTACCAATTCACCAGCAGCCAAGAGGGAACAGGTGCTATTGAAATGCAGGATAGAGAGGGAAAAATAAAAACAAATTTATAAATGAAATGTAAAGAAATTTAATAAAGTATTTTAATAAAATATCTGATATTCAAAATATTATGTGTTTTAATTTATAGTCTATGCCTAGGGGGTCTTTATTTTAGGGAAATCAAAATTTATATTCACGTATAATTTCAATAAAAATCTTATTTTTAATATTTTGAAATTCTTTGTGTGTCGCAAAATTTTTACATTATTAAAGTGTTCCACAAGGTAATATCGGCTTCCCGGTAAGATGTATCCTTTGCTTACCATGTTAAGGTTGCATTGGTATTGATCATTTTAACTTTTACACTTCTTTTGATATCAATTGAAGTTACCAGAATCCAAGAAAAGTACAAGAGAAATTGACCGATGACACCTAAATTAATTAAAGAACACAAATCGCCAGTAAATATAATGATGTAGCAAATTCAATAACAATTGTTTCTAATCAAGTAGAATAAGAATACTAATGTTGGGTTATTGAGGTGGTGATAAATTTAAATGTTTACTCTGACTCCAGGCGTGTCTTTAACTGATTCACGAATAACACTTGACAACAGAAATCTTTATTGATAATCACAATTAAACTTTCATTTTACATTGACAATAAATTCAACACTCTGCTTGGTGACTATACTATGCTTATTACAACACTCAGTGAGGAATAGCACTTGTATATAACACCGGATTAAAAGATCACAAATTACTGATTGGTTTATCAACTGGGACTTTGAGCTGGTTGTTTTCTTTGACCTTCTTCACAAGTTTATTCAAATAATTAAGTAACTTCTTCTATCTCTCAAACTGTCTCTAAAATAGTCTCACCAATTGTCTCTCAAATTGTCTCATAAATAATCACAAAATCGTCTCACAAATTGTCTCCCACTTTTCCAAATTTTGTTCTAATTTTGTGTCCACCAATTTTCTTTTATATAATTTGCTTCTCTTGTGGCACTCCAGATAATCAAGTGTTTTTCCATTTTCTTTCTCCTGCTTTCCCCGAATGTCCCATTTTTATCTTTGACAGCTGTCAAGTTGTTTTCCCTTTCTCCTTTTTTGTTTGACCGCCTTCTCCCATTAATTCTGTTATCACTGGCAAGATGTCGAGATAATTGTTGTTTTCCTTTTCCCCCGATTTCAAAATTCCTTTTTTCTTTTTGTACTAATTAATTAGTACTGACCTTGGTTTTTATTTTCCTGTTTGATTCCTTTTATTTCCTTTGCCTTTCTCATTTTTAATTTCTTTTTACTTCCATTTTCTTTTCTGAGTTCCAATAGATCGTCCGTTTGTCATGGCGATCTTCCCCCCAGGCAATTTTATTTATTTCTTTATAAATTGTTATTTAGGTATCCGCAACAAAAAAAATTAATGTGTTTCATGATTTCTTTATTTATTTATAGTTAAAAATATTAATCTAACTTACATTTTATCGAAATAATTTCAAATAAATTCATAGTCATAAAAATCCTAAAAAAACCCTGAAAATTAATTAAAAATAATTTATAATCAAAATGTTGACTACAAGTAACATTTAAGAGCTTGAAAAATGATCTCATAATTTTATAAAATCAAAATTCAAACCTTAAAAGTTACTTAAATTAAAAAAACTTACTTGTAAAATTGAATAAATGAAATGAAGTAAATAACTTCACATTGTCATAAATGGTGAGTCATCGACTAATGAACACACCAACATGTATTATAGAGACTTTTAACTTGTGTAATTAGGTGTATAGAGAACGTTTCTCAGTGGTGTTTGGTGTATATGCATTTATTCATTACAAACGGGTATATTAATATGGGTATTATACACAAATGCGCAATTCATAATGGCTAACTGTACATTAAATAAAATCCAGTCAATTACGCCTTGTGTTAATTTTAATATTAGCGGTAATTTTTTATGTAAAATTCTATATAATTAATTTATTTATTTTCTTTTTTTATTTAAGAAAAAGATTTTTAAATATTTTTTAGATTTTATGAAAAAAGAGGTAAGACATTTATATATTAATTTTAACATGGACAAAAACTTCGCATTGTTTCTTAATACATTTAAGTTAGAACCTTTTAATTTGATGATCGTAATTTCTCAAATTACTCTTATCTGGTTTTTGGAGTTCTACATTAACTACTTGGCGTCTTGCAGAAAATCTATTATTGAAAGTCATTCTACTAAGTTCACGAGCTGAGAAAACTTTAATCCTTTCTCCATTTTCAATTTTATTAAATACAATCTAGATGAAGTTTTAAAATGGGTTAGCCACAGAGATATTCTCGAATGTATTAATATTCAATCGTTTTAAAATTAAAAGTTTGGAGTTAATTAAATGTCCTGGAGTTTAATTAATGTCCCATTTGGGAGTATTACAAGTCAAGTTTTTTAATAAATACATTGTCGTTTGAAAAGAAATCAGTGGTGAAAATTGAACACATTTGTATGTAATTTTTATAATGTAGATTATGTGTACCGTGCTAGTGTGCAGGTATTTATTTTTCTTCCAATAATGAAAATTTCTATAGTTTATTATTTAATGTAATGGATTTAATTAAATGTCAATTGTCTATGACAAACACACACACATTTATTAAAGGTAGGTTTTATTTGATCTTTCAATCTTTGAGTCAATGTACATTTGGTCTTCTTCAACTTCCTTCTGGTGTTTGTGCAATTAAAACTGAAAATTCTCCAAAAAAACACCAATATGTTTTCATGCATACTTGCATTTTTGAATGTTGAAGCACAATAAATAATTCGTATTATTTATTGCGAAGAAGTTTCAGATTGGCTCATCTGCATTGTAGTGTTTTTCTTATCTTTTGTCATAATAAAAGTAAATGAAATATTAAAAAATGAAAACAAATAAAAAGTGACCGAAAAATAAAAGATTTTACTGAAATCACAATTTATGTGAGCAATTAAACATTTAATGCGGCCCCAAAAGTCCTTTTGTAACTGAGATAGATTTAATAATATAATTAAATTAATCACAAAATTAAATTAATTAATCGATAACAAATTCGACTAAATTTTATAAAAGTCAAATGAATAAAGAAAACGAAAATAATTTTGGTATTCATTGCACCTTGGGGGAGTTCAAGTGTAAATTGTGTCACATTTCAAAATTAAATTGGGAGCTCCAAGTTCGAATGCGACAGCGTGCAGATTATATGAAAGTCAAGCCAAAAAAGCGACAAAATTTCCACAGACGAGTCGTTCCGGAATTCATAACAGCTGATGAAGCTTACAAATCATTTACAAAACTTATGAAATGTATCAGCGACGTCTGTGCGAGCTATACATACTGGCATTAGGAGACATGGATCATGAGAGGCGATTCTTTACTAATATGGTAATGTGTTAAAGCCAACAGTACGGCATATAGGTTATGGGATAAATATTTGCATTTGATGATTGAATAAGTAAACTAAGGAATTTTGTGTTCATGATAAAATGTTGAAAGACAAAAATGATAAACAAATTGTTGAGAGCACTGTTTAATGCTATTAATACTATTATGTATCATGAATACAAATAATTGAGTTAATGACAACTAAACATTTGATTATATTGACTTTATCTCAACGAATTTGCCTAATAGCTGCTCATTAAATAATGTAGACAACTTTTTAAAATAGCAATATTAAGAACCCTCGTTTTCCTCTTTGGAAAATGCTTTATAACAACGACAAAACTATGGTACGGGTGTCAGTGATGGCAGGTACGAAAAGTTGTGGGGGTACTTATTACCAGCGTCATACAGTTGAGATAATTGTTATTTAAGTAATAAATTTACTTCATATTTCGAAAGATTTATCTTCAATTTTTAATAAAATCTTACTTACATATCGAAATAATTTCAAATAACTTCATAAAATTTCATAAAAATCCTAAAAACCCTGAAATTTAATTATAAATAATTTATAATAAAAAATGTTGATAAAAAGTAATATTTAAGAGCTTGAATAATGATCTCTTATCTATATGGATCAAAATTCAAGTCTTAAAATTTATTTTAAATAAAAAAAAATACTTGAAAACCATTTATAAAATGGCTAAAATAGTTAATCGTAAATTTCATCAGAAATAGTGACGCATATATAATTGGTTGTACACACCAACCCATATTATAGATGCGTTTGTTCACTGCAAACGGGTGAAGTAGTGTCGTAGTAATATTGACAAGATGAAAAATTCTCAAAAACATTTTCTAATCAAATTTGTCTACAAAATATTTTGTTTAAATTTTGAATTTAGACAATAATATTACTTGAAGGTTGCCACGCAAGGCACTTCGTTGCGTATAGCAGCCAACAAGTAATATTTTGTACATGATAATTTTGTCTTTGAAACGGGAATTTAAGGTTGTATTGAAAAGAAATGAATGGAAACACTTGAACGTGTTTTTTCATTAAATTCCTTCATTTCGTATTATATGGTTCCTTTTTTCAATGCTAAATCCTGCTTTATGTTGTTTGGTTTTGCGTGTTTTAGTTTTATCAATAACTAAGAGTTAATTTTTTTGAATTTCTACTTAGTCTTAAATTTGCATTTTTTCTGAAAATGTAAAAACATAAATAATACTTTATTAGCAATCAAAATGTACTTTAAATCACAACGTTGGGTCTTCACCTTTAGATACGAAAAGGCAGCGTCAGAGTAATACAGAAGACATTGAGAATGCGCTTTATAACTGGTTTATAATCACAATAGCGATCAGTCTTTTTATTAGCTGTAAAATATTAAGAATAAAGGCTGAAAGTTTTGTAACAGCTTTCAATTGAAAATTTTAAAGTAACTGACGGGGTTTAGGATGGTTGGAATAAAAGGAATAGAATAATATGTAAGCAATCTCACAGTGAAAAGGTTAATGCTAATCAATTGATTGCATAACTACTTGCAATGGTCAAATCATCAAATAATGATCTATCTGCTATTACTTTGCCTTGAAAATTGAATCTTTAACCTTCGTTACGTTTAATTGATCAATCCTGGAAGTTTATTACTCTTAATACTATCATTAATTGCTTAAGAAAGTCTATATTTTACGAAGATTTTGAATCAAATTTAGAAGAACCTATTATAAACATGACGCCTAATAATGACTTGGACTTTGATTTTGAAGATTTTGTTGAAATATTCAAATCGAATGTTTAAAACCAATTAATGAGGAACAAATAGTTGCAATATCATTAGAAAAAGAAATATGGACATTAACAATGATGAACTTAATGAAAATAGCATAAGTTATATTAAAAAAGATGAAATAACTAAAAAAACTTACATGGAATAATTGGTGATGTGGGAACATCAAGTTTTTTTTCGAAAACATTTGTGATAATTTTTTTATTTAAAATGAGGCCCTTATTTATTGTACAACTGTGTGTATTTTTATTATAGAAATTTGTGCACCGTGCTTGTGTATATTCTCGTATTCAATTTCTCTAACATTCCATATTACAATCCCTAATTTATTTTCATATTTTTTATTAATAACGCACACATTTATTATTGGTTCATTTTTTTATATTGCCGAGGCTCTTAATTTTTGTCATTTAGACCCTTACTTATTCCCATCTGTGTATAGCTTTATTATAATATGTTGGCCAGTCATGTGATATACATATAGCATTTATTTATGTTTATTGGCCATTTGACTATAATATTTTTAATTTTATTAATAAAATTTTATACAATTTACTAACAGTTTTTAACAAAATAATTATTATTTAAACATTCATTTTAGGCATGGCAATTTATGAAAACATGAATAAAGTAAGTAAATAATAATTAATTGAGTAAATAACAGGTAAATTACACGGTATTTAAAATAATTTCCAAGCCCTGAATTTCCAGTAAACATAGAGTTGACGAAAATGAAAAATAATCGTAAACACTGGTATGTAAATATTAAATTCTTTACCTTTTTAACACTACAAAATCTGAAATTCTATGCGACTAAAGTGCCTCAGACATTCCAATTTAATACATATTAATTTAATAATTAAATGTATTATTGAATTGAATAACAATCAAAATTTGTTTAAATAAAATACATCCTTTTTACAGTTTTTTCAATAACACACTTTAATTCTGAAACAAACAATCACTATTTATATGATCATCAAAAATTCAATCTACCAAAACTTCAATCAGTGTGCTTTGGATACAAAACAGATCGTGCTTCAGTTCTATCAAACGGACCTCAAGACATCAACAGATTCAACCAACATAATCTTTTAAAATGTTCTTCATCATAGCCTGATCTACTGGATTTTCTTGTCATTAAACCCGGTATACTTCTCAATGTATCCACAGAAGTGATCACCAAGATACTATCTGTACAAATAAACTTTGAAGATTTATTTTATTTATAATTCGTCTCGACTACATTATTTTATGGTGGGGATCTTATCATTTTGATTTGCTTCAAAATAGAAATAATCCCAATTAATTTGTTTAAAAAGCTTGAGTATGAATCAATAAATATATCGATGTTTTTTGATAATTTACTATTTCATAGTCAAGCTTTCTCAATAAATACAATGAAAAAGAAATCAGTGGTGAAATTTGAAAAGAAAAATTCCAATTAAATTCATAAATTATTATCAATTCATCAAAAATATTCCCATCTCTTTTTAAATTTGAAATGCGAAAATGATAATGTACAAAAAATGTTAAATATAATTCGTGTTATCATCATTGGTGTAGCCAAGGGGGGGGGGATTAACCCCCCATTCGATTTTTCATGTAAGATATTTGTCCAAGTCAAGTGCCTCAAAGATCATCCACCTAAATAGAAAAAAACAAAATACACTTTTATTTTATTTACTGTAAATGTAATACTGTGATATCTGTCTGTACTCTGTAGTCTGTACTCTCAGTACATTGTGATTATTTATTTTGTTAAATTTTATTTTGGTTATTGACCATAATATTAATAAATATTTCTCACCTCCCCCCTTCCTTCATAAATTCCTGGTTACTACACTGGTTATCATTATCTAACTTTTAAATGTATAAATCTAAATAAATTACATATTAAAAGTGTCTGCTTTCAAAAATAAAGTTAGCAAATATAATTAATGAAAAAAATTACTCACTTTGTGTGGATGTCAAAGCAATACAAAATGCAATGGATTGAGAAATGGTTTTGTTGTATAACTTTTATCGTTTGACAATATTTTTGAGAAATTTGTTTTGTAAATAAATCAATCAATAATTTTGCAAACAATTACCATTTTATACTAATTTTAAAGATCGCATTTGTTAGGCTAGAACTCATGAAATTTAAAATTTGTCGAGATATGCTATTTTTTTCTTTTTGTTAGGCCGACTTTTCTTGAAATTTCAATATCTATGACACGCTGTCAAGATACACCTTTTCTCCTTATGAGGTGCTTTCAGCTGAGGATTAAATATTTCAATGATTTATTAAGATAATTTAAAATGATAAATAATGGACTATAAAAATAACTTTTAAAATAATTTTTAAATTGAAATTTTTAAATTTTTAAATTGAAAAATTAAATAAGCTTTTTAAAAGAATTTTTATTAGTAAATAATTTTTAAATAAATATATTTTAAATATCAAAATTTTAATAAATGGTTTTGAAAATATTTTATTCAATGCTGAAAAATTGTTTGAAAATTATACAATATTTCATTAAATAAATACTTGGAATTTTGACGTTACCTTTTGAACCTGATTTAAAAAATAATTTAGAAGATGTGCTAGCAGCTTTTAATACTCCTGTTTTGTTTTTGGAATTTGAAATTCCTTTTCCCCTTTTGTACTTGTTTCAATTTCTTGTTTTCTTTCTTTTGTTTGATTTATCTTTCTCATTTTCCATTTCTTTTACTTCCAATTTCTTCTCCGAGTTCCTCTAGATCGCCCCGTTTGTCATGATGATTTTCCCCCAGGTTACTTTATTTATTTTTTCATATTATTTATTATTCATGTATCGTCAACACTTAGCTCTTTTGACGAATTATTTCTAATTATGAATTTTCATGGTATGCTGAATAAATGCGCTCAGTGGGGATGTGGGCATTGCAAGTTTCTATTTGTTAAGGCCGCATTCTATTTACGATGTGGAGAAAATAACGTGAATTTCTTTCTATCTAATGCAGTGGTGGCTAACCCAAATCAATCGAAAGGCCAAATTTTCGGAAAAATACTATCATGGGCCACAATAAATTCATTTAAATAAATATAACTCGTTTTTACGATTCAAGTAAACTTAGAATCAATTTTTTAAATTAAAAACATGCTTAATTCGAATATGAATTCTAAAATAGACAATTATTGATTTGATGTTTAAAATTGTGTCCGGGCCACATCAAAACGCTTCGTGGGCCACCGGTTGGCCATGGCTGATCTAATGGATATGAAGAATATATAAATTAGCGACAAAAATACGTGGCCGCTAGCGAAGCCACTTCGTGCAATGCTTCAAACCGCTTAAGATGTTAATGATTATATTTGTAAAATATAATTATAATAAAAATATTTAAAAATGAAATTTTTTCAATAAAAGTACAAAATTGATAAATGAACCGATTAGTTCTAAAAATATAAATAAAATCCTTTGATTTATTTTTAATATTTCACTTTTTTTCGTTTCAACCATAGATCAAATCTTTTTTGAAAAAATTAAATAAAAATAAATAAATGAATGAAATCCGATAATAACATACTCAAACATTATCGACATAATTATTATGCATAATTATTATGCATAATTATTATGCATAATTAATATTATAGTGCAATTGTATCCAAATACAAAACTATTGGGCATCATATAAAGCATAAATATTTATTAACTTTTAGTGCAAAACAAAAAGCTACATTTCTGTTCATGATTAAAACTTAATTTTCCATTGAATTGGGATTAATGGATATTTGAGTCATATCCTTACCCTTTTTCCCAATTCCCCATTTTCCTTGTTTTATTCTCATCATAATTTTCATGAATACTTTTCTAATGTGAGGGGTGGATAGATTATAAAGATAAAACTTAACCGCGCCATTTGAAGCGAATATAGTCATTGTTGAATTGTAACTGATTGCTTTTGAATACTTATCAGGAAATACTGAAATTGAACCGTTTTGAAATATCAAAACTATTCCCGAAGGAAAGGCCGATACAAGATAGTAAACCGACGTAAATATTACCATTTTTATGGCAAAAATCGACGACATCTCCTTGCCTGAAGTTTCTTTAGAAGATTTCTTAAAGATATGCTTTTGGATCGTGTATATGATAATAGAGGTTGAGAGAAATATCACGACAAAAGGGATAAAATTCACAAACACTAGGAAAATATACCCCGTCACCATGATGTCATAGTTTGTGTTGAAATAAATATTTGTGTGAAGAAACGAACCAATTATGATGAATATTCCAGTTAAAACCAATCCGTGCTTTAAACGCAGGCTCCGAATGAAAACATTGGTCGGCCATAAAACCAGACACATCCGCTCGACGGAAAGCGCACTCAGATTCCACGCTCCTAAATCTATTGATAGATATGTTAAATAAAAATGAATATTTTTAAGAAAATAATTATAATTTCTAATGTCAATCTCGAAGAGAATCATTAATAAATATCGAGACCCCGGCACGAAAAGGAGCATCGTATCCCAAATAACCTGCGAATAGAGCAATGTTTTTGTGAAAACCCTCAAGCCAGTCTCAAAGTTCAGGATGATCACTGTCAAGATATTACCGACATATCCCAAGATGAGGATTATCAGTAACAAGACTCCAAAAAATGTGTTCAAAATGTTATAATAGACCGGCGTCTAAATATTTACAGTTAAATAGGAAGTAAATCATATTAACTTACTGGTATCGAGAGGTCTCTACTCTCTTCTATCTCCGTGAGATTCATCTATATGAATTCTTTACTAAATCCTTTATATATAATCTAAAATTCGACTCTCAATTGGTTTTGTATAAAGTAAACTTCCTCAATTAATTATTTAAATATCCTAACAAGGCCTAAAGCAATAAATATGCTAATGCAACAGGAAATTGTTTTCCCATAAAAATGTATTTTACAAATTTCTTAACTTATGCTTTCAAAGTATTATTGAAATTTACAATTATTATTATATAATATATTTTTTAACAAATAATAAAGCCTCTACAAAATACCTCAAACCATTTTTGGAACTTTAATTTTTTTGACTAATTTAAACAAAATTACTCGAATTCCTCAAATAAATAAAAAGTTATATTTTACTGAGTGAGTCAGAAACAATTGTTCCATTTCATGGGGAAATAAAAATATTTGTAAAACAATTTTTACCTCTTAGACAACTAACGGCACACAAATGTTAGAAGAGGAAGCTGAAATGTTTATATGGATTTCAATACTTATATATTGTCATTATTAGTTGACCATTTGATGTTTAAAATAAAAATGTATATTTTTTTGCATTTTTTATGTCCTTTAGTTACAGTGTTGCAGTTATTTTTTAACTGGTAAGTAATATAAAACTAATAATTATTTTGATATTAATGTAGAAAACATTTCTCATACTAGGGTAGCTACTAACCAATATGGACATAATACAATGAATTTTTGTAAAAATAAATATTTAAACTTTGCGGATTATATTAGTAATTGTTTTAATTTTCAATGTTACGCGTTACATAATTATTTGAATAATTTTAGTAAAAATAGCATAGAAATCTGCAAAATGGAGTTGTATTATAAATAATTTCCAGTCTCTCCTTTGATCTCCTGACCTCGTAATTTCTTTTCTCATATTTGGTAAAAATAATATTGAGAAAAGCGTTATTTTTCTATAATAACGATCAAATACAAAAAATACTAATTAGAAAAATTATAAAAATTATAGTTAATAGTAATAAAAAATTCAAATAAAATAATAAAATTTCTATTATACACATATTAATAAATTTTTAATTACTGGGACACCAAACCGTTGACTATTTCATTTTTATTAATGTAATTTTTTTTATAAATCACAATACTTTTGATATTATTATTATTTTTTCTTTAATTAATTTTTATTATAACTATAATTATATTTATAATTGTTTTTTATTTTTGTAAATATTTAATTTTATTAATTATTATTATATAAAATTTGATAATATTAATTATTTATAATTTTAATAATTTTTATTATTAATATTAGTTATTAAATATTAATTTTGATAATATTAGTAATTATTTTTATTATAAGACATTTTTCAATTTTCACCTTTGATTTCTTTTCAATTGGCAATTGTATTTAATAAAAATTTGACTATGAATCAATAAAGATATCGATGTTTTTTTTTATATTCACAAATTTTCGGCACAGCCCTTTTCAAGTTATCATTATTATTATTATTATTATTATTATTATTATTATTATTATTATTATTATTATTATTATTATTATTATTATTATTATTATTATTATTATTATTATTATTATTATTATTATAAGCTTTGTGATACCCAGTGCAAATCCCAATAGTAGACTAGTTTATTAATTTTATTTTTATAACTAAAACACAAAAACACAATATAAAAATGCTATTTAGAAAAGGGAGGACAAGGGAAAAAATTAATAATTAGTAAAAATAAAAATAATTTAAAATATTTCAGTGATTTGTAACAAATTACCATTAAATTGACATAACATTAAACAGTGTACCAAAAAAAGGATTAGTTGTAAGACCGATACTAAGTAAAAACATGAATTCAAGATGTCAAATCGGTTTAATCGTCATGCAGTCACAGTCTGGTGATCAATATAAATTCATGCTTGTATACCAAGATCATTTTACTAAATTTATTCAAATTAGACCTCTTAAAAACAAAAGTGCAGAAAAAGTAGCTTATGTACTTTTGAATAATTTTACCATTTTTTGTACGCCTACTATTTTGCAAAGTGATGATGGCAGAGAATTTGCTAACAATACTATTAAAGAACTATGTAACATGTGGCCCGAGTTCAAGATGGTACATGGAAAACCCAGACACTCTCAAAGTCAAGGCTCTGTAGAACGTGATAATCAAGATGTGGAAAATATGCTTAGTTCATACCTGGAAGACAATAACAGCAGAAAATGTTTAGTAGGCTTACGTTTTGTTCAGATTTTGAAAAACAGAGCTCACCATAGTGGCATAAACTGTACTCTGTATGAGGACATGTTCGTTACAAAGTTAAAAATTGGTCTAAAAAGTATTTTACCTACAGACGTTCTGCCTAATATAAATTGTGAAGAGGACTTAGAAGTAATATTAAAAGATCAAAACAATTTACAATCTGTAGGAGAAGGTACACTACAAAATAAACAAGTCAACATAACAACAAGTCACAAGACTTTGAAAACCCATAAGTATTCAATATACAAAAGGTTAAACAATAAAATTATGGATAACCATAATGCAAATATGGTATTTGAAAAGAAGGTACATTTCAATGGTTTCTTAGTTTTCTAAGGATGGCAATTTAAGGACAATCTTTCTCGTTGAGGTAGCGATTAAAGCGGTAGTTTACAGATAGCATCCTAATATAGAAAGGTATATAACGAAAATTGTAAATATTAATATATAATAAATAATAAATATCAAATCAGTGAACCTTCCGAGTAACATGGTAATTATCAATTGAGTTCAGATGATTTTCAAAGCTTTATTAATATGTCATCATAGCCTCGTTTATTTATTTGTTTTATTAAGGATTTTTATTTAATAAATATTTTGATAATTATTTACAATCGGATTATTAAAATAAATAATATATATAATTTACCATTGGCTACGAAAGAGATTATCCAACATCTTGCTAGTTATCTGGAATGAAACCCATCGGAGAATGAAAAATTTCCGAAAATCCTCTCTTCCACTTCTACGGGACTAATTGCTTGGCCCTATGCAATACCAACTGGGTACCCGAAAAATTGCGGAATAAGCTACTATATCTACATTCACAAAAGACAGCAGCATAAATAATAAATCAAAAATGTAATCCAGGCTCAAAGCTTATATTTCTCTTGTCCAGGAATTCTGAACTTAATTGAAATTAGGAAGAAAAATATTTTTAATGAATTTTCACTTTGCGGGGAAATTGTTTAAATGACTTCATTTATTTATAAATAATAAGAAATAAATTGCAAATAGTACTTTTATAGAAAGGTTATTTTAATTAAATATATTCTAATTTTACAAAATAATAGTAAAATTAGTAATAATAATAATAATAATAATAATAATAATAATAATAATAATAATAATAATAATAATAATAATAATAATAATAATAATAATAATAATAATAATAATAATAATAATAATAATAATAATAATAATAATAATAATAATAATAATAATAATAATAATAATAATAATAATAATAATAATAATAATAATAATAATAATAATAATAATAATAATAATAATAATAATAATAATAATAATAATAATAATAATAATAATAATAATAATAATAATAATAATAATAATAATAATAGGAGGTGAAGATTTGATAGTGGTAAATTTAGGTATTTAAATAAGAATAATTTTCTTTTAAAATCCAGGTCCTTCGCATATACTTAATTAAATTTAATAAATTTTAAATTGTTGAAAGCAATGACATTAATGATGTAATAATTTATAACCTTTTTTATTAAAACTAATATTTTAATTGTAATCTTTTTTTTATTTTAATTTTCTAAACATATATATTTATGGTTTCTAAATTTCATTTAGATGAAAGTTGATCTGCCGAAATATATCATCGACAAAAGCTTTATTATCTTGAGAAAACCAAGACGCTCTAAGACCTAAAGATGTTATTAAATTTAAGTACCTTTGCTCACTTTGGATCGCTAAATTTAAATTCATAAACATTTTTAAATGCAAAAATTCGAAAAATCGAAAAATTTATAATTTCAGGGAAAAGGTAAGAGAGCATAGCGAACAAAAAGCTAGAAATTAACATTTTAATTTTAAATCGATAGAAGGTCCCCAGACAATGCAATTGCAAAATTACTAATTAATTAATTAAACATTTTGTTGATGTCATTTTTATATTTTGAAAATGGATTTTCTTTTTTGAAATGGAATTTGTTCAATTTTGTAAATTTTAAAAACGTATGTAGTTTTTTAAATTTTTGAATGAATTTTGGAAATGTAATTAGTATTTGTTTTACACACATATTTTTTTTTAAATAAATTTTAGAAGTAGCTGGACTTGTTTTAATTTAAAACTGTTGGGTTTACCCTAATGTTGGTGAAATATAACATTACCAATTAATTATCTGACAGAAAGCGCACTTTATTTGACCAACACAAAAGCAATTTTCAATCAAACTTTTGATTATCCAAAATGTCTTCAAAATTTCAATGACACTAATAATTCAATATATCCATTTGTGATTACACAGTACTTATTACGATAATACGTGAAGAATAGCAGTACTTGTATAATACCTTGAATGACCTCTCACTCATGGTGCCTCTTATTTACTAATCGATAAATTGATCTCATTGTTTTAGTGCTTTGACTTGGGTAATTACTCTAGGCTTTTTTTTATTCAATAATTCCTTGTTTTTTTATACGTCTAATTTAAAACTCTTTTATCTTTCCATTGATTCACGTTTCTTAATAATGCTTTCCGTAACCCTCTTAAAACATTTCATTTATCGAAATGTTTTGAATGATAATAAGCAATTAGTGAAAGACAAAGTTGTTTTAGATGTTGAATGTGGAACTGGTATGATTTACATTTTCTCAGTTCGAGCTGGGGAAAGAACAGTCATTGGTATTGACTGTTCAAATATTATTGATCATTCCAAAGCTGGTATGTATTACTGGTCAATCCTGAATCGCGCCTGTGTGCATTTGTTTTTGGGTTCTGAATACACTTTTTTTGTGTGCGCACACAGACGCGGAAAATTAGTTATTTCAGTTTTATGAATTTTGAATGGATTGAGGTTTCGAATTTTCTGGATACACCAAAGCGCATTTGATTATTATAAATGAGACATTCATTTAGCAATGTCAAATGAGCTCTTTTTGGTTTTAGTTATATTTTAAGTTTTTTTGTTAAAATAATGAAAAAAGAAGTAAGATATTTATTTATTTAAATATACATTACATTTTTCAGAATTCGCTTAAAATATCCTGTTTCTTCAAGCATTTAGGGAAGAATCTTTAATATGATTATTCAAATGAATATATGATTTTTGAAATTATTATGATCTGGTTTTCGAAGATCCTAGTAAACTGCTTGGGACATTGCAGTAAAGCAGTCATTAAAGGTAAATCTGTGGGCTAAATCCATCAGCCAAAGAAACTTTAGTCCTTGCCCCATTTTTAATTTTGCTAAACACACTTTCGATGAGTTTCAAAAATGGATTATGTGGCAACTTTTCAATTTGATTATTCAATGAAGATATATTATTATGGGTGGATACATTATCGTGGATCAAAATAAATCCAGAGCCATCGTTTCAATTTTGTGAACTGTGTTTGTATGTATTTATTAATTTTTCTTTCAACAGCGGTGTATTATCGAATTTTGGAGTTTTTCGGTTTTGGATTTTATGTGAAGTTATTGGAGGTTTTTGGTTTAAAGAGGAAAATTTTTGAAAAGTTTTTGTAAGTTTTGTGAATTTGAAAATAAAAGTTTTTAAATTCGTTTGCTTGATCATTTCAAAATGGAAAATGTAATTGAAGCATGTGAAACAGATCTTGATGCGGGTGAATTTGAAGAAATTATTCCATTAAAAGATGATGCAAAATTTGTTTTGAGTGGTCATTCAAATGTTGTTTGGTCAGTAGTCTGTGACAATAAATCGAGAGTTGCATTCACTGTGGAATGGATGATACTATAATTGCATGGAGTTTAAAAGATGGCAAACCGATTGATATATTATATGGACATTCAGAATGAATAACGAAATTAAGCATCAATGAAACTAACTCATTCCTTGTAAGTGTTCATTTATGTAGTTATGTAATCGTATGGGAATTAAATCTTAATCAAATGAAGTTTAATAAATTCAAATCAGTTGAAGTTTCAGACATTATTGACTTTAAGTGGATAGCTGATCCATTATCCAAAGATGAATTTCTATATGTTTGTGATAAAACTGGAGCTGTCCGGTCGTTTTCAATTAGGAATTTATCCGATGAAAATTAACCAGAATAGGTGTCTACCTTTTACAATCAAGGCAAAGATGGTTGCTGCAATGGATTCAATGTCATTCTGAATGGATCTAATGGAGCTGAACTTTATAATGCATTACCTAAAAACATATTCGAAGTTCCAACTCACGAAGGCATTGATTGGGAGGAGTCTGCGATGACAATTAAACAATTTCATTTGAAGACATCAGACAAAATGAGCAAGAAAAATGTATTACAGTTAAATACAGATATTTTCACCAATAATGAAATGAATGAAGATAATTTAGCAGCGATGAAAGTTGTTCAGTCCGTAGCTGTAAGTGATGATGGTAAAACTGACGAAAAGAGATTTCTGATTAATTTAATTGATTCTCTTGTCTAAGGTATTTTTAGCAGTGAAGTGACAACAACATTGACAGTTACTGACGGAGCTCTAGTTGTAGGTTATTGTGTTACAGGAGTGTGCGTTAAAAAAACTGTATTACGATAGGCTATTTCTGAAAGAATCAAACGTATGTCTTTTATGAATATTATAAAAAATTATTATAAAAAATAACATAAATTTACAAATTAAAATCACGAAGCATTGCAATAATTAAAACAAATGCATAATTAATGTACAAAATTATTATTGTTATTATTATTATTATTATTATTATTATTATTATTATTATTATTATTATTATTATTATTATTATTATTATTATTATTATTATTATTATTATTATTATTATTATTATTATTATTATTATTATTATTATTATTATTATTATTATTATTATTGTTATTATTATCATTATTATTATTATTATTATTATTATTATTATTATTATTATTATTATTATTATTATTATTATTATTATTATAATAAATATTTATAGATAATATTTATTTATTAAAATAAATAAATGAAATTTTAAATTTAAAAACTATAAAATATTCCTTAAATATTTTATTAAAAAATTGATATTTTAAATTATTCAAGTTTAGAAAAAAGTCAGCTGTTTATTAGTTATACAAGCACGAAAAATAATAAAATATTACAATTAAAACAAATTGAAATAATTATTTTCATATAAAATTTTTAATTACTTTTATCAATAATTTTTTATTAATATTTTTGCGAAAATAGTTTCATTTGAAAATATCAATTTAATTGAGTGATGAAGAAATTTTTTAATGAAAAAGTTTCTTTCCCCATTCTTGAATTTCCCTCAATAACATGGGAAACTTTTCTCAAATGATATCTTTATTTCATAATTTGAGAATTTCTGTTCCTGGATACCCGTGGCTCTGCTCATTTAGGCTTTCCGTTTCCTGTAATTACGTATCGAAATTGAAATTCTAGTAAAACTTTTCCTCACACGAGGAGTCAACGAATCCTATAAATTACATTAGCTTACTCATGTAGTAACTGGGGTAATAGCTCCAACTGATAAAGGCGTCGCATGAGAAATACAGTTTCAGTTGCCTTTATCCATACTGTTAGGCGTAACTTTATTAAGATGATTTTACCATTTAGTATTTCACTGAAAAGATAAATTGATTGGAAATTTTTAGAGATTGTAGTTATATAATATAAACATTTCTATATTATATTTTCCGACACCGTCCCCTCACATAAAGTTGATTTCACTCTTTCTGGATGTTTTCCATTGACCTGTCATGGTTATAACTGTTGAGGGTACAATTCATTATTTTATGAAATAATTTTAAATTTAATTTATTATAAAAAAATATTTTACAATTTTACTATGTGAAAATTTACCATTAGCGAATTTTAGTGTGAATAACCCGCGGCTTATACATGATTTCTTGTTTTTTTTAGTTGTTTTGTATGGCAAAATGTGGGTACAATGGATACGGGAAAAGGTGATTTGAACACCCTTTCAGTATTTCTATTTCCATTTACTTTTGTAAATTCTATAGCAGCAATGGCCAACCCGCAGCTCGCCGAATTATTTGAATTTTACAAAAAAATTAATAGTCGCAAATAATTAAATAATAATTTCCCTGAGGATCACCATAAAGCCCCTAAATTCCGTAAATTTCGTAAATCTTAAAAAGTTAGCAAAAAATATTTATATATTTATTAAAATTAGCTAAGTCCAATGCGATGTAACTTTTCTATGTAAACTATTGAACAAATACATCCAGTTAGGAAGAAATATTTATTTAGAATGATTCAGAAGAATATTTTACTTAATAAACATTCCCTTACCAAAACGCGGGCTGTATATGCAGAAAATAGTAATAAAACTGTAAATGAGAAATGACCTTGATTGCGCTATTAGTAATCGTGTCAACATCCATACAGAATAAATTTACAATAAAGTAGAATTTCATCAATATCTATAATTACTAACAATATATTAAAATATCATATCAAGTTATAGATAAAAAACATAATGAAATACTTGAAAAATGAAAGGGAAATTTGTTTTAATAATACAGAAAAATGTCAGAGAAGAAAAACTTCACTATTTAGAAAAAGGAAATCCAGAAGCAAAGAAATTCCAATCAATTTCAGAACAAATGCAATACCTCATGACGATAGTTATTAAACAGATTCGCAGGGTACTGAAGATGATTTAAAAGCAATATTGTGAAATTATATAAAATAAAAATCTATTATATAAAATTTTAATTTATTATATATTAGAAACTTTTCACAGGAGATTTCACAACCAAACTCAAGTTCAGATTATCAAACAAATTCATCAAGAAATTATGTTTACTGAAGTAAAGTTAACCGTTTGCGGATGGAATTAATTTTAATAAGTAGTATACAAAATATACGAAATCTTTTAGTATACGAATGCCCGATATTGTGGTATAATTCTTTTTAAGTTCGGCAAGCACAGCTGGCCATTATACATTGCTGAACGTGAGGAACAACATTCGTGACCAGCAGTACTGGCCTACTGTCCGCTATCGTATAAGCCATTTAATCCCAGCACTGCTGGCCTACCGTCCGCAAACGGTTAAAAAAGTATTATTAGTTTTGAAAAAACACTTTAATTTATTACACAGATAATTTTCACTTATTATTTTCAAATAAAATTAGCATTCAATAATGAAAAATTTAATATATGTATTATAGGAACTTTTTTCAATTTTCACCATTGATTTCTTTTCAATTGACTTTTATTTGCGTGTATGTGGCAAATATTGTTCGAGGTAATCCGAGATTCGCGCATTTTGAAAATATTGAGTTTTGTTTACAGGATTCCAAGGGGACTCAATAATTATATTTCTCCTTTTGAATTCTGGAGAAAGAGCTCAAAAATCTCAAAATACTTGACACCAGAATATCCTCAAACAACCTTCAACCCTAATAATGATGTTGGTCATCTCTTTTTAAAAAAATTGATTAAGTAGTAAGATACATTTGGAAAAAATCAAAAATTATTTAAACATTCATCTATAAGACAAACTATTCATGTTTTCATTTTATTATGACAAATTTAAAAATAATAATAAAGGTTCGGTTGAGAACATCGATGAAGGGTTTGAAAAAGTTGGACAAGACATTTGAAAGGTACTCAAATTGATTATAGGAATATAAAAACATGATCAAGCTTCCAATATCGAAATTCTAGGGTGAAATTTACATTTAATTATCTCAATTCTGCATATCATCATCGTACTGATTGTTTCCATTTCATTTCAAAATGTTTTTGAGGTTTTACTGAATCTTTAACTCGGCTGGTGGATCATGATTGATGTATTCAGTGAACTGGTTTTTAATGAATTTCTTCTTCAGACGTATAATAATACTGATTAGAACTTTTCTCAAATGTGGAGTCGTTATGTTATAGAGATAAAATTTAGCTGCCGCATTCGAAGTTAAAAGCAACGTAGATCCATTATAGCTCAACTTCTGCCAATATATGTTATGAAATAATTCTGTATGTTCATGGGAAATAATCATGACCAATCCGACGGGGATTGATGTTATTAGATAGTATATGGATGATGCTATAATCATTTTCACGGCCAACAAAGGTGATCTTTGATTTCTAGTATTGGACCCATTTCCAACCTTTGTAATATTCTGCTTCAATTTTACCAAAATAAAAAGATTTGAGGTGAAAATAATAAAAAACGGAGCAAACACAGAAAAAACCGAAACAACATAAGAACCTATAATATAATTCCAATCCGTCTCAAAATAAATATTATAATTTATAAAGGAACTGGTGAGAATAAATATAATTGACAGAATAACTCCTTCTTTATAAGAAAGCCGAAGGAGAAAGGATTTCGTCGGCCAAAAAACGAGGCACATCCTTTCAAGAGACAATGTACACAAATACCATGCTATCAAATCATAGGCCAAATATGTAAAATACAGATGAAACCACTTTAAATTGGAATTTATTTCTCTTATTTCAAAATCATATAAAGCTAGAAAGAGGTAGCGAGTTCCCGGAATGAGCAACACGATGGTATCCGAGATTGCTTGCATGAATAAAATAAACTTTGAAAAAGAACGTAAACTCCGCTCGAATATCAAAGTTATTCCAATAAGAATGTTTCCTACGTAGCCTAAAATGAATGTGAGAATAAAAACCCCTCCGTAAATTGCATTGACTATCGCATAGTATTCGGGCACCTGGAATTTATATATGAAGTTACGTAACCAACTGCCGAATAGCCTTACTTGATCCTGACTCGAACTTCTTTCGGTGGAATTGTATGAACTCATTTCTGAAATTCAAAAGATTTTTCGACTCAAATTTGCCAAATTATATAAATATAAATATAATTATAAAATTTGTAATTTTTTGTTTAAATGATGCTTTGAAGCTTTTAACCAATTATAGTAAGATAAGAATAATAATGATAATTATTATTAGATAATTATTATTGTCTATTTCACCGTGACAAATTTTTTAATAGTTGTTTTAATAAATCAAAGTTTTTTTTTACTTTTAATATTATTATTAATATTTTATATATTTTTTAAAATATTTTCCTAAAGAGATCCGTATCGAGAGAGAGAGGGGGGGATCGTAATAAGATAAGAAAAATAGAAATTTATAACCTTCAAAAGAGAGCCGCTCTAAACATTTAGCTCCACAGCCAAGTTTCAAAATGTAAAAACGGTTTTTTAATGAAAAATAAAATATAAATAATACAATTAGGTACAATAACGAAATACACGGGCTTATTAGTTATTCATTTGTAAATATAACATATAAATTCACTTGAAAAATGCAATGCAAAAAATTCGTGAACATAAAAAACATCGATTTATTTACTGATTTAGTAATGCTTTTGTTAATAAACACGCTAGAAATGAAATAAGTGGTGAAAATTGAAAAAAATGAACAATTTTTGGAATGAACTTTGCAGATCCTATAGAAATGGTTTTTTTGCTGAATCTCAGCCTGTCGGTTTTACAATTAAACATATAGCAAAAAGTTTAAAATCTTCTTATGGCTTTTATATTTGTAAAATCTCGTAGTAATTCTTCATTGTCTATTGCTATCCAAATATCATTTTCAATAGAGAAAATATGTATCCAAAATAGTCGGTTTTGTATCATGGATGACCTCAGATAATTGTTAATAATATTTTTAGAGCAATATTTAAATTTGGAAAGATTGGTATTATACTCATTCTGTTAAATATACTTCAAAACATTGTTCGGATCATCTGATGATTCCAGCAAACTGTAAGTAAATATTAATTCTTCTGACGAGTGAATACCTTTAATGACTTTTTTGCTACCATCACTCAATATAACTTCTAAATCCTTACAACATTTTAAAATATCTTCTTTCTTCCATGTTGTTTTTTTGGAAATGGAATGTAAGAAGCCAAATGTATTTTTATAATATGATAGCTGATGGAAACGTTCCTCTATTGATTTTATAGTGATGTCTATCGAAATTAAAATAAACTTCAATTTTAAATTTTTGTGTTAAATCTTCCATTGGTTCGTATTCAAAATTCCGTTTTCGATTTTTAATTCGCACTTCCTAAATTTGGGTTCCAAATGAATTGTTTCTGCTAATTCACGAGCAATAGTTAAAAAAAGTCTTACTCGGTACAAAGTATTTTCGAACTATTAACAAAAGATTCAATCCTTTCTTTTGTCATACATAAATATTTTTCATTAATTCAGATCATCTGATTGTTCATGCAGAGACAAATTATACGTAGCTTGTATCTTTCCAAAATAATTAACCATTTCAATATTCGATTCTGGCCCATCATTAAAGACAAGATTCATTGAGTGGCAAGAACAAAAAATGAAAAAGCCCGAGGATTTATATTCAAGATGTGTCTCTGAATCCCAATAACTTTGCCTCTCACATTGGATCCATTGTCAAAGTCTTGGCCTCTGCAATAGGATTCCAATCAATTTCAGAACAAATACAATACTTCATGACGATAGTTATTAAAGAAACTCGCAGAGTATTGAAGATGATTTCTAACACATATTGTGAAATTTAATAAAATAAAAAGGTACTTTCCGGTTATCTCGACCTCATCAAATAAATTCCAAAAAATTTATATATCGTTTGAGTTTATCAGACAAAGTATTTTGACCAACTAGGGGTACTGGTCACATGGCGACTGGTCATACTCAACACACACACATAACCAATTTTTTGGTGCAATATTAATAAAAAATTTAAGTTCCTTATCACCCTTGACCCATTGGTTGTAGAATACTTGTTAAATTCGGCGGTAGGTAGACTAATTTAACGTTTGTAAGTTTATTTTGAATATAAGGGTGAGCTGAACAATTATCTTCAAGTAATAGAATTTTCCTGTTCTTACTAACCAGCTCAAAATCACAAGATATAAGAACACGATTGCAGATTTCCGATGTCATCCAATATTTCTTATTGCTAAAATATTTAATATGTAAACTGTGCACATTTTTGAAACATCTGGGATTTCTTGCTTTTCCAATCATTACAAGTTCTTTCTTTTCACCTAGTGCATTGGCGCATACAAAAATTATCAGTCTCTCTTTCGATTATTTTCCCCCAAAACACTTCTCTCCCTTAAACTTTAATGTTTTATTTGGCTAAAAATTTATAAAAAAAGTCCCGTTTCATCTCCCTTAAAAATGTCCTTTGCTTGATAACCTGCACTACACCAAGTATTTCCCAACCAATTACGAGCAGAATTTGTATCGGCATGTGCAGATTCAGCAGAAACTACACCAATGACTATGTTATATCTTGACCGAAATCTTTGAACCCAACTGGGATTACACCTGAAACCATCGATGCCCATTGCAACTGCCATATTCTCAGCTTGCATTGATAATAATTCTGATGATATTGAAATACTTTGATTTCTCTTCTCATTGAACCAAATAAATAATGCCTCTTTTACCTTCTTATAGCACGAGTACCGTATTTTTGATCTTTTATTGTTGTGATTAGCTTGTAAGGAGATGATTTTTAATTTATTCTTCATTATTGACGTAACTGCACTGGAGCTGATGCCATATTTTCTTGCTCCTTCACTTTTTAGTGTTATTTTTGACCCCTTGAATGATATTTAGCTTTTTTTCAATACTAATACTTTTGCTTTTGCGTTTCATTTATGGGTGATTTTGAAAATATTATAAGCGATTTTTATATGGATTTTATTTTCTCTTTATTATAACCAATTCTTTTACTATAACCGATTACCACTGAATGTGAAATTTTAATTTATTATATACACCAAACTCTTTTTTACACGATTTTGAAATAACACGGTCCACAAAAAAGGAACAAATCTTCTTTTTTTGGCACGAAATATTCGGTTTAACACTATTTCCAAAAAAATTTTATGTTTTAATTTTGTTTTTATTGTTATTTTGACAAATATTTTTTTAGAAAATTTTACTTACATAAGGAAGTTTTAATAAACTGGTAATGTTATTTTTTTAAATTTTAAATTTTTAGTTATTATTTTATTTTACTAAAGGAAATTTTAATAAACTGGTAATTTCCTGCAAAAATTATTATTTTTAAGAAGTTTTACTTACATAAGAAAATTTTAATAAACTGGTAATGTTATTTTTTTTAGATTTAAAAATTTTTTATTAAGTGTTTTTATTTTAATTTTTATTATAGCCGATTAATAAGATGCCTAAACCAACGAAAAATAATCGGAAGCGACAAGCGATTTCTTTGGAAACTAAAATAAAAATCTTAGACAGTCTTGAGAGAGGCGTAGGTCCCACATCTGTTGGCAAAGATTTTAGTTTAAGTGAAGCGACTATCAGAACCATAAAAAAAGTGAGGGTTCCATTCGACGATCAGTAATTTCTGGATCCAACATCAGTTCCAAAGCATCGTCATATAGCCGAAATATTATCTCGGAGAAAATGGAAAAATGTTTAGTGGTTTGGATAGAGGATTTGCTGCAGAAAAAAATACCTATAGATGGAAAAATTATAAAGGAAAAGGCCCTTAGAATATACAAACGACTTCGGGAATTGGAGCCACCAATAAGTGTCAATGCAATGAAGACAATGACATTTAATGCAAGTTAAGGATGGCTGACAAGATTCCTAAAAAGGCAAGCATTTCATAATGTAAAAATAAAAGGAGAAGTAGCATCAGCAGATGAAAATGCTGCAAAGAGTTTTCCAGAAAAATTCATAAAATTAATTGAACACGGTGGCTATACGCCAGACCAGGTATTTAATACCGATTTTATTTTATTATTGTAGAACACATCCTCAATTTTACTATGGTTAACATGACTTTTTTTACACGATTTTTTTACACGATTTTCGTTCGAACGTATCTACCGTGTAAAAAAAGAGTTGGGTGTATTAGAAACTTTTCACAGGAGATTTCACAACCAAACTTAAGTCCAGATTATCAAACAAATTCATTAAGAAATTATGTTTACTGAAGCAATGTCAAAAAAGTATTATTAGTTTTGAAAAAACACTTTATTTATTGCACTGATAATTTTCACTTATTATTTTCAAATAAAATTAGCATTTAATAATGAGAATTTTAATATATATATATATTATAGGACCTTTTTTGAATTTTCATCACTGATTTCTTTTCAATAGACATTATATATATATATATATATATATATATATATATATATATATATATATATATATATATATATATATATTTGTGTGTATATGGTAAATATTGTTCTAGGAAATCCGAGATTCGGGCATTTTGAAAAAATCTTGAGTTTTGTCTACAAGATTCAAGGGTATTCAAGAATTATAAGAACTTTTTTTCTATTTTCACCACTGATCTTTTTACCATAGTATTTCTTGGGTTTTAGATAATTTAAGTCGGTAACCTCTGACTCCTCGTGTCCTTTTAATCAAAACAATAAACTACCCAACGTATATTTGAATCACAAAAATATATTTTTCTCTCAACAATAAACAATCAATAATGACAGTTAAGTTTGACCGATTCTCAGCTCGGTGTTGATGTTTTGACAAAAGATAATATTCACCTTTTATTTCCTTAGGTTCTCTTGAGTAGAGGGATAGCGGCCCACTAAACCAGCGGCCCTCTGGGACAAAGACATACCCCCACCCCCCCCCCCCCCCCCGCCATTTTAATCTTTTTTTCAAGGTCAAATTTTAAACAAAGACATATGACTCATCAAGGCCATCGAAACAAAGACCATGACTCATTCGATGACTCATCCAAGGTCATATGACTCATCAGATGACTCATTCAAGGTCATATGACTCATCCGATGATTCATTCAAGGTCATGTGACTCATCCGATGACTCATCAAGGTCATTGAAACAAAGACGATGACTCGTCCGATGACTCATTCAAGGTCATATGACTCATACGATTACTCATTCAAGGTCATATGACTCATACAATTACTCATTCAAGATCATATGACTCATCCGATGACTCATTCAAGGTCATTCTCAGGTCATTCTCAAGGTCATATGAGTCATGCGATGAGTCATGCTAAATTTTTTAAAATTTAAATTCTCAGAGTTCCCGCCAATGGTTTTTATTATTTAATAGCTCATTCGAAAGGTATTTGAATGGTGAGTATTTGAGACCATCGAAGGTCTATGGAGGTTCAATAACCTTCAAAGAGTTCAATGGTATTGGTTACACTCAACATCTCACAAGGGTATTATTATTACTATTATTATTATTACTATTATTATTATTATTATTATTATTATTATTATTATTATTATTATTATTATTATTATTATTATTATTATTATTATTATTATTATTATTATTATTATTATTATTATTATTATTATTATTATTATTATTATTATTATTATTATTATTATTATTATTATTATTATTATTATTATAATTATTATTATTATTATTATTATTATTATTATTATTATTATTATTATTATTATTATTATTAGTAATATTATTATTATTATTATTATTATTATTATTATTATTATTATTATTATTATTATTATCAAAGATGATTACCCCACCGTTCGTAATATACGCGGACTTTGAGGCTATTTTACCTGGGGATATAAATCATCACCAAATACACAAGCCAATAGCAGCAGGTCTATTATTAATTAACAATTACACTAACACAACATCATATTTTAATTTTATAGGCTTGGAATGTGTTTTTAAATTTTTAAAAAAGGTGGAGGAAATTGCTGTCACAATTGTCCTCCCGTATTATGAAATTCATGGTAGAAAATTCATTAATACTCTGTCTTTCAATGAGGAACGGGAGTTCAACAACTGTAGGACTTGTTATCTCTGTAAACATTTTATAAAAGATAAGGTTAAGGACCATGATCATTTCACAGGTAAGTATCTTGGTGCTGCCTGTAGAAATTGCAATATTTCTAGGAGAATAAACAAACAGTTACCCATTGTCTTTCATAATTTGAAGGGGTATGACTTACATCACATTTTAAAGTATGGTTTGAATGATTTTCCATCTTGGAAATTAAATATCATTCCGACCACCACTGAAAAATTTATATCCTTGATTGTAAATATTAACAAATTAACTGTTCGTTTTATCGACAGTATGCAATTTGTTAACTCATCGTTAGCAAAGGCAGTTAAAACTCTTTCAGATTTACCTTTAACTTCTTCTGTTTTTGATGGTAGTATTGTGAGAGCAAAGGGCATATTTCCTTACGACTTTGCAACATCACTCGAAATTCTTGAATCTACTCATGAATTACCACCGATTTGGAGTTCTGTATCTAATGAAGAATATGCTATCGCCCAAGAAATCTGGGTTCAGCAAAATTGCGAAACAATGTTAGACTATATGTTAACGTACCTTAAATTGGACGTATTCCTCTTGGCAGATTATTTTCAGCAATTCCGTGCCAAAGCAATTGCTTATAACGGCCTTGAACCTCTAAACTTCTATGGAATTCCAGGTATGTCATGGGCGTCAGCACTCATGACATTACAGGAACCTATAGAAGTTCTACAGGATATGGAAATGTATAATTTCTACGAAGGTGGAATACGGGGCGGGTTAACATTTGTTAACAAACATTATGTAGCAAGTTCTGAAGATACAGAACTTTTGTATATAGATATAAATAATTTATATGGTTGGGCTCTTAGCCAAAATCTTCCGTATGGTGACTTTGTTTGGGTGTATGAAAATCTGAATGATGTGTTGAGTGAATGCGTGAATGCAGATATTGAAAACCTTCCATATGGTTATACTATGGAAGTAGACATCAATATCCCTAATCGTGTGCATGAATATTTGAATGATTTTCCGCTTGCTCCGGAAAAAATGTGTCCACCTAATTCAAAGGTTGAGAAGCTTATGCTCACGCATTGGCCTAAGAAGAACCATGTTCTTCATTGGCGGCTTCTCAAGCTGTATATAGAATTAGGTGCGGAAGTTGAGCATGTACATAGAGCAATTAAATTTAAACAATCAACAATTTTCAAAACATATATAGATCGAAATACTAATTTACGTTCAAAATCAACATGTGAACTGTATAGAGATCTATATAAATTATTCAATAATAGTCTCTATGGTAAATCAGTAGAGAATTTGAAAAAACGTATGAATTTGAGGCTATGCAATTCATCAGCAAAGATGATTGTATACGCCTCCAAACCAACTTTCAAAAAATCAATTAAAATAGCGGATGATCTGATTGCGGTTCATCTTAATAAAAATATTATATGTTTAGACAGGCCTAGCTACATAGGCCAATCAGTGCTAGACCTGTCTAAACTACGCATGTATCAACTGCAATATAATGAATTGGCAAAATATAGATCCGAATTCTTATGTGATATAAATATCGTTGCCGGCGATACTGATTCGTTTTTTCTTGAGGTTAAGCACTGTAAGCTAGACACTCTTTTGCCGGCAATGATAAGAGATAATCTTCTAGATACCTCTAATTATGATCCCGCACACCCCTTATACTCGAGAAACCTTGATTCTGTGATAGGAAAATTTAAAGATGAAAGGTCTCGGGTATAAGGAATGGGTTTTCTTAAGACCTAAGTGCTATAGTTTATTAGGTGTCAAAGATACTATGAGGGCTAAAGGGGTGAAATTAATGGGGACAGAGATTGGGCACCAGTCATATTTAGACTGCTACAATAACAACGTAGAATTTGCAGTGCCGCAAACTAGGATAGGGACGCGGAACCACCAGCTATATACCATCAAAAATAGTAAAATCGCATTGACAAATAACGATGACAAGCGATTATGGGTGGGGAAAAATAATAGTATCGCATTTGGGCATTATTTTGGGGTTGATGCTGTAGATAATGATCAAGTATTGGATGAAGTTGGACCGCTCTCTGTAGGTTTCAGTCCAGATTTCGATGAAAGTGATCAAATATTAGAGGAAGTTGGACCGCTTTGTGGAGGTTTCAGTCCAGATTTCGATGATAGTATCGATATAGATGTTGATATAGACGATATTATATTAACTGATGATGATGATGACGACTATTATTAAATATATCTTCTTTAAAAATTAGACTTTTAATGTGTTCATTTATATTTTTAATTGATGTATAGTTTTCAAATTTAATCATTTTTAATAATCGTAATAATAACATCTTTTAATATGTGTATTTTTATTATTATTTTGAAAACATGTGATAGTTTTCAAGTTTAAACATTTTTTAATAAAAATAATAATAATGATAATAATAATAATAATAATAATAATAATAATAATAATAATAATAATAATAATAATAATAATAATAATAATTATAATAATAATAATAATAATAATAATAATAATAATAATAATAATAATAATAATAATAATAATAATAATAATAATAATAATAATAATAATAATAATAATAATAATAATAATAATAATAATAATAATAATAATAATAACAACAATAATAATAAAAATAATAATAATAATAATAATAATAATAATAATAATAATAATAATAATAATAAAAATAATAATAATAATAAAAGTAATAATAATAATAATATTAATAATAATAATAATAATAATAATAATAATAATAATAATAATAATAATAATAATAATAATAATAATAATAATAATAATAATAATAATAATAATAATAATAATAATAATAATAATAATAATAGTAATAATAATAATAGTAATAATAATATCCTTGTGAGATGTTGAGTGTAACCAATACCATTGAACTCTTTGAAGGTTATTGAACCTCCGTAGACCTTCGATGGTCTCAAATACTCACTATTCAAATACCTTTCGAATGAGCTATTAAATAATAAAAACCATTGGCGGGAACTCTGAGAATTTAAATTTTAAAAAATTTAGCATGACTCATCGCATGACTCATATGACCTTGAGAATGACCTGAGAATGACCTTGAATGAGTCATCGGATGAGTCATATACCCTTGAATGAGTCATCGGATGAGACATATGCCCTTGAATGAGTCATCGGATGAGTCATATGCCCTTGAATGAGTCATCGGATTAGTCATATGACCTTGAATGAGTAATCGTATGAGTCATATGCCCTTGAATGAGTAATCGTATGAGTCATATGACCTTGAATGAGTCATCGGATGAGTCATATTACCTTGAATGAGTCATCGGATGAGTCGTGGTCTTTGTTTCAATGACCTTGATGAGTCATCGGATGAGTCATATGACCTTGAATGAGTTATCGAATGAGTCATGGTCTTTGTTTCAATGACCTTGATGAGTCATATGTCTTTGTTTAAAATTTGACCTTAAAAAAATTTTAAATGGTGGGGGGGGTGGGGGGTGGGGGTATGTCTTTGTCCCAGAGGGCCGCTGGTTTAGTGGGCCGCTATCCCTCTACTCTCTCGACCAACGTTTTCCTTTTGCTCTTTGATTCGATCCTTTTTCACCTTTTCGTATTCCTATATTTCTATATTTTCTTTTTCCCTAATCTCTCCAAATCGTTTTTACCTTTTGCCTATTCTCGTTTCTTCTTACCCTAACTGAGGCAAAATGCCGATTTGCTCTGATTTTCCCATTCCTTATATATTCTCGAAATCAGGATGACAAATGGTTATTGCCGAGCCAATCTCTCAGTTGACATTCGACTCCACATATCTGCATCGGCTGTCACCCATAATGGTCCAACGAACAAAGATAATTAATGGTCCGTCCGGCCTTTCTGCACGCACTATCTTCTCCTTGCTCTTTTCCCATTAATCATTGTGTCACGCTAATGGGTCCAAATCTTCCTTCTATTTACTTTTCTCTTTGTTTACCCAGCTCGGGTTTCCTTCATCTCTCGGGTTCTCCATCGGCTCGGGTTTCCCATTAGCTCAGGTTTTCTATTAGCCAATTAATTAATTAAATAAAGTTTTCTGTTTTAACACATTTGAATGCTTTTCGACCCTTTCTAACCATTTTCTGATAAATCCCTAATCATCATCTTGTTGACCATTAGCTAATATAAACCTGTCCCGTTTTCCCAATTCAATTTCGATGATTTTACAATTTATTGATTTTTCTCGGATTTCCGGATTCTTGCCCTTCGCAACTGCTTTTGCCATTTCCATCATATTTTCCTTTACTATCAATTCTGTACATGATCACGCTTTTATTTGTCTTTTTTCTTCACCTACTCTTTATTTAAATTTTCAACCTAAATTTATTTAAATTTATTTTAATTTACTGACCTCAACATATTTTTAAAAAAGAGCTTGAAGACTTTAAATCAGTAATATATCGATGTCTTAATATTCACAAATTTTCGACACTGCCTTTTTCACTTGAAATAAAATTCACTTGAAAAAATTCACTTGAAAAAGGCAGTGCTGAAAATTCGTGAATATCAAAACATCGATATATATATATATATATATATATATATATATATATATATATATATATATATATATATATATATTCGATTGATTCAAGAATTATATTTATCTTCTTGAATTCTGAAGAATGAACCTAAAAATCTCAAAATACTTGACACCAGAATATCCTCAAACAAACCTTCAACCCTAATGATGATGCTAATGATGATGCTGGTCATCTCATTTTAAAAGATTTGATCAAGTAGTAAGATATATTTGGAAAGAATCAAAATTATTAAAACATTCATCTATAAGACAAACTATTCATGTTTTCATTTAACTACGACAAATTTCAAAATAATAATAAAGGTTCGGTTGAGAACATCAATGAAGGGTTAAAAGGAGTTGGACAAGACATTTGAAAGGTACTCAAATTCTTTATAGAAATTAACACGCTTCTAGGGGAGATTTACATTTAATTATGTCTGTTCTGCAACTCATCATCAGATTGATTTTCTCCATTTCATTTCAAAATGTTTTGGAGATTTTCACGAATCTTTGACGGCTGGTGGGTCATGATTGATGTATTCAGTGAACTGGTTTTTAATGAATTTCTGCTTCAAACGTATAATAAAACTGATTAGAACTTTTCTCAAATGTGGAGTCTTTATGTTATAGAGATAAAATTTAGCTGCCGCATTCGACATTAAAAGCAATGTACCTCCATTATAGCTCAACTTCTGCCAATATATGTTATGAAATAGATCCGTATGGTCACGGGAAGTAACCATGACCAATCCGACGGGGATTGATGTTATTAGATAGTATATGGATGATGCTATAATCATTTTCACGGCCAACAAAGGTGATCTTTGATTTCTAGTATTGGACCCATTTCCAACCTTTGTAATATTCTGCTTCAATTTTACCAAAATAAAAAGATTTGAGGTGAAAATAATAAAAAACTGAGCAAACACAGAAAAAAACAAAAAAACATAAGAACCTATAGTATAATTCCAATCCGTCTCAAAATAAATATTATAATTTATAAAGGAACTGGTGAGAATAAATATAATTGACAGAATAACTCCTTCTTTATAAGAAAGCCGAAGGAGAAAGGATTTCGTTGGCCATAAAACGAGGCACATCCTTTCGAGAGACAATGTACACAAATACCATGCTAACAAATCATAAGCCAAATATGAGAAATACAGATGAAAACATTTAAAATTGGAATTTATTTCTCTTATTTCAAAATCATATAAAGCTAGAAAGAGGTAGCGAGTTCCCGGAATGAGCAACACGATGGTATCCGAGATTGCTTGCATGAATAAAATAAACTTTGAAAAAGAACGTAAACTCCGCTCGAATATCAAAGTTATTCCAATAAGAATGCTTCCCACGTAGCCTAAAATGAATGTGAGAATAAAAACCCCTCCGTAAATTGCATTGACTATCGCATAGTATTCGGGCGCCTGGAATTTATATATGAAGTTACGTAACCAACTGCCGAATAGCCTTACTTGATCCTGACTCGAACTTCTTTCGGTGGAATTGTATGAACTCATTTCTGAAATTCAAAAGATTTTTCGACTCAAATTTGCCAAATTATATAAATATAAATATAATTATAAAATTTGTAATTTTTTGTTTAAATGATGCTTTGAAGCTTTTAACCAATTATAATAAGATAAGAATAATAATGATAATTATTATTAGATAATTATTATTGTCTATTTCACCGTGACAAATTTTTTAATAGTTGTTTTAATAAATCAAAGTTTTTTTTACTTTTAACATTATTATTAATATTTTATATATTTTTTAAAATATTTACCACATAATGAGTAAATTTTATCTTCTAAAACAGAATAAACAATCAATTTCCTTTTAATACGTTTTCCATTTGATAAAACCAACTGGAGATGTTTCGATGAAAATCATCTATTACTTTCGTCGGCAGGATATGAAAAGTTATTTGCAATATCTATGGGACATTTTTTCAATAAGGATTTGTTTAATTTTGTTTGTCAACACATTCCACCATTCGGTATGATCAAAATCAATATTCATATCTACTTCATCTTGGTCTTCCTTCACCCTTTCGTTTGATGGTAATATTATATTTATTAATCGGTTTTCAATTTCAATTTGAGCAACATTAAATCAGTTGATATTGAACCATTATTTTTCATTAGAACATTAGAACAACTTTCTTAATTTTTCTGACTTTCGTGAAATCTTTCTAGTGTCCCTTTTAGTAGTTGATGCTCCTCTGCTTTCTTTTATCGCTTCCTTTTGTAGAAAGTTCCAAATTCCCTTTTTGTTTTTCTATTCCAAATTCTAATAATAACAAAGAATAAAATTATAAATATGTAGGATATGTTTTGTTGAGAAAGATATCTAGAGCTGGGTTATACACTCTTCTGCTCATGACTAAGTTTTTGAACATGTAATTTTTTAATTTTTGTAAGTAACCCAACATCTCCTTTTGGGACTATTAGGATTCTCATTCGTTACAACATTAATATCTGTTTGCAAATCACTTAATAATTCCATAAATTTTATTTAATAAATTATACACTCAAAAACTTGTCTTTTCTTTTGTTTGTCATTTAAACAAATTTCAATTTTCTTTTTAAAATATTTTTCAATAAAAATATTTTATAAATTTAACAAAATTTCTAATTAAATCTTTAAGAATCTTTACTTCTCATAGGGAAGATGAAATGAAAAGATATCGGACAGATTTAATAATTATCAAGAAAAAAAATAAATAAAATGAAAAATTAAGATAAAAATTGATATTAATTTATATATGTTAAATAAAAAATATGGGTAATATTAGTTGTCAGTGGCATAACTAGTGGACGCAGGACCCTGCGTTGTGGGGGCTCAAAATTATTACTAAAAAAATATTTACAATCATTTTCTGAAACTTTTTTCCAGCAGTTATATTTGCCTAAAATCATAAAACTATCATTGAATAGCGGCTGCTGTGAATAACTATGTATTAAACTTTAACCTAAAAATTTAAGTGGAAATATTTTACATTGCGCGGGGGATCCCAAATTTTGAAGTTCCGCCACTGTTAGTTGTGCTCTAAAATATATTTATTTTGGAAATTAAACATGCTAAGTTGTGCTATAAAAGGATTTAAGAGATCACATAATTATTTTAATAGAGCTGTTGTTTAAAATGACCAATAATTTTAATTTGATGATTCCTAAAATAGACAATCGAAACCTTAAATAAATTAAATGGAATCTTAAAATTATTAATCTTAATTATTAATATTGTATAGCTCACTTTTATTTATATAAGGGCACAGGTTATATTGGAGCACGAAAAATATTTATTAGAGCACACTTAATAGCCACTCTCTAGAATATATTTAAATATTTTATTGAAAAGGAATTCTAGAAATAATATTTTTGTTTCGTCAAATCATAAAATGCCACTAGGTCCGTATATACATTTATTGTGAGATGTATCCAAGTATCATAATTATTTTAACCCTTAAATCGAGGATTGTTAATAGATAAAATTTGATTTCCACTCAATTTTCGGTTTTGGCAAACCTTCTCGTTCTTGGCATTGAAGTGAAACTGTTGTAGATGAACTGATAACTTTTCTTGGGTTGTTTGATTATGGGAAATTGTGCAAATATGCTATTTTAACAGCCGATTTTTCAGAAGAAGCATATCCGTAGGGATTTGAAATATTACATTGATTGGAATCTTGAATGTCTTGGTTTAATTGAATAATTAAAGATTGAGTGGTCTTTAATCACTACATCCTATCAACAGGCATTTAATGTAGATACCCCTTAATTTCTCTAATGAAGC
Organism: Schmidtea polychroa; assembly: GCA_959609185.1. Taxonomy (NCBI): domain Eukaryota; kingdom Metazoa; phylum Platyhelminthes; order Tricladida; family Dugesiidae; genus Schmidtea; species Schmidtea polychroa. The sequence continues at coordinate 95,363 of CAUHTR010000068.1, forward strand.
ATATGTAATACAATCATACATATTTCAATTGCATCACCGATTGTTAAGTTTTCCCTTTGAACTGTATACAAAATGTGTTAGATGCTCGTTTAATATAATAAAGCTTAAACGTAGCGATTATATCCTGATCCAATGGTTGAATCAAGGAAGTGGTATTAGGGGCAATAGATTACTTTGACATTGAATGTTCTTTTGCCGAATGTTTGTGGTCATTATATACAAGTAAAATTATTTTGAAATCAAGACATTGCTGCTCTGTATATCTTTTAACTTCATCTTCCAATAAACGTTGAAAGGTTTTGAGAATTATTCAGTCGTTATTGTTTTGGGATGATCAAAGTAATATTTATTGAAGAAGATTACCGATGACATAGTTCCAATGGAATTGAACAAGGTTACAAAGAAAATATTTTTAATTTTGAAATATTGAAAGTGACTTTTAAAGAAAATTTTATTTGTTTAAATTTTTCATCAAATAAGAGAAACATTCAATTAGAGAAAAAATCAGTTAAATTTCGTGTTGAAAGGTTACCGAATCTATTTAAAGTTTCAAAATTTCAATTAATAAACACTGCGGAAATGGCTTATTTATTTATTTGAATTAAGTTTCATCTTTGCCAAAAACATTGAGATTGAAAAACGTGTTTCAAATTATTAAAACCCCAAAAACCATAACATGTCAGATTCATTATGCAAGTAACATATAATTACAGAGAAAGGATTTGCATCATCATTGCAATATATTTGTACGATTTATTCATCAAACGAAAATAAGCACAAACTCCATAAGGCATATCAATATATACCATCAAGCACATTATGTATCCTAATGCTCCAGAATAAAATGCTATGATAATTTATCAATAAGAAAAATCCGAAATTTATAAATTCTTCATTTTCAAATTTTATTTGAGTTAGCCGAATTACAGTGTCACATTTCTCCATTTCAAACTGAACATTTCATTACATCATTTTTTATTTTCTTCCTGTTACAACCACTTATAATCTTGTTTGACTCATCTCTCAATCTGTTATTTCATCTGCTTTGCATTAACAAATCAACAATTTAATATGCTTGAATGATCCAACATTTCTTTACATATCCATTCTCAACATTAAATTCTCATTCTTCATTGTCAACATTTCTTCATTCAATTCCTCCATTTCTCCCATGTTATTATTTCTTTCCTTTCCGTCTAGCACATTTTCTTTTAATGCATCTTTGAATTGACAATTTTGTTTTGGACATTTCACTACAAGTTCTGATATTCGAATGTAATCATGATTGTCTATTGCAACATCACTTCCATAATTTAACCTTTCCGTACAAAACGCTATATTGTCCCTGGACAAAGTTTTCATCCAAATAATATTCAATGCACTCCGTATAAGAGACAAACGCAAGGAGCAAGGGGGGAACTTCTTTATATCAAATCATTTTTGATTTCTTTATCAACTTTAAACTTATTTTCTTTCAATTTTATAGAAATAAATAATTTGAAATATTTCATATTTATTGTTCGATTTAAATAATTAGTAATTCAGAATAGTAAATAAATATTAAATTATTAATTATCTAACATTTAAAAAGTATATTTATTTTCATTATTTATTACATTTAATGTTTAGTTAGTTAAGATTTCAAATTTATTTAATTTATATTTTGAAAAAGATAAACAAATAAATTATATTTGTAATTTTAAATAATTGTATAAAAAATTCACAAAATTCGTATCATTTAAAAATTGATTTAAATATTTAGATATAAACAAATAGCAAAATAAATATAATTTATTAAAATATATTAACAAAATAAGATTTTAAATTGTTCTTGTCAATTTATGGAATTTATGTCAATTTTATGCAGGGGCGGCTCAAGAAATTTTGTATACACTGAATTGCATATATATTATGGTTGGTCAACAGTTGTCTTCAAAAACCTTCTATAATCGGAGGGTAGTTCTGTCTTATTTCAAGTGACGTGACTTACGTGTCTTCTCTAAATCGGAGTTTAGCATCGCCCAATATGTTTCTTGTCTACTCGAATTCTTGCTTATCTGAATTAGGAGTTAATTTATTTCAAGTTTTCCTATCATGTTTCCTATCCTAAAATGTTGTCAGCTGAGAATGACTCTTCAGAACTCGTATATGGCAAAAAACAATCTGCATCAAGCTACAAGAGTAATCTTCACATTTTAAATAATTCAGTAATGACAATTTAAAGTAATTACAATTGATTAAGAGCGCTACTGCTCGTTCTTATAGGTTGGAGAAATATGTATTCCGACAACCAAATCTTCAAAAGCTCATATCATTTGGCACTATGACAGCAATTATTCGGAATCTATTGCAAATCCCAGCACCTCCAACATCAGATGAGTTAGACATTGAAAGATTTTTCTTAGAATCCGAAACACAAATCCAATTTACTCGATGACCAATACTCAAACCTTTCATTTCTATTGAGTTAGCAGAATGTAAATTGGTTTAGATCTGTCCATATATTGTCAATATCCATGAGACAAGAACTCCCAATCTTATTCAATTTATCTTAAATTACTATATTTATCCCTCACATACCTTTAACGCTGATTTCCAACCAACTACAGTCCCCCCCAATATAGTACGCAGCCAACTGTATTCGAATTTTACTTTGTAGATATAATTTCAATTTTACTTCTATGAAAAATAAACAAGAATAAAAACTATTTTGTACTGTAAAATTATAATTTACAGTCGTTATTAAGAATTTTGAATTTATATTTTTTTAAAGTAACTTGACTCAGTTTTTATTATTACAGTAAACGTTAATTTTTTTAAATTGAAATAATTTGTTGAATCTTTATAAAATGAATATCGATACAATAATTTCAAGTAGAAAGGAGCTTGACATTTTAAATGAAATTAAAACACGTGAGCCAGGCAAATGTTGCCGAGCAATTGCTAAGCTACCAGAAATATTTATGTTAATATTCGAATAAAATACGCGTGATATATTTGAGTACTCATTTAATTTCAAAAATAATATAATATCCAGGCAATTAGTACTTCCAATATAGTTTAAATCTCCTAAATTTCTATATAGAATTATTAAGTTTAACCAGCAAACCAATTCAAATCTTTAAAGCTATTGTAAAACATTCCCTACAATCCACCAAATTTCAGATAAATTCCTCTTTAAATCAACAAAAAATTAACATTAATTTGATTAGATGTCAGCTCACTTTATGGTGACATCTTATTTTTGTGAAGAGACTCGTTGAGTGCGCAAAAATCTTTGATAACACGAAAAAATTGCCCCTCAAATAAACCCATTTTGTTAGTAACTAACCTCCTTTATTGTGATCCTAGAATAATCGTTTTTAGTCAAAATAAAATGACAACATTTATTTTATCAAAGGATATAAAATTAACAATTAATTTCCGCAAATAATTAAATAATAATTTCCCAGGATCACCAAAAAGCCCCTAAATTCCGCATATCTTAAAATTAACAAAAAACCCAAAAATTCACAAATTTATCATAATTTTAAAAATTTCTATATTTTTATATTTATCATAAATTTTACTCATTTTAATTATTTTAATTCTCATGATTTTAGGTAAATTAACAATAAAATTAATTTGAATAAAAATTCTCAATAAATTATACCACCAGTGGCCAACTCGTGGCTCGAGACGTTTGAAAAAATGATTTGAATTTTACAAAAAAAATGCGTGTAACTAATAAAATATCAATAATAAAACTGCTCATAAAGTTTATATGCAGTTTTACAATTTAATTTTTTATTTTACATAAAAATACATTTACATTGCTGTAATATCTACTAAAAATGCCAAATCCAAGAGCCAAACATCATCTTTCAATTACTTGAACTCATCACCTCTTGCGGTAAGGAATAACTTAATCTCTGAAAGTAAATCTCTAAATCTTTGTAAGAATTTTCCTCAACTTAGCCACCTTTCATCGTTATGCATCAATAATTCATTAGGACCTTCGCTATTACTTTCTTCAACTTGTTATTTGAAAGTCGTCTCTGAAGATTTCTTGTACGAATCCGATTAGCAATATTGAATGTTATGTCCATAATATTTATCATATAAAGAGTTCTAGGACACAAGGCTTGTTGATGAAGAATACAGTGTGATGAAAGAAAATCTGGGTAGTCACAATCATTCCTACAATAAGTTATAAATCCGTTCTGACGTCCTGTCATAGCTGGTGCTCCATCTGTTATTATTGAGACAAACTTACAAATTTGGAGCTGAATGCTGAATACTCCTTCTCCATTTCTTCGCTACAATGATAAGTTTTGGCTTCTTATTTTGCATTTTTTGATTGAAACTAACCAACTAAATCAAGATTAATTTAACAAAGAAGCTAAAGAAAATTTTGCACTATATTACATCAACCAAAATTAAATTAAACTAAATAAAATATTACAAATTGCACATTTCGTGAAGTAGTGAAATTAAAATGAAAATAATCTTATTTAGTATGCCATGAGAATTTAAATAGTTTCAAAATTATTACCATGGAAATGGAACACAAAACATGAAAATTGGTAAAAAATTTAAATATAAAACAAAAACTTAATATAAAATCTAAAATTTATATAATTTATATATATAAAAAATATTTTGTTATTAAGATCTACTAAAAAATCCTCCGCGATCTGATATATATTATTCGCAGCAAAGGCTTAAATTATCATTTAACCACTTAATGTACACATTGATTTTGAATTTTGTGTCAAAAACTAATCTCAAAAACTTGTTTCTATACGAATATTAGAACTCCTAAGTAAATATGTATAATGTTCGCCCGTCTACAGCACGAGCATGTAAAATATCATAAGTAAATATAATGTTCGCCCGTTTATGTCACGGGCGCGTACAAAATTGCCAGTAAGATGCGCCCGTATATGTCACGGCACGTACATTAAGTGGTTAATAGTTTTAAACATTTATAAATAAGGAAAATATATTAAAAATTGAATAAAATGTAAAAATTGGATAGGACTCATTTGAAATCTTACTTTTTTGAAACCTACTAGGTCATCAAAAACAATTATTTATTCTAAAATTAAAACTTTTCATTTCTTTTAAAATTTTAAAAATTTAATGTTTATAAAAATTATATAAAACTTAAAAGATTTTGAATTTTTTTGTTTCAATATTATATTTATTAAAGTTATCCATTGAATTTAAATTTAAACGCAATATGTTAATACTATTGTTTATAAGATTTCTCGTACTTATGGCAACGTTAAATATGACGGCTTGCCTTATTATATTTAATATATTTTTATTATTATTTAAACATTCAGGGCTCGTACTGGCTGTGTCCATTTTAGTGTTGTCGCTCAACCTCATCCGGTCAGCCCGGAGCTTTACCATTTCGTTGATAAACGTTTTGGGTTTTGTTTTTAAAATTTTCTTTTTCGTAGTAAAAACCGTCATCTGGGGGATGTATCAAGTGACCAAGTATGCGCTAAACCTCTGATATCAAGCTGGTATTGAAACCTGAAAATGCCTCCCATTACTATTTCCAAAATGAATAAATATTTTTCAATACTTTTCGTCTTTTTAAAGTCAATAGACCTATTGTCTTCTTATTTGGATATTATATCACTATGTTCGAGGGTTATCAGAACTCTTAATTATCTTTAAAAGGCTCTAGGTATATCAAAACTTAACTTTACAGACAAAATGTAAGACTTCTCCATAAGGTGTTTTGATTTTTGGAATCTCCAATATAATTTTCAATAAATCTGTAATATTAATGATCTAAAAAATAAGAAACCCTTCCAAATATATAACAACTTTTAAAAACTTCATTCGGACTAAAAATGTATCGTTTTCTATTCTGTGGAAAAATCCATAACGAGGTGCATAGCATGAAGAATTAAAGATGAAAGGCGAATAAAATAAAGACCTTGGAGAATGGGAGATGAAACAATTCGTGTTGTGCAGAGCGTTTAAGAAAGACTTTAAGAAGAACTGTCGATACGATTAATACGCCTGAAGGATCTGCACATGAAATTTGATTTTTTACTAGATGTAAAGACTTTTATAATGAAGATCAAGATGGTAATTCACTGAGACAACAATTTAGAGATCTTGGGAATTTTAATGAAGTTGATATCCATGGAGCTGAACTTTGCACAAAACTTTGTGATGTTACTCTGTGTAAAAAATGGTCCTTTAACAGCAACAACATCGAATATTCTGTCTTTTATTATTTCTTATGGTGATGATGGCTTTCCAAACTTGCAAATTGTACTGCAAATCCTCCTAACGAATTCAATATCCATATCAGATTTTTCAAGAAAAACTTAAAATGAGAATTTTATTCACGACTGGTGCATAGAAAAACAATGACAAATCTCAATAAAAATTGAGAAATGAAGTATATAATCTAGATCATCTATTCTCAAACCATGGGTCGTGACCCGCATGTGGGTCATGGAAACTTCCCAGGTGGGTCGCGAGGATGCTATTTGTAAAAAAAATGAAACAAACTACGTCACAAACTTTGGCTTAATACTTCAAAAGAATATACTGGGTTGTGTGAAAGAGCAGTAAACGTGTTGTTGCCATTTACGACAACATATCTATGCGAATCAGGATTTTCTGCTATGACTGCTATAAAAACAAAATACAGAAACCGTCTCAATGTATCTAATGATTTGCTACCCTGTTTGTCAAAAATAAAACCACGCGTAGATAAGCTAATCAGCAATATGCAAGCTCACCCATCTCATTGTTAGATGATGAGGGTTGGCCCATCACTACATTTAACCTAGACAAGTATTACAGAACGGGGCCAAACAAATATAGAGTTAATGTGTTCGCTGAGGAACGGAAATAGGCAAAGCTCCAATGCTTCAACACTATCAATCCAATTCCCCAAATTCCCCAACAGTCCAATTCAATGTAATCCAAAAACAATCAAATGGATATACATAACTGACAATCATTATCCCCTGTGATCAGGGCCGGATTTAAGCATTTGTTGGCCCTAGGCAAAGGAGCTTTTTGGGGCCCTCAAAATTAATTAGTATATTTCAAGGAAATTATGTAGGTTATTTTATAATAAAAATAATCTAGCTTAGGAATTTTCTTAATTTCTTCTTCTCTCTCTGCTTTTTTCTTCCTTTTAAACGCTCCGCTTGCGTAGTTTCGTTTCATTCTATCTTAAATTTAATTAAAGTATTTTTTAATTAAATTGATTAAATAATTTAATATTTTTATACTATACCTAGATCTTAACAATTAATCAATTAAAAAAAAGCCTCACTTCGTCCTAAAATTGCTTTATTTTAAATTTTTTATTTTTAAGCCGATTTCCTTTGAAATAATTTTTTTCTTTTGTGTATAAAATTTTTACCAACACTCCAAAAAAATATGTTTCTACACAATAACAATTCGATTCCCGCCTTCGCAAATTTCAACCGACAAACTCCACTAATTATAACCCCCTTGGAGGTTGCGGAAATAAAGAAAAAATATTTTTTCAACTATAACAACTTTTAAAATTATTGGGGCCCCAAATTGTTGATATTTTAGAAAATTTCCTTAAATAAAAAAATACGTACAATGTTTTTTTAATTCTTTATATAATACATGTATTTTATATTGTATTTTAATTTTTTATATTTTAGTATATAAAAAATCCATTAAAAAAAATATTTTTTTTGTGGCCCCTTAGATGATTTCGATTTTGGGGCCCCCAATACTGCGGGCCCCTAGGCAGTGCCTAGTCTGCCTATAGGTAAATCCGACGCTGCCTGTGACAATGTATATATCTTTATTATGACAATTTATTGACAATTCCTATTTTAATTATTGATATTTTTATTTTTGTTGTACAGTTATTTATTGGTTTATTTAATATATCTTGTATACAATTAATATTTATTTTACAAAAGGGTAAAATTAATGGATATAAAAAATAATTAATATTATTTAAGTTAAATTAAAATAATTAATATAACATTATAATTAAGAACTATTAGAAATTTTGATATTAATATAACTAGTGCACGAAAATATTATTATAAAATTAAAAAATATATAATTAACATTATTCCGTGTGTACAAACCGGAAATTAATATATTTTAAAATTAATATAGATAATGACATCTGCTATAAGAATAGCAGGAAATAATAATTATAATAATTAAAAACGAATATAATATTCCGTGCGTATATGCCGGAAATTAAAATATTTTATTTTAACAGTATTAAAATAGTATATATACCACAGCAAAATTCAGTCTATTCGCCCAAATTTTCTTAGGTTTTCCTGAATCTTAAAGAGTCAATCTCTGCGAGATTTAAAAATAAGGCAGAACAGAACGTCTACCATATTTTTGTTACAATCAAACATAACACGCACGACATACATTATAACTATACATAACACGCATCATTGAATATTTTTGAGAAAGATCAAAGGATAAACTCTTGTAATTAAAAGGTTAATTTTATTTGTTAATAAATTTTGTTCAAACACTTTGTTTTTTTATTCAAATAATTATATAAGTACCAGCAAGTTGGGGTTTTAAAAAGTGAGACCTCAACATCATTAATATGCTAAATTTATTCGAGAATGCAACTGTGTTTTTTAAATTTATTCTTTTATTTCGAATAATTAATTGTAATAATTATCTTTAATAATAAACTTTGTTAGCAAAATTGAAAGAATTAAAATACGTTTAATGGGAAAATATTTTAGTCGGAGTTGGTAAATATAAAGTTGATTGCAAAAGAAGGAAAAAATTTTGTATTGGGTCGCCAAGTTTCTGGCTAGTGGGTCCCTATTTAAAACAGTTTGAGGACCCCTGATCTAGATATTTAATTAACATTGCAAATAATCAAATTTATAATTAATATCACTCCCGAATTATTCTGAATCAATATCATCAATTTTCACAGCATATTTGAACCGCGGCACGTTTACGCACAGGCGCGCGCCTCAAGCCCCAAAATCTTGAGAGGACACCAATCAAACGAAAAAAATAATTTAAATTAACAACTGTTAATTTTGACTTTAATGACTCATTATAAATATAACCTAACTCTAACCCATCATGATGTACTTACACCTTTTTTTTGGAATTTTTAATTCGCATGTTTTGCAACTTTGCCTCTATAATCTATATTCTCTTCTATTGCTATAACGTTATTTTTGACTGCTATACTAGTTGGTAGAAAAGTAACGGTGATTCAATTTTAACTTTTTTGAAATGAAACTTGACATTATAATGTTATAAACATATCGCATTACAATCATTTTAACAACTGAGCTGCTTTTTGAACAACTTTTTGCGCATAAGCTAAGGCTACAGGCCAGTGATTTACTCAAAGATTAAATGTTCAAAAGGTCCCCAAAAAGATGTGCACCTAGAGCCTCATTTTCTGTAAACATGCCAATGTATTTGTATGACCATTCCAATTTATCATCTGATTCTCCACACAATAAGAAGAAATTTATGTCAAATCTTATAGTATTTCATATAATTGCATGGAGATAGCCAGGAATGAAATGGTGTATCACTCTTGTTTTGATAATTAATCTATATTCCATTAAACTTTTAAATAAATTCAACCATTTATCAGCACTCAGATGTGTGTACTCCAGCCCAACCGGAATCCTCGACTCTCACAATTCCTTTTTTGATTGAATAAGGATACTTTATATACGAGACACCCATTTAATCATAAAACATTTTGATTAAATTGATGATTACCACTTGAATTTTCATATATCTTTAAACAGTTTGAGATAAAATATTTTCAGTCAAAAAATTTATAGACAAAAATGATAAAAATAATGAGGATGATTTGTCTCTGATGGTAATGTTGAATCAAATGATGCTACAAGTTGTAGCCTAAAACCCAAAAATGTGATGATATTAGTAAGGTATTGCGAATGGTAAGAAAAAGTGTAAAAGTTTTAAAAGATCACCAAAACGAAATTCCATATTTCAGGAACATGTCAAGAAAAAGTATGGGATAGAACTAATTTTAGATTGTAAAACAAATGGAACTGCAATGTCACCATGGTAGAAAGATTTAATAAAATTAATTACTCGGTTTGGAAGGCATTAAATGTATTAGGTTCGCCTACTCTACTGAAAAAAATAACATTGGAATATTATCAAATATTTTCAGCGCCCTTCAACCGTTTAAATTAAGTTTAAATTAGCTTTTTCACTACAATAACCCGTTCTCATTGGCAGGCTACGTTGATCGTTCCTCTAGATTTGGGAGGTTTTGCTCGGAAATATTTTATATGCTGGAAACTTGGTGAAGTAACATTTGGTCAATATAGTCCAAAATAACAATCTGAAAGAGTCGATTCTGTTGGATTAATGGATAATTCCTGACATTTTGTTAGTTTCAAGCTGAATGAAAATTTTTAAGCTTCCTGCGTCCTTTGAATAAATAAAAGTTTTATGTTGTCTATAATGATGTCAAACCTTTAAAATAATCTTCACAACCGTTTTGAGGTTGGTAATAAATATTTTTTATTTCGACTTTACCACCATTCCAGATTTTCTATAGAAATTTAATAAATGAATACTGAGTGAATCGTTCGTTTTAATTCGAGTGTTGCTACTTGCAAGATTTGATGCATAATGACCATCAACCTAGGATATCTATGTCCAACAAATCTGTTATTATTACCACAATATTGCTTTACTTTAGGTTTAATTTGCAGCAGAACGTTTGCATCATAAAAATAAATTTATCTCTAATCTCTTCCAGGTAGTTCATATTTCAACATTTTTTTTCTTTTAGGAGATATTACCATTTACCGGCATCTCATGTTTTTCATCTACATTCAGACTTTATTACTGATTTTGGATGGTAAAGGTTGTACACCTTTAAACTTCTCAGGCTTACTGACCTCCCGGATATGCTAAATAGTTTTTAAAATATCTAAGTTTTTCTTCAAATATTTTTTGAATTCAAATTTCCCTTTCAAATCTGAAACATCAAATAAATCGAGAGACCAATTCCTCACTATGATAAATCATTGTATAATTAATTTCGAACTTAACAAGACCTTGATTTCTTTAATAAAGCTTTTATCATATTTCCCCTTTGCGGTTTTTACTTTATAACCAATAACCAATGGTATCCAGATAATAATTCCGCTCCACATTCGACTGCAGGAGTTTTGATCGCACTCTAATATGATTGGTTAGCGGCATTGGGCCACAAGATCCATTTAAACTGGGTTAAATCATGTTTTGTTTAATCATACAAATTCGGGATATAAACCGTCATATTATTTAAATATTGCATTACACAATTTTATTAGTCCCTAAATTTGATAAAATGCAATATATTAAATAATTTATTTACATTTAATGAAAATTAAACATAATAAGAATTAGTTTTTAAGCATTTTTGTTGTTTCTTTGCTTCTTCACAATATTGTCTGTATGAAGAACTCGAATTTAGCTCACACAATTTGGAACAATTTACACAAATCGCATTTTTTATTAAAAATTCCTCATCATTCCTGCATGAGTTTCTTAGGGTCCTCTTTACTGACTTGGAATCGCCGGTTCCTTGATTGAAATAAAGAAAAAGCATAAAAATTAAACTTTTTGTAAGCATCATTTATGGTGTGATAAATGTCACAGAAATCACAGAAATGGTTGAAAACAACATCAATACTTATCTGAAGTTCAATTATATTTTTGATGTCTATTTTTAATAAAATGTTTTCAAAACTGACATTTACTTCAACAAAATTACGTAATATTAATTTAATTATAATAACTTAATAAAAGTTATGCAAATGCAACATTTCAATATTTTGTAATTTTTGATATAATTTTCTACAAATCTGCCATAGTAATGAATCAGCCCGGGCACTCCTTTGCACTTTTACATTAATCCCCCAGTTGATTGGAAATGTTTTATAACTGAATTCAATGAAAAAATATATTATAAAATTAATAAGAATTAATGTAAAAATTTATAAAAATATAATTAATAATAAGTTTATTTGGAGGTTGAAATATGGCATGGATGACAAAATTTTCAAGTCTTATGTGCAACTTTTGACTCAATTAATCCTTACGGTCCACCATAGAAATTATTTTAAATAACAAAAGAGTGTTTCAACTGTAATCTATTTATTTTATTTAAAAACAATCAAAATTAATAAAATATAAGTGTTTCGACCAGTCAGAGGGGGATTGCCTCTGACTGGCATTTATTCGGTTTTGTTTCTATCGCGTCTGTGTGCGCGGTCTGGTTAGACCGAATATTGTTGGTGTGCGCATTAGGGTGGGTCGAAAATTTTTTTTTTCTCCAAACATGCCTAAAAAGTTGTGCTTATGCTAGAAAATGAAATATCCCTGCAAAAGACTGCTGTTTAAAAGGGTTTACAGGTCCCAACTTTTGTTTGTATGTATTAGTACTATCCCAGTAAAAATGCTCGCACATGTGCCATTGTAAATTCATCCTGCAAGCAGTCACACGCTTGCAGAAAGACCATTTTTGACATGCTCTATTCACAAGTCCAAGCTAACGCGTGCATGTATAGAGAGGTTAATTCACGGAAGCACCTTCACACAAGCACTCACAAAGACAATTTCTTCTGAACAATACTAACACACACACTACAGTCAACACATAATCCACATGGATACTACTAGTCAGTCTAAACTCAGATAATTTAATTTGTTTCGATTGGATGTCAAGTGTTTGCTGAACATAATTAAAAAAGTTAACTTGATGATTCACTTTTATTTTGCCAGAGCTGAGTACAGAAGAGCAGTTATGAAGGGACAGAGAAATAAGCAATTTCGCAAAACAAGAAGTAAATCACGTCATTGTCTGTTTGGTCAAACTTGTGAACTACCCAGAAACCAATTACCTACTTGTGAAGATGTGTTTCGTGATTACTGTTACAATGAGAAATGTACGCAATTTCATACTGGCTTTAACGAACAAGCAACTCTTCTCGCAAATAAGGTGAAGGAAATTTATATGAAGGCAAGTATCCCAACTGTTGAGTTCAGTAGTATTGTGGTTCGTGTCAAGCGACTAATATCAAAAGTGCGTGAATTAGAGAAGTATCCAGTATGCAAGAGGTCATCTGCCAAATTTCAAGATAAGTTAAGCTCGTTTTCCAAATTGTTTGACATATGTTGCTGCAAATGTTTTAATGATGGTGCTCGTGGAAGAAGTCAGTGTACATGCCGATTGGCCTTGAAAATTCCTACCTTAGAGTGAGAGTTCTGGATTGACCAACAAACTACCAGAAACATGAAAATCGGAAATACGGACAGACAGGAAACCTCAAAATTGAAGAGAAAACAAACGAAAAGCAGCCCTACAGGAAAAGGAAAACAAATGAAAAATGAAATAATGGACACTGAAGTTAACGATCTACATCCGACCTCAAGAAGTGACACGGAGAGTGAAGCCGCTAGTGATGAAAGTAAAGATAAGTTAGACAATTCAACAGAAAGCTCAGAGTCAAGCGTAGAAGAATGTGATGAATTTCAAAATAGAAGACATTATCCTGAATTAAGTAAAGCTGTTGACAGATGTGGTGTGAGCAACAGAGACACGTGTTTGCTAGTAAACGCTTTTCTGAAAGATATGGAACTGTTATCCTCTCAAACAATCATCGATCCCGCAAAATTACGACGTCAGAGAAAGTACTGGAGGGAGAGAGAAATTGAACAGCATTCAGCAGAAGCGAAAAACTTGATTTGCCTCGGTTTCGACGGGAAACAAGATTCCACCTTACTTCATAGAAGGATCCTAAAAGAGGAGCATTATGTGATTGTCGCCTTTCCAGGGGATACATATATCGATCATGTTGTACCTCAAAGTAGTAAAGCTGTGGATATTGGCAAAGAAATCATGTCAATCATCGTTAGCACGCAGTCCTCACTGACCCTTCAAGCAATTGTGTGCGATGGAACCAATACAAACACCGGAAAAAATAATGGAATAATCAGAAGACTCGAAAAAAGCCTAGGGCGACCTCTACAATGGCTGATATGCTTGTTGCATGCAAATGAATTGCCATTCAGGAAGTATTTTTCAGTCGTCGATGGTGGAGAAACAAAAGGTCCAAAAACGTCATGTGGTAAAATAGGAAGCGTTCTTGATTTTGATCCAAAAGACAAGCCCGTAGTAGCCTTTATGTCCCTTCCTGGAAAGGTCGTAGATATTAGTGAAAATGTCAAGAAAGAATTGAACACTGATCAATTGTATTTCCTCAGAGTATGCTTGGCAGTCCAGAAAGGGTACCACAACAACAAGGATGTCCCTTTTCTACAAATGACACAACCAGGAAATTTGAATCACAGTCGCTGGCTAACGAAAGCTAATAGAATTCTGCGACTATATATGTCCGAAACTGCTCCATCTGAACCTCTCATGCGAATAGTGAAATTTATTGTCAATTTCTATGGACCGTCATGGTTTTATATAAAGATTCACTCGTCATGCCAAGATGGTGCAAGAAATATTTTTTATATGCTCCAACTTCTGCAGGATTTGGATCCATCAGACCAAGAAATCATCTTTCCTGTCATTCAGAACAACAATTACTTCTCACATCCAGAAAATATACTCCTAGCTGCTGTTGGTGATGATGATGAAGAAATCAGAAAGTTTGCAACAGAAAAAATCATAACTGCAAGACAAAATTTTCTCCCTTCCGAAGTGATTCGCACTATGGACAAGAATACTGTCTTTCTTCAGTCGTCTGCTACATCATATGCTGACATGATTGACTGGACAAAATGTAATTTGACGCCTCCCCCTCTTTTATCTCATATATTGGATCATGAATTGAAGATGAATAAGAAAATTACATTAGAACAATTTCCCTGTCATTCTCAAGCCGTTGAAAGAGCCAACAAAGATGTTTCTTCTGCCAGTTGCAAAGTGTTTGGTCACAAGTCCAGACATGGTATGGTACTACTGTGTAAAAAATCAAGGAAGGAATTGCCCAAGGTGCAAAGCAAAGCTGATTTCATGTGACTTCTTTTTATGCCCTCGCTAATACATTTCTAAACTTTTGGCTGGATGTTTTTAATAAAAAATAATTTCGAAAGTTGATTTTTGTCTTTGAAAAGGATAATTCAAATTTGGCCCTTCCTAATCACTGACGTTGTCAGGATATATTTCAATGCGGGATGAGGACACAGAATATACTATCTCAGCCCAAGAGAGTAAATAATATACTTATAAGCTCTTAAGAAAGCTACATCTAAATATGGACAAAGGCGCAAAACACATTCCGACACTAGCCAAATTACATTGTTTTCACACTTATGTTAAACTGCATTTTCGGAGAAAAGTTGGGAGCAGTAAATGTCCATAAATCTAAGTAAAATGGTTTGATTTGATTTTTCTATACCAAAATACAACTTTTTAACCATGTTTCCTTTCTTGAACTCAAAATTTATTAACATTCGACCCAACCTAGTGCGCATACAGACGCGAGCAATGGATTGATATTGTGGAATGGTAATTTGTTAATTGATTTTTATGGTTTGTAAATTGTAGTTTTTAGAAATTAGAATTCGGGTTTTTTTGGATTTGTTTAAAACGGGATGGTCAGCGGGCCTTTTGAATGGAAATTGGAATTGTGTTCAAAAATTGGATAAAGTTCCTTGTTAAAATGGCTTCAGGTGTCAAATGTGATCCTTCTTATTTCGATGAAACCAGTGAATTCATTGAAAATGGCAGAAAATTTGGTGGAGTATTGGTTCACTGTCTTGCTGGAATATCAAGAAGTGGAACTATTTTGACGGCTTATTTAATGAAACATTTTAAAGTTGGTCCAAACGATGCGATTGAGAAAATTAAGGAAAAGTCATTTATATGTCCAAATGATGGATTCATGAAACAATTAAAGATATATTTCAACATGAATTGTAGTGGTGATTACAAAAGTGATGAGTACAAACAATTTATCCGCTTATTTTCTCCAGATGAAATTAAAAAATGCACAAATACAGTTTCTCAAGCTCAATTTAATTTATCAGCATCTTCAAAAGATTTAGTTCAATTCAAATGTAGAAAGTGTCGATTTTTATTATTCGACAATTCAAGTGTTGTTGAGCACAGTAAAATGAAAGCTTCGAAAGCAATAAATGAAAACACAATTTGCAATGAGGAAATATTTATCGAAGCTCTTCCTTGGATTGATAGCAGCAATGCAGACGGTGAAATGGAAATGACATTGTTAAATAATAAAATTCTAATGAGTTATTCTGATCTTAAACATGGTAGCAGAGCGTGGTTCTGGCTAGCCAGCCGGACCAAGGTAATAGATTATTGTAAAATGTATTTTTTGTATTTATGTATAATGATAAAAAATGTAATGACAAATAATATTTTTAAAATTGAAATTGAAACAAGTGAAGGGATTTATGATTACGGGTTTGGAAAGTTATCAGCTATTCAAGCTAGAGCTATAAATCATATTGTTAAAGGTCGTGATGTAATTGCTCAAGCAGAATCCAGTACTGGTACAACTTCATTAATCGCGATATCCTCATTGCAATTAACTGATAGCGATCTTCGTGAAACTCAAATGTTAACACCTTTGCCGACTAGAGAATTGGCACAACGAACACGAAAGAGATTACGTGATTATTTTGTGAATTATTTTATGAATTATAATATGTATGTTATATATTTTGAAACATTTCCCCTAGGGCCTGCCCTCCCTAACCCCATTAGAGGTGGATTGGCGCGGGTATTTGTCATAACATTACCAGGGAAGACAATTACTCTCGAAGTTGAATCTAGTGACACGATAGAAAATGTTAAAGCGAAAATACAAGATAAAGAAGGTAGTCAACCTGACCAGCAACGATTAATTTGCGCGGGAAAACAATTAGAAGATGAGCGAACATTATCTGATTATAATATTCAAAAGGAGTCTACTTTGCGTTTAGTTTTGCGATTGAGGGGTGGAATGCAAATATTCGTGAAGACACTGACAGGAAAAACAATAACTTTGGAAGTAGAATCAAGTGATACTATTGAGAATGTAAAGGCTAAAATTCAAGAAAAAGAAGGGATACCCCCAGGGCGACAAAGACTTAATTTTGCCGGGAAAGTATTAAAAGATGGCCTAACGTTATTAGATTATAACGTTAGGAAAGAAGCCACGGTACATCTGGTTTTGGGTCTGGCAGGGGGAAGTCCAGTATCAGATGCGGAGTTCGAGGCAGGTTACAAGAGACGAACCGGGTGGAAGATTTCGTTAGGGCGTCTACGTAACCGGGCCTTAGGAGATGGATCGGACCCTGGGGAAGATCAAAGGAGAATGGAGGCATACGAAGATAAGTATGAGGAAGTGATAAACGAATTGGAGGAGCTGAGGAATAATGCTCGGGAGTTAGGGCGGGAGAAAGAAGAAAAGGAAATTGAGGCAGATCTGAAACGGTTAGAAGCGGATTTCAGCAGAATCGGTGATCTGGTCCTCACGCAGAAGGAAGAGAGTTTTAGAGTGGAGTCGCGGAAGGGCACAGAAAAATCATTTAGGAGCGAAGAGCCCAATGAAGAAACAGAAGTGCATAATGGGTTTGAAACCCTTGCAGCTGCCGATCTTTAATGGAAAGGTAATAGGAATATCCTGGATGGAGGGCAATTGTGAGAGCCTGCATCGAGGACACGGATGAGCCGAGTGAGAGAAAGTACTTGTACCTGAGACAGTACTTGGAAGGGAAGCCGCTGCAATTAATTGCCTATATTGGATATGGCTCGCAGGCTTTCGAGGCGGCGATGAAATTACTTGATGAAAGGTATGGGGGACCAGAAAGATCCTATTCCATGATGCTGGATGCGGTGCAGAGGTTCTTCCCAGTGAGGCTCAACGTCTTGGAGGACCTAGAGCGGTTTGAAGAGCTGCTAGGAAACCTCATCCTGAATTTCAAGGATCAGAAGAGGGAAGGCGAGTTGAACAACGGAATGTTGTATCACCAACTGCTGAAGAAGCTGCCAGAGACCATGCTGATTCAGTGGTCACGCCATTGTGATTCGGGGAGAGAGGGAAATGTACAAACGCTAGCCGAGTGGATCAAACAAGAAGCCGATAGGCATCGAAAAGCCTTGAATATATTGTTTGGGGAGAGAACTGCAGGGAGTAGGAAGGATGTGGGGAAATTGAAAAAGTTCACAAACTTCATGGAGAGAAAACCAATTGCAAGAAATCAAGCTTCAAGATGTTCGCATTTGGCTCAGAGTTATTTTGCGGTAACGGAAATGTTAAATGACGAGTTACATGCATTTCAGGGAATTGAGGACACAAAACTCGACAGGAGTAAGACATCTAATGAAGAGCAAGGAGCTCAGAGTCATTTAGATGGGCAAATATTCCATTCTGGAGGAACGGACGAATTAGTTAACGGCATTGCAATCAGACAAAATTTCTTTGAGAATAACGAAATAGATTCCATAGATGTAATAAATCCTTCCGATTCAAAAAATGATTCAGAGATCGAAAATAATGAAGATGAAAATGACGGAGAAATGATTATTCATGATGTAGATAATTCTGAAGAAATGGATTATATTAAAGAATGTGATGAAAATGATGAAACACATGAAAACAAAAATGCTAGCGAAGATGGAGATAGTGAAAGCAATGAATGTGATAATTTACAATCTAACGATATTATAAATCAGGATGAAATAGAGCAAAGTCGAGTCAATGAGAACGAGAATAATTATTCTGAATTTGTAAAAAGTAATACTGAACTATTAGATAAAGATTTTGATAAAGGAGACCAAGTTACAGCAGATGAATTAGAAAATATTGTCAAAAGTCACAATCAAGAAGAAAATTTTGAAAGTAAATATAATGAAACTGAAGTAGATGTGTCAGACAAGAATGAAAATCTTAATAGTCATTTAGGCACAGATGTTGTCGACATTAATGTTATCGAAAGACCGAATTCTTGGGTAGTAGATAATTTTCAAAACATGGAAGACGTAGTTAATGTTCAAGCGGATTTTGCTTCCTCAGAAAATCATTTAGAAACTGATCGAATTATGCCAGATTCTGAGAGCAATGACAGTGATCTTAGAGTCGATATTGTTAAAGATCATACCTCCGACACAGCTAAAGATTCTGAACAAAATACATTAACTCAACCAACGTCTGCTTTAGATGATATCATTGAAGACTATTCACCTGGTTCCCCTTCATTAAATGAAATGCAACAGGGAAAAGTGGGGACTATTGAATTGGCGAAATATGCAGGAAGGATAATGGAGATATTGCAGCGAAACAGAATGAAAAGTGACAGGGGCTTGGCCGAGTATGGCGATGGTGGGAGGAGAATCCACCATGATGTATCCAGAAAGGTGCGTGGTGCGGCGGCCTATACCATAGAAAGATGGGTGTGTGAGGGGTATTGGAGAGAGGCAAAAGGAAAGGTTCCCCTGAAGTGATTGGGTGGTTGATCCGCTAGAAGGGATCAAGGAGGGGGGAAATGTTTCGACCAGTCAGAGGGGGATTGCCTCTGACTGGCATTTATTCGGTTTTTTTTCTATCGCGTCTGTGTGCGCGGTCTGGTTAGACCGAATATTGTTGGTGTGCGCACACAGACGCGAGCAATGGATTGATATTGTGGAATGGTAATTTGTTAATTGATTTTTATGGTTTGTAAATTGTAGTTTTTAGAAATTAGAATTCGGGTTTTTTGGATTTGTTTAAAACGGGATGGTCAGCGGGCCTTTTGAATGGAAATTGGAATTGTGTTCAAAAATTGGATAAAGTTCCTTGTTAAAATGGCTTCAGGTGTCAAATGTGATCCTTCTTATTTCGATGAAACCAGTGAATTCATTGAAAATGGCAGAAAATTTGGTGGAGTATTGGTTCACTGTCTTGCTGGAATATCAAGAAGTGGAACTATTTTGACGGCTTATTTAATGAAACATTTTAAAGTTGGTCCAAACGATGCGATTGAGAAAATTAAGGAAAAGTCATTTATATGTCCAAATGATGGATTCATGAAACAATTAAAGATATATTTCAACATGAATTGTAGTGGTGATTACAAAAGTGATGAGTACAAACAATTTATCCGCTTATTTTCTCCAGATGAAATTAAAAAATGCACAAATACAGTTTCTCAAGCTCAATTTAATTTATCAGCATCTTCAAAAGATTTAGTTCAATTCAAATGTAGAAAGTGTCGATTTTTATTATTCGACAATTCAAGTGTCGTTGAGCACAGTAAAATGAAAGCTTCGAAAGCAATAAATGAAAACACAATTTGCAATGAGGAAATATTTATCGAAGCTCTTCCTTGGATTGATAGCAGCAATGCAGACGGTGAAATGGAAATGACATTGTTAAATAATAAAATTCTAATGAGTTATTCTGATCTTAAACAATAAGTTTATAAACCTACAAATAACAAAAATAAATTATTTGCTTGCGACTTCCAATAGTTACTCGGTCGACGTCTCTGCCATCGGTGATCTATAGTAATTGTTTTTAAATATGGGTTTTGCAGTATTTGACTTTTTGGGAAATCCCAGATGTTGACATGCCACTATCTTGATGGGTTTTTATTATTTGCTTAACATTTGTATGTTATAGTATTAATCAGCTATAGTATTAATCGGCTATAGTATCTTAAAGCCTCCCCCATTGATATTTTGTCCCCTTATGGGTATTGGTCACAAGGGTACTAGGAGCCTAGTGTTGAGGATACCTAAATGACAAAATATAAATAAATAAATAAAATTACCTGGGGGAAGATCGTCATGACAAACGGGACGATATATGGGAACTCAGAAAAGAAAGCGGAAGCAAAAAGAAATGAGAAATGAGGAAGAGGAAGGAAACAAAAGAAATTAAACAAGAAAATAAAGACCAAGGTCAGTATTAATTAATTAGTACAAAAAGGAAAAGGAATTTCGAAATTGGGAAAATAAGAAAAACAACAATACTCTTATCTCGACAGCTTGTCAGTGATAACAGAATTGCTGGGAGAAGGCGGTTGAACAAACAATGAAAAAGGGAAAATAGCTTGACAGCGTCAGAGATAAAAATGGAACAGTTGGGGAAGGCAGGAGAAAGAAAGTGGGAAAACACTTGATTATCTTGAGTGCCACAATATAAGCAAGTCATATAAAGAGAAACTATCAGAGACGAAATTAGAGACAAGAAGTGACGCAAATTTGAGAGACAATTTGAGAGACAAAACTATTGAAAAATAATTAGACAACGTCGAACAAAGCGTTGTTGGAGAAACGATTGTGAAAAAGAATTGTAAAGAAAATAATTGTGAAGAATAATTATTGGAGAAGATTTGAATAAAAGAATTAGTTGAAAAATTAAACGAGAAGAAGTTACTTGACTATTTGAATAAATTGGTGAAGAAGGTCAAAGAAAACAACCAGCTCAAAGTCCCAGTTGATAAACCAATCAGTAATTTGTGATCTTTTAATCCGGTGTTATATACAAGTGCTATTCCTCACTGAGTGTTGTAATAAGCATAGTATAGTCACCAAGCAGAGTGTTGAATTTATTGTCAGTGTAAAATGAAAGGTTAATTGTGATTATCAAAAAAGATTTCTGTTGTCAAGTGTTATTCGTGAATCAGTTAAAGACACGCCTGGAGTCAGAGTAAACATTTAAATTTATCACCACCTCAATAACCCAACATTAGTATTCTTATTCTACTTGATTAGAAACAATTGTTATTGAATTTGCTACATCATTATATTTACTGGCGATTTGTGTTCTTTAATTAATTTAGGTGTCATCGGTCAATTTCTCTTGTACTTTTCTTGGATTCTGGTAACTTCAATTGATATCAAAAGAAGTGTAAAAGTTAAAATGATCAATATCAATGCAACCTCAACATGGTAAGCAAAGGGAAGCCGATATTACCTTGTGGAACACTTTAATAATGTAAAAATTTTGCGACACACAAAGAATTTCAAAATATTAAAAATAAGATTTTTATTGAAATTATACGTGAATATAAATTTTGATTTCCCTAAAATAAAGACCCCCTAGGCATAGACTATAAATTAAAACACATAATATTTTGAATATCAGATATTTTATTAAAATACTTTATTAAATTTCTTTACATTTCATTTATAAATTTGTTTTTATTTTTCCCTCTCTATCCTGCATTTCAATAGCACCTGTTCCCTCTTGGCTGCTGGTGAATTGGTAAATATTTCAATCATATAAAACCAGATTTCATGATTCCTGGCATATGTTGGTTTCCTCCATCCATCAGCATCAGGGCAATCAGAATATTTTCTGGTTTTACTTTGAAAAATATTTCCATTTCCTAATTCAATCGCATCGATTGTCACAGTATATTTGAATGGCCATTCCAATTTATCATCAAATTCCCCACGCATCAAATGGAAATTAACAATAATCCCATCATCACAAATATCCCCACTCAAACACATTTGGTATCCACACTGTTCTGAATAAAATGGCTCGCTGTGGATACGAGTTTCTTTTTTCTGTTTTGATAAATTTTCAATCTTCCATTGGAAATGCCAGAATATTTCTTCATTCATTAATTTCGTTCCCATTTCAATCATTGACATTGGTGAATTATTAATTTCCCCGTCAATTATTTGTTTGAATCTTTCGTTATAATTATCTAATTTCGATGCGCCACATGAAGTTTTTTCCCAAATTTTATCAAGTTTTCTTTCTAACATTTCAGACTAAAAATAAATTTCAAATTTCAAAATATTTCAATAAACTAATATTACTTCTTTTTTCTCTTTCCTCTGCCATTGCTCATAATTTTGTTTCAATTCATCAATTTGTTTCTGGGATTTTGTTTGAATCATTTCTGTTTGTTGTCTCATCTGATTTACATTTACACATCAATAACAAATTAAAATTCAATGAAAATGTAACTATATTGAAATTTTCTGTAACGGCCTCCATCTCCTTTTTCAATGATCCATTATCATTGTTCACTGTCATTATTTCTTCATTCAAATCTTCAATCTGTATTGCATTTTCACTTTCTTTGATTTCCAACTCGCACATTTTCTGCTGCAATCACAATATCAATTCAATATTTTAATAAACGAATTCACTTGATGGTTTGTTGATCGCAACTCTATATTATCTAATTTTTGTTTGAATTCCCTATTCTCTATTTTCAACTCGATGTTTTCATTTTTCATTGATTCCATTTCATCGTGTAAATTATTGACAATATATATCAATAAGTTACTATGGTGAAAAATGTCCTCATTGAGATGATCTTTCATTTCGTCACTCATTACTTCATTCTTTTCACATCCAATTGC
This sequence comes from Schmidtea polychroa, assembly GCA_959609185.1. Classification (NCBI taxonomy): domain Eukaryota; kingdom Metazoa; phylum Platyhelminthes; order Tricladida; family Dugesiidae; genus Schmidtea; species Schmidtea polychroa. The sequence goes on from CAUHTR010000068.1 coordinate 118,698, forward strand.
AACAAATGGACAGCTGATTAGTCGCTTGTTACATGTTCTCATGTGGTTCTCTATCATGCCTAGTTCTGATTCGAAAGGACAATTTTTACTCGGACATTTTACGACCATTTCTGATATTCGAACGTTAATTGGTCTATCAATAGCGATGTCATTGGCATAATTTATCGTTTTCTTTTGACAATATTTTGTTGTCCCTGGACAGAATTTATCATTTCCATTCAAATAATGTTCAATGCAATCGGAGCAGAATCGACATCCACAAGGAGCATTGCAAGATTTTATCATTAATTCATTACAAATTTTGCATTTCAAATCATTGCTGATTTCATTGTTAATTTCGAATTTATGTTTTTCCATCACTTTCCAAAAGCCCTCAGACATTTTATCTAGATTCTAGAATAATAAAAATATAAATTATTTTATCAATTAATAATTTAAAATGTCATTCTTTAAAAACATCATAAATAAAATAAATACAGTGAAAAAGAAATCAGTGGTGAAATTTGAAAACTGTCAGAAAATGTTTTAGTTTTTACTGATGTTCAACTTATGAAAGTTTCACTGAATTTAAAATTATATTCTCCATAATTAGTTAAAATATTATAGCATATATATTTAATGAATTTGTCTAAATTTCGCATATCAAATTCGTTTTGTATCACTGATTGCATAAGCTATTTTGTATGGGCCTGCTGGATGCATTTTTGCAATATTGGGTAAACGTTTTGGGTTGACGATAACTGATGATCAGTTAGACTTTACATTTTGTGGGATTGCCATTGTTTAATAAAGTAAGCCATTTCTCGTTTAAATATATACTTTTGACAATAACTAATATACTCATAACCAATACAACATTTTGAGAAATTAATATTTTCCAAACTGGGAAAGGAGAAACATTCGTATTGAAAATACTTCTTCGTAACCGAAATTCCAAAAGGCTTAAATGTAAAACGTAATAAAAATAATAATAATAATAATAATGATAATAATAATAATAATAATAATAATAATAATAATAATAATAATAATAATAATAATAATAATAATAATAATAATAATAATAATAATAATAATAATATAATAATAATAATAATAATAATAATAATAATAATAATAATAATAATAATAATAATAATAATAATAATAATAATAATAATAATAATAATAAACTTCACAACAAGAATATAAATATATAAATTCAAAAATATTCTCACAGATCACATTAAAATAAGTATAAATTAAACTTGATAAAAATTATTTACCTAAAAAATCCAAATTTAAAATTTAGCAAATATCCCTGGAAATAAAAGTAAAATAAATGACAAATCTATAAATTCATTTGTGGCATTATATTTGCTTAAACTTTATAAATTTAGGAATCTCTTAGGGAAAAGAAAAATAAGGCCATGTGCCAAATTTCTGATTCGACAGTTGAGTCATATGAGTCATATGATTATTATTATTATTATTATTATTATTATTATTATTATTATTATTATTATTATTATTATTATTTTTATTGTTGTTATTATTATTATTATTATTATTATTATTATTATTATTATTATCATTATTATTATTATTATTATTATTATTATTATTTTATTGTTGTTATTATTATTATTATTATTATTATTATTTTTATTGTTGTTATTATTATTATTATCATTTTATTCAGTGGTGGGATTCAAAATATTTAACAAACGGTTCGCATCCGGAAAACAATTGAGAACCGGTTCGGCCGTAAAAAAAATCAAAAATTTGTTATCGTTTTTATTTCAATTCATTATTTAATTTCATATATTATTTTAAATTAAAACAGTTAAAAAAAGGTAATAGAAACAGGATAGTTATTATTTATATATAAAGTGTTTAAAATTATTTAAAATATTTCCAAATTGAAATTTGATTATCATTATAGTTTATTGGTGCAGGTTTTTTTACTCTGTTGTCATCTGCAGAGTGATACTTCCTCAACCAAATTTTAAAAAATCGTTCAGGGTTCCATATGTCCAAAGGAAGACCAATTAAATTTATTACCATGAGATTAGCAACATTTTGAACAATTAAACGGTTTCTTTTTTCGGAATATATTAGATTCATTGTAGAAAACCCTCTTTCTGCTTCCGCAGAACTAATCGCTACAGTATTGATAATGTTTGTTGCTCTTTGTATTGATTTTGGAATGACAAAAATTTCGCGATTGCTTATAACATTTTCCAAAAAGTCACGGAAGTCATTTACGTCGATGTTGTATTTAAAAATATCTGTGAATCCGACCAATTTCTCTTCTGCGGCTATCCATGGAACCACAATCTCATCGATGTTCCAAGAATCATGCTCCAGAACGCTAATAACTTCAAAAAGTTTATTGGTATCATTTTTCGTACTTTTTGTTGCCAATAAATGGTCATCATCATTCATTAGTCTTGTTCTCATATTAGCAATTACTGCGTCCAATAGTTTTTGGTGAGGGAGTCTACTGTAAATTGTATGCTCTATAAAATTAATATCTTTAAAAGCATCTGAATTGATGACTTCATTCACTTTTTTTTCATATATACCTTTATTTTCTTTAATCATTTTAATGGCCAACATGGATCTTCTTATTAAATTTTTGGCTCGTAAAATATTTAAATTTCTAGCTTGAAGTGCGTTTGAAACATATGAAATTTCTTGCAAAATATCAATCATTATTGCTAAATCTTGTAAAAAGAATTTATTGCGAAGTCGATTAGCCATTCCTGAATATTTCGTATTAGAAACAAAATATTTATATAAAGCTGGATAAGCCCTCCATACAGCAACTGTTGCGCTTAAGCTCTAAGCGGCCCATCTAGGTCCTAAAACTCTGCCAATCTTTATAATTTCTAGCCCAAGTTCTTCAGAAATATTCTTAAGTTCTAACTGATTTTTATTTGATTTATGAAAAATCACGTATATTTTATCAATAAATATCTTGAAATGATTTATTTGTTTTATCGTGTCAATAGAATCATCTAAAACCAATTGCAGACGATGGCTTAAACAATGCCAAATAATTGTGCCAGGGAAATCTTTTGAAAATCTTGAGCTGACACCTGATTTACGACCAAGCATTACACTTGCACCATCAGAACAAAATGTAATCAAATTTGATTTCAAATAATTTATATCGAATCCAACTTTATATATACTCTGTAACATGGTCGTGTATATGGTTTCAGCATCTTGTGTTTCCAATTCAACTAAATCTAGAAATATTGTTGGTGGTACATCAGAATCTTCAACTTTTAAATAAATTATTAGTACAGATTTACTAGATATAGTCGAGGCTTCATCGATTATGATGCAAATTTTCAAATCCTTTGCGATTATTTTGCAAAATATTTCCTTTTTTATTTCTGATGCAATGTGATCAATAATTTTAACTGCAGTTTTGCGAGAATGGAGTCCCACTCCCATGCTCAATCCATTTTTAACTTGTAGTTCAATCTCATTTTGAATATCAGAAAATGGTCTGCATCTTTTTGCTATACTGTAAACAGTATTAAAGATTTTGCATGTAGAATCGACGTATTTTTCATTACCTTTATCGAAACATTGCAAAATTACGTCTTGTGAACGATCTTTTAACTGCTGTACACTAACTTGGTGAGCCTTAGATGAAAAGTGTTCATTCATTTTTTTTCGGAGAGATGCTTGTTGAATGGTTTTATTTTTTCCAGATGCTTCAATATTGCAGCTTTTCCATTCAACTGATACATGAATTCCCTTCGCTTTTATTGAATCTATTTGCGCGCAATAATTACAACCCAATTTTTTATTTCGAACTAATAAGCCATCATATTTCTTCTGAAAATCTTGAAATTGCAAGGGCTTCCAGCAATCTGGGAGATTGTGTTTTACTTCGTCATTGATTTGCACAGTATTAGCTGAATGTGGCGATTCTGCTTCTACTGTTTGTATAATATTACTTAATTCCCCGTTTGTTATTGGCGTCATATCTTGACCAGGCTTCACCTTCTTTAGAAAAAAATCAGACAAAACTGGTTGTCCACCGCTCTTCATGATGGCTAAAATAATACCGAGAAATTTAGATTTATTTATCTAGAGACTTGAAATTTTTGTCATCCATGCCATATTTCAACCTCCATATAAACTTATTATTAATTATATTTTTATAAATTTTTACATTAATTCTTATTAAAATTATAATATATTTTTTCATTGAATTCAGTTATAAAACATTTCCAATCAACTGGGGGATTAATGTAAAAAGTGCAAAGGAGTGCCCGGGCTGATTCATTACTATGGCAGATTTGTAGAAAATTATATCAAAAATTACAAAATATTGAAATGTTGCATTTGCATAACTTTTATTAAGTCATTATAATTAAATTAATATTATGTAATATTGTTGAAGTAAATGTCAGTTTCAACCATTTCTGTGACATTTCTGTGACATTTATCACACGATAAATGATGCTTACAAAAAGTTTAATTTTTATGCTTTTTCTTTATTTCAATCAAGGAACCGGCGATTCCAAGTCAGTAAAGAGGACCCTAAGAAACTCATGCAGGAATGATGAGGAATTTTTAATAAAAAATACGATTTGTGTATGTTGGGATATTAATTTATGTTTATAAATTAATTACCAATATTAATATTATCTAAAACAATTAGTTTGTTTAAATAAACAATATTTTATAAAATATAGAATTTTGAAAATAACGTGTTATTCAATGACTTCAATAAATAACACAACAAATGGTGTCAGAACCTCAGACATTCACCACGTCAGCGTGAAAATTCCAATTCCTTTCTCCAACACTCTACTATGGTTCAAACAAGTCGATGCTAGCTTCGAATTATCAAGAATAACTGACGAAGTAACTAAATAATTCCATCTTATTTCAAACATTTCAGCGGAGATGCTAATGAAGTTTCAATCTTATTTGGATGCCAGCAAACCAAGTCCATACAGCAATCTTCGAGGTGCCATGATAAAAGATTTCGAGGCGAAACAGAAGCTATCAATATCGGATCTCTTTAAAGATGACTCACTTGGAGATAGATCACCGTCAGAGGCCCTTCAACAAATCCACTTTCAAATGCAACTAATGGACCCGGTGAACTTTAATTCAAACAGTTCTATAAATCGTGAACTCTTTATGAGATTATTGCACACAAATATCCAGGCAATACTTCTAGCTCAATCAAATGACGATCTTTCATACCAAGCAGCTCTAGCTGACAAATTAATTAATTTAAGATATAAAGACAATTCTAGCAACTGCATGTCCGTAGATATATCAGCAATTTCGGCAATGGAGAAAGAATTAAAAGATCTTCGGGAAGAAGTGAACGTGCTCAGAAGTCGACAACCAAATCAACGCAATTCAAAACTTTGCTACTATCACGATACGTTTGGAGTCAAGGCGAAAAAATGTCAACCACCGTGTGAATGGAACAATAACGTCCAGGGAAACGACAAGAGGTTCCACTAACTCCGAGGAGTGGAACCTTCAGAATAATATCAACATACTCGGACATCAAACCCAAAATATTTAACGTCAATCTTTTTATCAACAACGTCCCTGTAGCATTCCTAGTAGATACAGGAGCTGATATAAGTGTTCTACCAACTTCGACTTACAATCCAGACAAGGTCAGCTCAAATCGATCGCTCCAATCAAATATTCAGGTGACAAAACAATTGAATTTCAAATCAAAGGATTCAAGGACAAGTTCGTATGGACATTTGCGGTAGCTGCTGTCACCAAACCAATATTGGGAGCTAACTTCCTCTCAAGAAATAAAATTAACGTCAGTTGCAACCTGGAAACAATATTCAGATTAGAAGATAACATTATTTTAGATCAAGCCCTCAACACAATTAATCAAGCCCTCAACTCAGTTCCCTTTACACAGTTGCGCATACATACGGATGGTACTCCCATATCTCAAAAGCAAAGACGTTTATTTGGAGATAAATATAATGCTACTAAAGAGGAATTCGAAGAGCTGCTTAAAGATGGTATAATACGACCAAGCAAAAGTGAATAGGCTTCACCACTAGTGGTAGTAAAAAAGTCAGATGGATCTTGGCGGGCATGTGGAGATTATAGACTACTTAATGATACCACACGACCCGATAAATATCCCTTACCAAGAATCAACGACATCCTTGATGGAATTGTAGGCAGCAAGTGGTTCACAAAACTTGATTTAAAGAAAGCTTATCACCAGATTCCAATACACCCAGATGACATCCTGAAAACTGCGGTTATCACCCCTTTTGGATTGTATGAATATACAAAGATGCCGTTTAGACTACGAAATGCATCTCAAACGTTTCAACGTCACATGGATTAAATATTAAAAGACACACGACAATATTGTCTTTCATACATAGATGACATTCTTATTTTTTCAGGCAATCTCGAAGAACACGAGGAACATCTGAAAGAAATTCTCAAGCGTTTAGAATCGGCGCACCTTGTAGTAAATACTGACAAATGTGAGTTCAGCAAAGAAAACATTGACTTTCTAGGCTTCAACATTTCGGAAAATGGAATCAAACCAACGGATAAAAGAGTAGAAGCCATCAAATTCACAAGTACACCAAGTGATACCAAAGAGTTGAGACGATTCATCGGCAGCATCGGATATTATCACTGGTTAATGCCTAATCTTTCGGAAGTGTTAACTCCACTACATGAGCAGGTAAATACTTCAGTGAAAAACAGCAAGAACTTTTCATGGAACTCCAACCACGAAAAATCTTTCAAGAAAGCAAAGGAATTGCTAATGTCTATAACAAGAATCAACTATCCTAATCCAAGACGACCATTTATCCTCAATACAGGCGCGTCTGGTATAGCAGTTGGTGCCAGCCTAAACCAGATGACTTAAGACAACAGATGTGCTCCTACTGCATTTTTCTCTAGAAAATTAACAAAGACAGAAACAAAATATTCAACATTCGACAGAGAGCTATTGGCAGTATACTTAGCTGTCAAACACTTTAAGCGCTACATCGACGGGTCAACATTTGTAATCAATGTCGACCACAAACCACTACTAGGCACAATGTTTATGAAGGACCCATCACCAAGACAGTAGAGAATCATTGAATATCTTAGCCGATTCAACTTTGAATGGAAATACATACCAGGACAAAACAACTCAGTGGCCGACTGACTATCAAGACCAAATACTAAACCAATCAAAATCAAAACTACTATAAACTTAATCGGAATTACGACTGTTTTACTCAGAAAGGAACAAAGCACTGATGAAACATTAAGAACACTCAAGAACAGTGATCTACAGTTATGTGTAACCGAAGATGACATCGTTGTTGATACAACACTAGGCCATGCAAGAGTCGTACTTCCCAAGAATCTCAGATATCAAGAATTCGAAAGACTCCACAACATTTCACATCCCGGTCCAACCCCAACAATTAATCTAATCAGAGAGAGATATGTCTGGCCGAGGATGAAGAAGGATATATCAGAATGGTGCAGGGAATGTCAAAAATGCCAGATTGCAAAAATATCTAGGCATACCAAGGCTCCGCTAGGAAAAATCATAACCAAGGGAAGATTCAACACGGTCCATCTCGATATCGTTGGGCCCCTTCCTGTAGTAAACAACAAGAGATATGTCTTAACAATGATTGATCGTGGAACATCTTGGGTAGAAGCAATTCCAATAAATGAGATCAGTTCGGAAGTAGTAATTAAAACATTTAAAAAGGAATGGATTAGTAGATTTGGTTTACCGGAAATAATTATCACTGATCAAGGTTTACAATTCCGATCAGAAAAGATCAACGAGTTTTGTAGAATCATGGGCATAGAGAAACATAGAACCACAGCCTGTCATCCACAATCCAATGGGAAGATAGAAAGGTGGCACAGATCAATGAAGAATTCAATCAGACAATGCATCAAGGACATGGGCAGAGGACCTACCTACAATTCTCATGAGTCTAAGAAACTGCACAAGGAGAGAAGGCGAACCATCAGCTGCCCAACTAACATTTGGACAAACAACCAGACTGCTTGGAGACTTCACAATATCAACACCAACCGTTGCGGAGGAGGATGATCTTGAAACAATCCAGGCTAATGTCACGGACACTCTCAAAGATTCTCAAGAGTACAACAATGTAAAAGAAAAAAGCTATGTGAGCAAACTTTTTACAGATTGTAAGAAGGTGTGATTACGATCAGAATTCAGAAAGTCACTAGACAATCCATATACAGGTCCGTACCAAGTAATCGAAATATCCCCAAGTTTTAAAACAATCAAGATCAATATAAATGGAGATGAAAAGATAATATCGATTGACAGACTTAAACCATGGATAGAGAACAGCCACGATAGCCTGACAATCTAGAGAGGAGGAGTGTTGGGATATTAATTTATGTTTATAAATTAATTACCAATATTAATATCATTTAAAACAATTAGTTTGTTTAAATAAACAATATTTTATAAAATATAGAATTTTGAAAATAACGTGTTATTCAATGACTTCAACAAATAACACAACAAATGGTGTCAGAACCTCAGACATTCACCACGTCAGCGTGAAAATTCCAATTCCTTTCTCCAACACTCTACTATGGTTCAAACAAGTCGATGCTAGCTTCGAATTATCAAGAATAACTGACGAAGTAACTAAATACTTCCATCTTATTTCAAACATTTGGATGCCATCAAACCAAGTCCATACAGCAATCTTCGAGGTGCCATGATAAAAGATTTCGAGGTGATACAGAAGCTATCAATATCGGATCTCTTTAAAGATGACTCACTTGGAGATAGATCACCGTCAGAGGCCCTTCAACAAATTGTGTAAGCTAAATTCGAGTTCTTCATACAGACAATATTGTGAAGAAGCAAAGAAACAACAAAATTGTTTAAAAACTATTTCTTATTATGTTTAATTTTGTTAATATTGCATCAAAAAGCTTTTATAGATTTTGTGTACTTTGGCCTGTGTTTTTTTCGATTCCTCTCATCTAGTAATCTTTTATCTTTTTCTTGCGTCCTTGTAAATGTGAGTTTTCAAAAACTTTAATGACGTCTTATTTATATATGTATGCTGAATTATCTAATACTAAAGGGTCATATCAACAACCCTTCATTACTGAGAAACAAAAAATAAGTACCAAAAAATAAATAAAGAACAAAAATTTATTTAACATTCAAATCTTCCGTTTACAATTTCTTAATTAATCATTTTTGAGTTATTTCATCATTTACGGTCATTTCGGTTTCCATAATTCCTATGACGCTCCCACCCGTTATTTTCGTTTTCAGCATTCTGATTGGTCTAAAAACTATTCTCCTCATATGGGGGGTAGAAATAATATAAAGGTAAAATTTCATTGCAGCATTTGACGTTAAAAATAAAGTTCCTCCGTTGTAGCTTAACTTCTGACTATAGATGTCGGGAAACCAATTCGGACTTCCGTAAATAATGATCATCACAAGCGCCATAGGAGTCGAGGTTATGAGATAGTAAATGGAGGTTGCTATGACCATTTTCACTGCAAATGCCGGTGATCGTTGGGGCTTGGTCTGCGATTTATTTGATACTTGATTGAAACTTTTTCTTAACTTATACAAAATAATAAATGTCGTTGAAAATATAACAATAAAAGGTATGAGAGTAGCGAAAATCAGAACAACATAAGAAGTAATTGTGTAATTAAAGCTAGTTTCGATGAAGATGTTATAATTGATCACGGATCCGAAAACTATGAAAATAAAGGTAAGTAGGGCTCCTTCCTTATAAGAAAGACTCTGAATCTTGTAATTCGTTGGCCATAAAACGAGACACATTCTTTCAATTGACAGAGCTGACAAATACCAGCCTATTAAATCAAACGCTAGATACGTAAAATATAGATGAATCCATTTAAAATAATAATTATAATTTCTAATATCAATGTTGCCCATAATAAGAAACAGGTATCGGGTGCCGGGAACGAGCAGCACCATAGTGTCCGATACTGCTTGCATGTATAGAATACATTTCGAGAACGACCTGAGTCCTCGTTCAAATCTCAAAACGACAAACGTTAGGAGGTTCCCAACATATCCAAAAATAAACATTATACTCATAGAGACTCCGTATATGGAATTAATAAAGTTGTAATATCCGGGGGGCTAAATTCAGTAATAAGATAAAAAATAATTAATTCTTGACTTCTAACTTGATTAGGGGTTGAGATTATCTCTGTTAAGTTCGAGTTATTCATTGGAGAAACATTCTAGAGAAAAATGCTAATGAAAACCTGCAAACGATTGATAGGATATTTATATGGGATATGTATAGAAATATCCAATTGCGTTCGAAGGATTAATTATATTTGTCAATTATCTTTTACTTTTCAGTTGTTTTTTGTTTATCATTTTACTTTCTTTTATTATTGATTTGAAGTCATTTATTGCTATTTCTTTGAGAATTGACAAATCGTTAATAATATTTGTTTTAATTGTTAAAATTTGTTTTGTCATTGTAGCATTCGACATGCTAAAAAGATTTTAGGAGCATTATGTAGAACTTACGTAATAAGAATAATAAATAATGTTATTAAGGGAAATGTATTCAACCCACCCATAACTTTAAGGTTTGGGTATGGTCATAGTCGTATGAAGTGACATTAGATATTTTTTCATTAAGTCATATTTCTAAAATTTGAAAAAAAAACTGTAAATAATTTAATTATAAATATCAAAATTAGAGTGCATTATATATTATTATTATTTTGTATTTTTATATAAAAAATTGTTGATTGCGAAGAGGTGGTTGTTTGGGATTAAAAGGACATAGCATGTTTTTTTTTAAATATACTTAAAAACTGCTATGATGAATTTACATATTTTTTAAAAATTTTTATTTAAATTTAAATTAATAAATTTAATAAAAAAAATTATTTTTGAAATATAAATTACTAGATTTGTGTAAATTTAAAACTTTAAATATTTATAAATTAATTGATTAATTAAATTTTATTAATATTTTTCTAAACTTCCCCATTGACCTAAAAATAAATTGTTTTGATTGATGAGCATTTCTTTATTTTAGTTTGTTGAAATTAGAATGAGAATTTATCATTTTGTATTCAACTTCATTTAAATTTTAAATTTATATTATTTTTTAATTTACTTGCTCAAATTCTCCAAAAATTGTTTGGACAGTCCAATGGAAAATAGATTAAATAAATGATAATTGTAAAACAAAATAAATTTATCAAGTCATCATCAACTGTCAAAAGAATTTCTCTCTAAGTGGGGAAAAAGTGAAATATTAATTGAATTTAAATTTATTCTTAGCTTAAACTTTTAATTTTACTGTATTTTACTAATCAATTTCCATTGCACAATTTAAACAAAAGTATTTTAAATAAAAAAAAGTATTTACATTAAATCTTTAATGTAAATAAAAAATAATTTTAATAATTTTATTAATTATTATATTATTATAATTATTATAAATTAAAGATATGACTGAAAAGTCTTAAAATCTAAAATTAAATATAATAAAAATAATTAACAATACAATTCTCAACTTTGGAAATCCAAATAGTTATTCTTAGAATTTTCAAAATTTGTGTATAAATATGTGAAAAATGTTTAATATTGTCATATGTAATAATGAAGAATACAATATTGTCTATGATAATAATAATGATAATGTTGGTGCACATTTCAGAAAGAGGATATTCACGTGTAATAAAACGAACGTTAATGAATGTTTGCAAGTCAGATGAGGAATATTTGATCAGGAATGCGGAATGCGTGAACTGCTCAAAGATCTGTGGATGTAAGTCGACTTCTGAATACAAGTCTTATTGTCCAGAAGCCAGGAAGCACAGAAAATGTTTAAATATTTATTAAGCATGTATCTAAAGATGTATTTTTTATATTCAGTTTTATAAATAAATTATTTGTTTTATTGATTGCTTTTATGTGTCGGTGAGAGACAAATTTAATAAGGATTTCATTTTTGTAAATAGTTTCCTGAAAATCAGAAGCCAGCTATTTTAACTCCTTAAAGAACTACTAAAGAAATAAGATTTTTGCCTAACTGTCCCAAAATTTAAGATTCTGGGAATTATCAAATGGGAAGAAAAAATAGACCTCATCCACCTCAATTAAATAATTTTTCTTCCAGAATACGTCTCTCATAAATTCAACCAGGAATATAGTCTTAGTGAATGTGCATTATTTCTTCGTCACCTGTCATAAAGTACGATTATCTGAACGTTATTTGTTTAAATCTAAGGTGCATAATTTGTTGAATAAGAGTTATCATACACTGAAGACATTTTTAATAATAAGGATAAAGACTTTTAGAGAAAGGGTTGAAAGTAGCTTACTTCTAAATTCTTGGAAAAGAGGAAATGGCATTTTTAAATATGAAAAAAGGGAGAATGATAGACGAAAGAGTCAAGAACTGTTGAGCTAATGCAACTATGACAATTGTTTCACTATTTTTCACTTCGATTAATGGCGGTTTTATTACTGTTATTATTCTAATAATTTTGAAAGTTTTTCAAACTTCTGTCATATTTTTTTGAAGATTGAGAACTAGTCTTTGATATTTGTGATAGGCTTATTATTATTTTCTCGTTTTACATAATTAATTGAACAATCAAAATTATTTAACGAAGTTCGTGTAATCTGTCATGTCTTTATACATTACATTTATTGAATTGTAGATGATCTCGTCATTACATTTATCTAACTCAATGGAGTACTTGTGGCACTATGCCCCTTTGGATATTTAACTTGAGAACCATTTTTCTGACCGGCTATTCATGTGAGTATATCTATATCAAACCTCTTAGATAAAGTTCTCTAATAAATATTAAGTTTTCTTCAAGAGAACGTTCTCATTAAAGATCAAGTATCTTTAAAGGATTATTGTGCAACATAGCACTCTTTGAAACTTTAAACACTAAATACATAAGAATTCTCAAAAAGATCAATATATTCTCCAAATAAACTTCAAATTAAATTATTATAAAATTCTCTACTGAAGATCATATCAATAACCTTTCGTTAATTCTCCACTCATTCTTCAATGTACTCAATAAACCACAGCTTGCTATTCCTTTAAAAATAAAATTTACTCTAAATATTTAGAAATTTCTAAGTTTTCAATAAGTTTCATGTAAATCTCAGAAATACTTCAATAATTACCACGACTTTCGTAAATGCTTTGATGCGCGTGTGTGCTATTGTATGTCTCATATTTCATGTTTATTATTACATAATTAAAAAAATGATTCATTCTTGATACAGATAGTTTCAATAATGAAAACGTTATAGGTTTTGGTTCTAAGAGTTTGAATACTCACGAGATTGATTATTGCATAAGAAGAAAAGAATTATTGTCTGTATTTCGCTTTACACAACATTTTAAATACTACCTTTATGGAAGAAAATTGACATTGCACACTGATCACAAAGCTACACCTAATTCCGAAATTTAATAACTTCTATAATCTAAAAAAAATCAATAAATATATATTATATGAGCACACAAACTTACCTGTGTGTAGAAATTTATTGTTCCGAAATTTAGTAACTTTATTATAGGTTTTGTGAAGGTGAGAGAAAAATAACTGAACACACCAACACAAAACACATAATGAAAAATGCATGCAAAATTCTTATATAGGTTTTTGTTCCGAAATAAATAACTGTTAACATATTGTTAACATATTGTTAAAATATAATTATTTTAAAATTATTAAAAATTGCAAGAAAATACTTTTAATTTAGATTCCGACAGCTCTACCTTGAGCTTTAGGGAAAAAGAAGAAAATACAATGTAAGTTTTATTCATTAAATTACAAAATATTAAAATATTTTATAGGCTGTGTGATGGCAGCATTTCAAATATTGAAGGTCCTTCGAGATCTTTTGATTTACAGAAAGAAAAAAGCCATCGAAAATGAGCTGCAGAAAGAAGATTATAAAAATTTAAAAAACTATTTCATTCATGTACGCCGATTTTTTCCTAAATGTCTTAAAAAAATAAATGTGTTTGGTGATTACTTTATTTATTTATAAATATAAAAATATCTAACTTACATTTTAGCGAAATAATTCCATATTAATGCATAAAATATCATAAATTTCCTAAAAAACACCTGAAATTTAATTATTAATATATTTATAAATGATAAATTATAAATGATGACTAACAGTAATATTTAAGAACTTGAATAATGATCTCATAATTATATAAAATCAAAATTCAAGTCTTAAAATATACTTGAAATTAAAAAAATTACCTGAAAACCATTTTTAATAAATTGAATAAATGAAATTTAATAACTTCATTTTCATGTAAATGGTGACTCACCTCAACTGGTGTGCACACCAACGTGAATTATAGAGGTTATTAAATTTCGGAATTGGGTGTATAACATTTATGATGACAACAAAGAAACCAATAACAGACCAATTTCAAAATTTTCTGTAGCTGTAATTAAATTGTTGTCCTCTCTTCTCAATATTTAAACAACCAATATCAGCGGTATAATTACATTTTTAAAGTTTTTTTCAAAAATAAAGACATTTTTCAAAAGCCATACCTGAAAGCATTACATTAGGAAAATGCGTTTTGAATTCGAACTCTGACTAATTTTTCTAGCATAGATCCAAAAACCTGGGCCTTACATCAAGTTGAAGTTCAAATTCGCGTCTAAAATTGAATATTTAAAGTCGAATATTTAAAACCTTCAACTGTATCTTCAAATGTCTTTCTATGTCCACACTAGAGTTGAGCTTATCCCAGTAAAATCGTAAAAATGGTGAATATATCAAAATATATAATAATTAGTAATATAATAAATTTTTTTACAATATATGAGGTGAATTAAATAATTAATTCATATAAGAAAATTAGAATACAGTAAACCCTCCAACTGCGCGGTTTTTCATTGCGCGGTTTCGCAATTGCGCGGCCAAACCTTTAATACCAAAATTTCGATCTGCGCGCTAAAAATTTCCTAGCTGCGCGGTTTTATTTTTGTTTTTGTCTATTTTAACAAGAAAAATCATGTCAATTTAATTTTTTATGGTGAATCCCGTAAAACTATGAATACATATGGTAGTGAAAATAGTGATTCATCGTATTTCGATGCACTGTATTTTTTATATAAAAATAATAAAAGCAGTTTCATTTTTCTAGTGATGGGGTTAGGATTAGGATGTAAAATTACATAGTTTTAATTAATAGATATTTATACAAGTGTTTATTTAATTAAAAATATATTAGTATTAAATTCAAAAAAATCTTATTCGTGTGCATTAGATATATTTTTTAGATATAAATTTTTATTAATTTTTATAATAGTAATATTAATTATGTAAAAGCAATGAATTGAGACTGTTTTTATTAGTTTTTATGTTTATATAAATGTAAATATGTATATTAGTCGTTGAATAAAGACTTTTTATTATATTTTTTAATATTTTTGTAATATCTGGAACCTAACCCCATAATTACATATAAAATCGGGTTCACAGTGAATTTTAATGCATTTGAAAGATTTGCTACGATATTTAATTATAAGTTGTGTTGAAATTCATTAAATTTTTAGATTTGTGTTCACTAGATTGAACTTGTCAATTGAAATTCAAAACAATTCGCCGACCACTTCTCACTCTTTCTCAGTGAATCACGATTTAGAGTAGCTCCGTTCAAGAAGTCAATGAGTGAATCACTAAAAGAATGTTTCATATGACGCTTCATCGATTTTATCTTCTTTGTATTCACTAAAGTTTCTACTATATACATTAGTATCAAAATTGGTTCATCTTTTACGACATCTAAAATCTTTAACAACTAACGTACATCACTTTCTCTGAAATGAAAAGGGATATTTGAAACGTGCATTTTTGGCAAAGATATTTTTGAATCGATATCAGAATTCAAAAGAACATCTGAATTCAAATCAGCATAATTCAATGATTTTGCTTTATCCATAATTCTGTATCATACAATAAACTGTATTGAAAAATGTTAAATTCCCACAAATTACTTCGAGACTCAACAACTCACTGTTGAGAATGAAAAATGAATGTAAGTTACTTTATTTTAAATTAAATAATCACATAAAATTCAAACAAGTTCCACGAATAAATTTAAAGATTATCAAATTCGATTAAAAACCTTTGAACGAAATCACAAAGACAATTTGAATTAATCAAAATTCTAGAGACAAACGTGCACTTAAACGTGAGCACAACAATGAAAAAGAGCATACACGTTCAACGAATTCCATTTGACTTTAACATACAAACACATAAACCAATACTCCACAACTGTGCGTACACACATAAACTTGTTACATGGATGGGCTAAAGCATTAGTTATTGGGAGTTCTCGTCTTGTCATAATAGCTGATCTATTAAATGTCGGCATATACCGTTTTGTCCGCCGAATAGAACATTTTCTGGCGGTAAATCCTGCCTTGTCTGGGAATGCGTTAATTCTACCAAAATATAAAAAAGCCTAAAAAGATAATTTGATCTTCATTGTATCCAGCTATATATTTTGTCTTCACACATATTTTAGAGGTAGTGAAATTTAGATATTCTTATCGAATTTTGAAGCAAAACAAATGATAGTTATCAACTTCTCATTAGGAAAGCTCTTTTCTAAAAAAATGAAAAATATTTATACTTCAATTTATTTGCGTGCAGAATTGAAAAATGCAAATTTTAAAATATTATAAATTATTTTCAATATCAAAAGAAAATTACAGAAAATACTACAACACAACTCCAATTTTAATAATAAAAAAAACATAAAAATTTATTGATCACTTTCAAAACTTTTTAGGAAAATTAATTTCATTTCATAAATTTACACAGCAAGTAAAAAATTACAATTTCACTAAGATAGTTAATGTCAAAATAAAATAATTCATTTTAAGCAGGACATAATTTTAAATGATCTTTATAAGTTTTATATAATATTTCAACCTCGTGACATATCTTAGACAGTTTTTATAGTACATAAAAGTGTATAAGTATTATATGACAAAAAAATAGCATATGTTTTCATTTAGTTTAAATTATAAAATACATTAGTAAATTTGTTAATTAATTAGTTTTTCCTAGGCTATATTTTCTCTAGGGAATGTAATAATGAGTGCTTATCAGTACGTTTTATATACTCTATTCTCCTAATAGTCATTGTATTCCTATTGTAACTTCATATCTTAAAAACATCTGATACTATTTAAAAGCAGTATTTCTGTTAAAATAAGTGTTAAGTCAATCGAAAGAATAAAGATAAATGAATAAAATAAATAAAAGTTAAATTTAAATGGAACCCTTAAGAGTCAACAAAAGACTCTCGAATTAGTGTAATATATGTATTGGAACATTAAAAGTAAGTTAATTTAAACACAATATAAAAGAACTAGAAAACGGTAACTAATTTGATTATAAAAACCATTTGTAATAGTGATATTGAAATAACTATGCCAAATAGTGCCCCAAATTTTAGGTATAGGCGACATTGGAAGCTGCCTCGAATGGCATATCAAGGGGCGCCACAATTATGAAAAATTTAAATTTAAAAATTTCATATTTTCCTATTTTAGATTTATAAAATAAATAAAAATTATAGATTTATCTAAGAACACTAACTTAATAAGTGCGTCATTCCTATCCTTGCCCATAGCACAAAATTGTCTAAGGCCGCCATTGATGTCAAGGCGTAATTACTTTTTAGTTAAGGAACGCAAAATTTTGGATTTTTGTTTCTTTGCCTATTGTCATTTTTGTTATTTATTTAACATATCTCGTATAAATTAGTAATCAAAAATGTTTAAGACAGAGAACTTCAAAACCAAACTGCGTATTCAAATTAAGGCTTGGAATAATCAAAATATTTATCTCAATAAATATGTTAATACAAAAATATAGGATTTATAAATTTAAAATATCGGCAATCTTGTGGATTTCTTTTTACTTTAAAATAATTATTGAAATTTAATTAAAAATATGTCAAAAATTTATCTACTCAAAGTCAACAACTACACGATTTATAAATCTTACGAAAATTGAATTTAATCTTAAATTCATTCATTAATCATTGTAAATATTATTTAATTGTAATAAAATAGATAATCAAAAGTTCTTTTAAAGTATTTTAATTAGATAATATTAATACATTTTATGTATTTACAAGCATGCATTTAAACTATAATTTTGTTTTAATTTTTTAATTATTTTGCAAATGTCCAAATCCATTATTGTCAATTAAATTTTTTTATTTTTATTTTATTATGCCTAATAAAAAAGTAATATTTGAACGTCCTCCAGCGGCGCCGATTTTTAGACCTACATTAAAAGAGTTTGAAGATCCTTTAGATTACATAGAAAAAATTAGACCTGTTGCTCAAAAGTATGGTATATGTAAAATTATATCACCAAAGGTAAGTAGTTTTATTTAATTTTCCTACTAAGTATGTCAGCGTAATTTTTAAATTAAAATTAGTTTAATTAAATGTAATATTTCTTTATTAGCAATGGAATCCTCCATTTGCAGTTGATTCACATACTTTCAAATTTCGACCTCGTGTGCAAAGGTTAAATGAAATTGGCGCACATTCACGTATAAAAAATAATTTTATACGTACCCTTGAAGCCTTTTGGGAATGTCAAGTGTGTTTTCTTATTTCCTTAGTATTCTTATGCACCCGTTTCAGAATGACCCACTTGAAATTCCGATTGTAAAGAATAATCCATTAAATTTATTTGAATTGCACAGTAAAGTTAAACAATATGGTGGATGTCATCAGGTCACCAAAAATAAACAATGGACTCATATTTGCCGAGAATTAGGATATGGCGAAAAATCCAAACAATTGTGTTCAATCGTTAGATCGTATTATGAAAAAATCATTCAACCATATCTGGATTTTTATGACAATATATTTATAGTAACTAATATTTTTTCAGAAAGTCGCGATGATTAAAATATTTTAGAATAAAAATCCTGATTTATTCCCAGAAAATATCCAGCAAAAAACAATGAAATGTAAGAATAATAAATTGTAAACCGCAAATTATTATAATTCAATTTTAATATAGTATTATAATATTAAAATACTTTTAAAATGATTTAAGTTTTACAAATTATGAGAATTATCCTTTTCTAAATTTAATTAACTTCTGAAAGATTATTAACTTTATTGATCTAATCTCTGAAATGAAAATTAAGTAATTTTACAATCCTAATATTATATTCCAAACATAGGAGGAAGATTATTTGACATTTTTGAAAAATCCTAACCTCCAGCCAATCATATGGGAGATTTTACGTGTTTAATGAGGTTTTGAGATGAATAATATAGGGGAAATTTAATTTTGCAAGTATGAATAAATTAGTATTTGAAACTTTGCAGCTTATCATTTTCAATATAATAATAATGAATGATATTTTCTTAAATCGACTTATGTGGTTGCCATGACAACGGATTAAATATTTAAGTGACCCATATATTAAAAAACATTTCAATTATTTTTAAAGAGTGGCTTTTACACAATTTCCTTTTTATTGATTGTCGTGGAAACCAAATGACTCACATTATATAGGTCATTTTTATAGTAAACTATAATATCGTACTAATGTTCCCCATTTAAATATGAATTTAACGTGAAATATTTGTAATCCAATATAAAATGGAAATTTATTTCCTTTAGACAAAACCGCATTAACTCTCGAATCACCTAAAATGACACGATCGAAAGCGCTGATTGTTCAAGTAATTTGCATTTTTCCTTTTTGGTAACTGTCACTGAAACCGGTCGATATATCTCTATTCAGAAACCGGTGCATGAGTTGTGCAAAATTTGTGAAACCCCAACAAGCCCATCAACCATGGTCACGTGTTTCGAATGTGACTGTCGATATCACATTGGTTGTGTCGATCCACCCTTGTCCGACGTGCCTAAAACCGGCTGGATTTGCAAGCGATGCCTACAGATTTCATGCCAAAAAGAATTGGCCCGCCTCAATGCCGAAGTATTCGGTTTCTCGCAATCCAACTGCAAATACAGCCTCGACAGTTTCTCGGTGTACGCCGATAACTTTAAGAAAACGTATTTTAACGACCGCAAAGTTAGGAATAGATTATATAGTTGTATTGATTTCTCTAATTTTGTTCTTTCCATTTAAAAGAATGTCAGCATGAAAGAAGTCGAAGAGGAATACTGGAGATTGGTGGCAGCGGAAAATGTCTCGGATGACGTTGTAGTCAAATACGGAGCTGATATCAGTTCCGGATTGACAAGTAGCGGATTTCCAACGAAAACCAATCAGAATATGTTCAATGAGAAAGACCAAAAATATGTTGACAGTGGATGGAATCTCAACAATCTTCCGGTGTTGAAGAAATCCATCTTTCGATTTGTCTCCAATGACATATCTGGAATGACAGTGCCTTGGTGTTATGTCGGGATGGTCTTTTCGTGTTTCTGTTGGCATATCGAGGATCACTGGAGTTACTCGATTAATTATTTACATACGTGAGTCTTGTGTTTCTTTTCTTCCATGTCTTGGTTCAATATATCGATTGTGATTTTAGAGGGGACTGCAAAACCTGGTATGGAGTACCGGAAAGTGATGCGGAAAAATTTGAGGATTTAATGCGACAGGAAGCCAGTGAATTATTTGAGAAATCTCCGGATTTATTGCATCACATAACTACACAAATCAATCCGACACTGTTGATCAAGAACGATATCAAAGTCTATCGAACTGATCAGGCAGCCGGAGAATTCGTGGTCACGTTTCCCAGAGCATATCATGCCGGTTTCAATCAGGGATTTAATTTTGCTGAAGCCGTCAATTTTTGTCCAGCGGATTGGGTTAGTTATTAACAAAATTAATTAATTAAATTACTTATTAATTGTTTTTAATGAATTGAATTTTTTAAATTAATATTCCAACCTGATTAAAATAATATATATTGGATATTTCCATGGAATATATACACATAAAATATAATACTACATTTTTGGAATAACAATGTCGAGGACTTCGAACAGGGATCATCAAATGATGTTCTACGGAACATTGGTGTTACAATGAAGGTAAATAGGTGTTCCTCTAAAACCAATTATTATTAGCTTGTTGGCAGTTGCTAACATTGTCTATTTCAGAGGTAAGTCTGTTGTTTTAATCATTAAAATTTAATCGAATATGAATTGAAACTTTTTGCTAAATTATTCGTATAACATTAGGTCTATATACTTTGGAAATATAAATCCTTTAAAATCCTTTATTGTATTCCATATTAGCAGCAGTTGATTTCACATAATATTTAAATAACATTATTTATTTTAAATGTCTTTAATTAATAATTTTTAATTCAATTTAATTTCACATAAAATCATATAATTTTACATATATGCTATTATTTATTAATTAAACTATTAATTAATTATTTTTAATTAATATTTTTATTTTATATGTAATATTAAATAAATTTTATAAATTTAAATATAAATTTAAATTTAAATAAATTTTATATAAATTTTATTTAAAGAAAAATAAACATTTTTTAATTAATATTTTTTATTTTATTTTAATTCCGCATAAAATCATATAATCTTAAATTTTAAATATTTAAGCAAGTGATTATTTAATATTTATTAATTAAACAATTAATTATTTTTTATTTTTATTAAATAATATATTTCATATTAATAACCGTGGATTTTTAAAAAAAAATTTATTTAATAAATTACTTAATATTACTTAATATTTAAAGCTCATTATATATATATTCATTGTATTCATATATGATGATATAATTTCGATTTCCCAGCTTAACAAAGGCCGAGCATCTGTGGAAAGCTATCGATTAGTCAAGCGACCTTCGGTGTTTTCCCATAACGAATTGATCTGCAAAATGGCCTCATCTCTAGAATCGTTGGATCTGCTACTGTTGAAAGCGGTCTATGATGAAATGATGATAATTCAGCAGGAAGAGAAGCTGCATCGGAAACAGATCTGCACAATGGTGGAGGGTGTGTGTCGGACTGAGAGGTTACTGCTGGATCAAATCCCCGAGGACGATAGGGAGTGTGTGATCTGCCGGACGACATTGTACATATCAGGAGTGACTTGCAGTGTGTGCTGCAAGGACAAATTGGCCGACCGAATGTCCTGTCTCGATCACGTGACCCAGCTGTGTGCTTGTGCAAGCAAAGAGAACATTGTGTTGAAATATCGATATTCCCTCGACGAGATCACCGTCCTCGTGTCGAATGTTCACAAACAATTGGAGCAGTACAAGTTGTGGATGAGTAGGGTTTATCATCTGGCCAAATCAGAGTTCTGTTCCAGCCCGGTCACCCCTGAAGAGGGACGGGTTATGAGGAATGTCTCATCTTTCATTGAGAATCTCGATATTCTCCGCGAGCAGTTTAACAATAAGAATATCGAAGAGAAACCGAACTTGGAGGAATTGAAGGTGAAAAAATATTATTTATTTTTGATATTCGTTAAAATTTACAATTATTATTATTTACCTTTAATATTTAATAATAATATATTTATTAAATTTTAAATATTTACAAAATTTTATTAATATGATAATTTATTTTTAATATTATTTATTAATTTTATTTTTAAAATATTTATTATTATTTACTTTTTTAATATTTTTCATATTTATTATTAATAATATTAATTAAAAATACAATATTTATTTTTTCGATGTTTATATTAGTTATATTAATTTTACTAATATTATATTAATATTATTAAAATATAAATTTTTTATTTTTATATGATTTATTAAAATTTTATTTATATTAGTTTTTATTATTTATTAATTTTTCAAATATTTATTATTAATTTATATTATAATTATTTATTAATTTTATTTTAAAATATTTATTATTATTCTTTTTAATTTTATTTGTATTTTTAGTGTTTGTAGTGTATTTACTAAAATTCTATTTTTAGATGTGTTTACTGTTTAAATTTTAAATAATATATATTTTAAAATTTATTTTAATTGTTGGTTATTACATTTTCAATATTATTTTTTTCTAAATTTATTTAAATAATTTATAATTAATATTTTGATGAAATTTTTAATACTACTTAATATTCATTATAATTTATGACTATTTAAAATTACTTTTATATTGAAATAATTGGAATGAATATCTGCTTAAGATGCTTTTACAAATCGGCCGCAACATGAATATTCCAATTTATCTTCTTGATTTTCTGGAAGCGATAGTCGAGACGTGCCAACGTGCAATGGCCATGACTGATCAATTGTTGTGTTCACATAAGGCAATTATTAAGGAAGAAAATAAAGAAAATGAAAATTCCGTCAAATCAGAGTCCAAATTGAAGAAATCTAACAATAATAATAACAATGATTTGAAAACAGTCAATAAAATCGTCAGCAGCCATGAAGAACAGGCGGAAAAATTGACACTGGGAGAAATGCGATTATTGGTAGAGAAATTGCGCAGCTTGCCTGCACATGTGCCCCAGTTGGAAGAGGCTGCTCAAACCCTTCATTCCATCAATGAATGGCGGAAAAAGGTTCGAATAAGTGTTTCTTGTGTTGATGTAATCGAAGAGAATATAATAACAAATCTTGTGGAATCTGGAGAATCCAATCTCGTTTATTTGTCAGAATATCAAATGCTTCAAAAGGTAAACTGAATTCCAGAAAATGGATATTGATTAATCAAATTAAACCGTTAGATGCGATTGTATACGACTTGGATCAGTAAATCCCGACAGCTCTTTAAATCATCGGAACATTGTCCACCACCGCCCCTTGATGAATTTAGAAAAGTTCGCAATGAAGGAATCGGCCTTATAAATACGATAGAAATCGATCGAATCGCGACTATGACCGAAATTCTCGAGTTGGAAGATGAAGACGAGCCAACTGACGATTACGACGAGTCTGCTGATTTCCGAATGACCGGCTGGAGGATTCTAGTGGATAATTTACAGAAAAATGAAAAAGAACTATCTAAGATTATAATCAACGGAGATGCGATGCAAAAGAAAGCAGAAGATATTTTGAAATCTACGTAAGTATTGGCAAATATGAGAAATCGAATTATAATAATGTTACAAATTCCTATCACGCTTTGAGGCCATATTACAATATAATAATCCATTGTGTGTTAATGTATTTTCATACGTTAAAAATAAATATTAAATATTAAAAAATTCGCGCTTTGATAAACCAAACAAATTTTTACTTCCTGAAATCATTTTTAATCAATATAATCTCTTAAAACGAAAGTAAACTACAGTGATTTTATTAAATTCCAAAAATGTAATTTCTTATCGATATAACTCTGCCTTCATTC
The DNA here is from genome assembly GCA_959609185.1 of Schmidtea polychroa. NCBI lineage: Eukaryota > Metazoa > Platyhelminthes > Tricladida > Dugesiidae > Schmidtea > Schmidtea polychroa. The sequence goes on from CAUHTR010000068.1 coordinate 143,110, forward strand.
CCTTTAGCTGGAAATAAGATTATATTTTTTAATTAGACTAAAATTTTTACATAGTTAAACAACTGTGTCATATCGATCATTGCTCAACACAGACTATTTTCTTCACATTTTTCTTTTAATTTGCAAAAAACAAATTTCCCCTAGAAAGGATAAAAGTTTTATCGAATGATTTAGACATTACGAATGTTTTGTTTTGATTTTCTGTGAACAAACATGGGATTCCCGGCCTTGTGTACGCAGGCAAGCAGCTGCCGGTACGCGAGTTACTTTACTATATATAAAACAAAAATCTGTTTTTCGAATAAAAAACATGACATACATTTTAATATTTTACAATTTCTAATAAAATAAAATAAAATATGAAAAATTAATACAGGAAATATAATTGAAATGCAATAAAATATTATCCATTAATATTAAATTTAATATTAAATACTAAATAAATTAATTTTCTCCAACAATAAGTTGTAAATTTAATAATGATCAAATTTGATTGAAAAAGGCTGTGCCGAAAATTCGAGAGTATCAAAAACATCGATATATAATCTGATTTTTTCTTCAAGCTCTTTTTAATAAATTCAATGGAAAAAAAATCAGTGGTGAAATTGGAACATATATTCTTAAATATAAATTAAAAATATATATAATTAAAAAAACATTTTTTAAATTATAAAATAAAATATAAAAAATAAATATTTGTATTTATTACAATTTTTAATTTTAATAAATTTAATTTTAATTTAAAAAAAAATTCCAGAGACATTTATTTTAATTTAAATTAAAAATATATAATTAAAAAAACGTTTTTTACATTTTTTAAATTATAAAATAAAATATAAAAAATAAATATTTGTATTTATAACAATTTTTAATTTAAATTAAACAATAAATTTGAATTAAAAAAAAATTTCCCAGAGACATTTATTTAAATTCAAGTTTATATTTTAATTCAAATTAAAAATTAAAAATATATATAAATAAAAAATTTTTTTTACATTTTTAAATTATAAAATAAAATATAAAAAAAATTCCCAGAGACATTTATTTAAATTTAAATTTGTATTTTAATTAAAATTAAAAATATATATAAAATAAAAAAACGTTTTTTACATTTTTTAAATTATAAAATAAATTGCTTACAATATACAGGTAAGGTACTATGAAAAAGTTGGGAACCCCTGGAAAATAATATTACTTTCCACGTGCGATATTTACGGATGTATATTATATACCTATTGACTCAAATTAAAATAATTCCAATTCAATTAAAACGAAATATTTATTATTTAAAATTCCATTGAAAACATTTTACACACACACACACACACACACACACATATATATATATATATATATATATATATATATATATATATATATATATATATATATATATATATATATATATATATATATATATATATATATATATATATATATATATATTTATATATTTCTATTACAATCCTTCTTTGCGTCATTATGAATTAGCAAGTATTATGAAGTGTTCTCTATGCCATCTCACAGCTTTTCGCTCTTTATTTAGAATCCGAACATTGAAATCTGTGTTTTTTTATTTCTAGAAAACTGTCATTTTATCTTGGCTCGCTAATCTTTTGTGTTTGCACTTATAATTCCAGTGAAACAAGTTTAATTTGTAAATAATTTTTCGCCCAATTACGGAAAACCATTTACCAGCTGAAATTTGAGCCAAAATTTATCTGGGTTATTTTAAATATATTACGCCAATCAACATCTAGATCAGTGGTGGCCAACCCAAATCAATCGAAAGGCCAAATTTTCGGAAAAATACTATCACGGGCCACAATAAATTCATTTAAATAAATATAACTCGTTTTTACGATTCAAGTAAACTTAGAATCAATTTTTTAAATTAAAAACATGCTTAATTCTAATATGAATTCTAAAAAAGACAATTATTGATTTGATGTTTAAAATTGTGTCCGGGCCACATCAAAACGCTTCGCGGGCCACCGGTTGGTCCATGGCTGAATTAGATATAACTGGAACAATTGGTTATCGGCTGTTAGGTTTATTGTGTTTCTCTTGTCCGATCATGTTATTTCTTATCTAAACATATGCACCGAAGCCCTTATTATAAATTCATCTCTAAACATTGTTTGGGATTCAAAATATGAACAGTTTAAATTTTTTATCTCATGCTTTTCTTGCAATCAAAACTGCTAGAAATCTCCATAACTGGCCATTTCTTATTCAAAACTTTACGAGACCAGGATTTTAAATATTTTATCATATCTTCGTTTATTATCAAAAAAAATCTGCCGAATCAAGCAATTTGCTCAATTTCCCCCATAAAATTACATCATCACCTTTTCTGGTTGAAATGTCTCCATTATAAAATTTTCCTCATAATAGGAACCGTACTTAATCTGATGTAAAATAAAATGCTTACTTATTAGTTGTTATTTTATAATTTTGATGTAAGCTATAAATTCCATGTATTTAAATCGATTAACTAAAATCTTATTTAATGAGTCAAATTAGCTTTATAAACGCCCCATTCGAAAATGTAAAATGAAGAAGTGGGCAAATGGGAAGAATTAATATTTACATTTCATTATGCAGCTCAAAACCAACATTTCTTTATAAAAATTAATATTTAAGTAAAAATAATTTGGGTTAGCCTGTAAATTAAGTGTCTTAAGCTTTCATGGTGACGCTTCGCTTAGCCACTATAAAAAATCCATCTTATTTAAACAAAATTGACTTTTCTCTAGATTAAGAATCACTATGCATCCATTATTTTGAACATTCAGTTTCTGGAATGTAATTATAAACCCATATTACATCAGTCGTGCTAAAAGCTATGAATAGAATCTTCCGGATTCTTAAAAATGAATTCTTTATTTTATTTATTATTTCTACCCCTATTACTATTCAGACGTCTATTGTTACTCTTTTATTGTCATCTTTTACTCTTGTAAGACCACTTAAAACTTGACTTCTTAGTTATCCCAAAAGATCAAAACGTTATGTTAGCAAAATTGACTTTTCTATTTCGGAAGTTAGTTTCTGGATATATAATCTCTTACGCGTTATCGGTGTTTTCTTTAAGGCGCACTAAGAATTTCTATCCTATTGTAATTTATATGATTCTTTTCCTGTCTTGAATTTATTTTTTTAACTTTCTTCAGACCTGGCGTTTTTGCACTGTTCTCATTGAATTCGTTATTGAAATCGGCAGATGCTGAATTAAAATGCACTGTCCCTGGAATCGATAGATTGAAAGAAGTCGTCAATGAAGGTGTGATAGTAAATGAAGGAATTAATGACATGTGGCAAAAACTGCAACAATGCCGCCGACTTGTTCACGTAGAAGAAATGCAATCTCTCATCAAACAAGCCGATTCCTTATGCGTTGCATTTGACCGTTTATCGGATTTAAAATCACTCTTTCGAACTATCGAGGCGTGGAAGAAGACTTTGCATAGTTTATTCATTAAAAACACCCATAACACTTATTTGACAACTCCAACACTGCTCGAAGTACTATTTCCCAGGCCTCAACGGCAATTTAAATTGATGATAGCAAGAGAAGCGGTTTCCTCAAAATTAGTAGATGATTGTAAAACCGAATCGACAGTAAAAGATTCCAGTGTAAAAGATGAAGCAGAATCATGTGATGAAGAAAAACAAACTGATGATCAGAAATCTGTGAAAACCAATCGAAGCTGTAGAAAAAGTCGTGGTCGTCAAAAACGATCTTCTTTAGCACCAGATGATCCACAAATAGCCCGTTTGGATAATGTAGTCGCATTTGAGTCTCACTTGAGATCGGGATATGTTGGAGAATCGGAATTCAATGGAAATTATAAGAAGATGTGCGTCAATGAATTGGAATGGATGTGGAATCTTAGAGAGTTAAATGAAGACAAAGCTAGCAAAGACAGTAGCGGTCATGATTTCTATTGTTTTTGTCGGAAACGTGGAATGGATCAAAAGGGAGCGCAGGTTATGTGTGATTTGTGCCAGGATTGGTTTCACTTGTCCTGTCTTGGTATCCAGAACAAAGATATGAGCAAAAAGAAATTTCTTTGTCCGCAATGTGAACGTTCAAAACGTCCACCGTTTGAAGTGATTCTTGCTGAAAAACGAAAATTGGAACAAGAGGCGAAAATGTTGAAAATTCCCGAACATATAGCTTTGTGTTTGATGTCTCAACGGGTGATCAATTTCCATAAACATACAAATCATTTGTTTTCTCCTCAAACCGAACTCGGAGCAGCTTTTGCGGAATATAAACGACTTTTTGGTGTACAAGCGATTTTGCCTAAATTTAATCAATCAGGGACTCCAAGTCAACAAGAACTCTCTCCGATTCTCGATCAAGTTCAAGACGCATCTCTGTTACATTTATCCTCCAGTAAACAATCTCGTAAAACTCCTCATTGTATGTCTAAAAATGTAGTTCCCAGCGCAAATCCTACAATTCCTCCGCAAATAAATCTCAAATCTTCTCCTGTTCCCAATAAAGAAACACTGATGAACATAAATCGATTGAAATCGTCTCTATCCGAAGATGCGCGTCGGGAATTGGAGGAAATCTATATTGAATTATGTTTGCTGGAAGTCAGCCAACCGACAGTGACCTGGATCTGGAAACTGTATCACAGTCTGATTGACAATGATGATGAGGAATTGCAAAACCAAATTGGATCAGATACCGAAACCTGTAAGCGGGAAACGCGTGTCGATAAATCCCGGGAAAATTCCGATAACAGTGACACCGAAGATGAAACATATGACATTCCCAATATGGAATATATGCGCAATGTTCTCACCCAGAAGCGGGGCAAGAAGGACTATAAAATGATGATACCACCGGGTGATGGTGGCGATATTAGACATGACAAACACGTCAAACGAGAACCAAGCACATTCAGCATTCTAGGCACCTCGGACGATAAACGGGAGCCTTTGTGTAAATTTTCTTTCAAAAGGAAATTGGTGAGTCGATTTTTTTTAATTGATTATGCACTTTCAATTTTTAATTATTAAAAATTTCCCATTTTAAATAAATATGTAATAAAGCTTTTTTTCAAATCAAAATCTGGATTAATTCGATATTTTTTTCATTAATTATTGATATTGATTAGAATTTACTATAAATGTTACATTAAATCGTTTTTAATCAATAAAGTGAAAAATTGTTTTTCTAATTGATTTTGCACTTTAAATTTATATGATTAAAATTTACCATTTTCAATAAAAATTTGATTTCTATATTTTCAAACCAAATTCGATATTTTTACAAGTTATTGATATATTGAAATTTATTAAATTATTTTATAAAGTGTGAAAAATCGTTTCTAATTGATTTTGCTCTTTCGATATTTTTCAAATTATAGATTATTATTAAAATTTGAAATTATCGATAATATTTCAAATTTTGTATCAAATAAAAGGAAAATGTGATATTAAAGAATTGACAAACCTAATTCTGATTTTTTCATTGTTTTTCTATAAAAATTGATTTTATTCAAACTTAAAATTATATGATTTTTATTTAACATCTTAATTATCGGTTTCTATCAATATAAAGTGTATATTTGTGAAAATATGAATAATTGACCAATTAAATTACAATTTTCTATAAAGTGCAATTTTGAAATAAATATAGATAGTATAAACAATTGTAATATTCATTAATAGTTTTAATTTGGATTGAAGATTTTGAATTATAATTGCAAATTTTAGATTTTTTAATGTATCATCAAATAATATTGATTTATTAAAATTTGGTATTTGATGATTATTATTTAAAATCGTAATTATAAATATAATTTTTAAATAATTAAATCGTTTTTTATTCATATATATATATAGTGAAAAAATTGTGATAAAGATGAATTAATCAATCAAACTAGTTTTCAAAAGTGCAATTTTGAATTATATAAAATATAAACTGAATTTTTGAATTTCTATGCTGGGAAATCCATCTTTTATAATAAAGTAACTTATTTTCCACAATTTTCTCTCATCAAATACATTTAATTCAAAATTGTCTTTTTTCTATACAAATAATTTTATCTACAAATTTTCCAAATTCGCATAAATTTCCCATAAACCTGATTCATAGTAATAACATAGTAATGGGGAAAATAATCAAATGCCCGAGAATGAAATTAGAGTAACCGATATATTCCGATGAATTCCTATTATGAAATTGGCATTTTTATTATTTGTTTGGTCTTTGGTGCGCAAAGTTTCTGTAAATTTTGGCACAAAGAAAATCATATTTACTAATTTTATACAACGAATCATCAATTAATAAGACCCGGATATATATTTTATTGAAATCATAACCTTACCATAATCTCCATGAATCATTCATATGTAACATGATTTGTTTTAATTGATTTTATATTCTACTGAAAAATTGATAATTACAAAGAAAGACGAAACAATTCGGAAAGCGGTTTGTAGAATCTTTTCCCTTAAAAATCTTTGCACATTTTGAAAAATTATTTTGGTTCATCGTGGTTGACAATCTTTGTATTTTATCTTGGGGAAACTAGATGAGCGTTATTTAAAAGCGAGAACTGTTAGCATGTGATCTATATAGCGCTAGGTAAAGATAAATAAGACCTAGATAAGATACGCTCGTAGTAAAGAAAACTGAAGTTTCCATGGACCTTTTTTCTTTACTCTTCTTTTGACACTAAATATTGTACTTTCTTGATGAGTGTCTTGATATGAGATGTATAGGTGAATAAATAGATGGTCTTCTACTTGAGTTGTTCTTCTTTGTTTCTCTCTGAAATATCAACATTTTTCTTTATCTCGTTCTTTTAATTTCGTCGAGGAAATTGGTGATTTTTTCTATACTATAATTTTCAATATATTTTATTCTATTTCGTATTAGTTCAATCTTCAACCATAAAAAACATAATTACAACAAATTTTAAATATAATTACGCTATCTCTTTAATCCGAAGTTTATGAATAGATAAGAATTTATATTGAATTAAGAAAATAACACTAGATTTGACATCAATATATCGATCTGAAATTTTGACACCATGCAGTGTTCTCGACAACGAATCTCAATCCGAGCACAAAATGGGTTAATTTGGCATCATAAAATTTGCATGGCACACACAAACATCGAAGTTAATATAGGATAGTACAAACTATCATCGAGTTTATCTAGATATTCTTTAAAAATACTAGATAAAACTTTGATGTCCCTATTTTTGATGTAGAGGGATTTTAATGTATGTAATTGGCAATTGCTAATCAATTTTATTAGTCATAATATTTCTTGTTTTTTTGTCGCCTGCGCCAATGACCCTTTGTACTGATTTGAAATATAATGTATCAAAAATATAATGCGCCATGTACTGAAATAAAATGTACCAAAATCGATCAAATTAAGTAATAAATCTCAAATTGATGATAAACTAAGAAAATCTAATTAATTTTTACGCCTGATAATCCCAAAAATGTTCGACAAATTGTCAGGTTTTTTTTTAATTTCCACTGACCATTTACCGATTACCAGTATTTAGCCCTCTCTAACTAAAGGAGCGATATTTAAAGAAATCTTAAAATATATTACCAAAAATTGTTACTGTGTAATCTAGTTTACAATCCGGTTTCCATCGTAATTATTTATGATCAACAAATATTAATATTTAAACCAATTTTTTAACATTTAATAGAAGTTAAAAATAATGGAAGAATTTTTATAAACTGCAAAATTACATATAATAAAAATTCTCAACCACCTCTTCAGAAATTTGTCTTCAACGTCATTACCATCTTCATTGAATCTTTAATCAATTTTTAGCGAAATTTATAAAAATTTTCTTTTTAAAACTTTGGCTTTCAACTTAATATTATCTCTTAGATCAATAATAATAATAGATTCTTTACATGTTTACTGAATTCAACTAAACCACACTTTCTAAATCAATTCTCTTTACAATCACCCTTGATTTGAATTGTATTTCATTTTTAACACTTAATTCGATATAAAGGTGCAATTGATCAAAAAATAAATAAAAATCATTTTTCAAATGTACATTACTCATTGTAAGATATTCGTAGCAAAAAATCTCACTGAATCAATGCCTAAATTCATTAAGCACCTGGTTATTATTGATTTTAAATAAATATTTACATCTTGTGAAGAATTTAATTTTTACGATAACTTAATTAATTTCTTTTTGATTACTCATCTAAATTTCATCAATTTCCTTATTTTTCACATGTTTTTTGTTTGAAAAATATCACTTTTTTGGATCAATTCTCTACACTCTTGAAATCTTTCCAAATAAGACATGTTCTTGAAATAAAACGGCATATTTATGTTTGTGGAATAAATAAAAAAGCAATTAATCAAAAAACTATTTATAAAGCACTTGATTATTGATTTAAATTCAAATTGCACCCTAATTAAAAAAGTTTTCTTTTCAATTTTCGATATCCAAGACAAGTGGTCGTGTTACCAGGAAATCTTAGCACAAGATTATATCGATTCATGTTCTGAATTTAAATTTCACTATTATTATGAATTGATATTAAAATTTTCCACGGTGACCGTTGTCAAGTAATAATAAACAATCATGAACATATAAAATAAAGATAGCTAATCTAAGTAATACGAAACATTAACGTCATTTATAGGCGGCAAAGGATTTGGTTCAATCGTCTGTCACTAACGCCACCACCAGTGTCTCAGTGAAAAAGCAACCAGTCGAAAAAGTAGTAAAAGGTGGCCCGACTCGAAAGCGAGGTCGCGGTGGAAAAGTCTCATCAAGGGATAGAGATATGTGGGATTGCTCAAAAAATCCCGCTATATCCAGTGAATATTACGATATGGAAAACGACATGATATTGCTGGATAAAGTTGTGAAATCTCAGGAAATTAAAGCAAAATCTAAAAAGTCCAAATCAAGTGCCAGTAGTAATCCAGGAGCCGCGGAATTGTCACGAGCGACGGCTGTACCAGTGGATGAAGTGAAAACGACCGGTATAAGGCAACCGCGAGTGACAGCGAGTAATAAATACGCCAAAATGTCAATGTCAGACAAAAGCGATTATGTATATCTTGATTCCCTTTGTCCTAGCAGTTAGTAATTGTGATGATATATTTCCAGTCGGATGAGGTAGCTCCATCCCAAAAATCTCTGGAAATCAAACCCGTTCTCATCCAGTCTAAGCGCGGCCGGAAACCTGGAACGACAGTTAATAAAGAACCCAGCACTGGTGCAACAATGAAACGGAGAAGGAAATGCGGAGTTGGAGGAGGCCCAGTGCATACAGGGACAGGCCGTGGGAGCGGTGGAGGGGGAACTAAGAGGATATGCAATGATGACTGCTCAGCCGATATGTGTGTTCAGCAGTCCAGTGAAAAGGTCAATTGGGTTGCGTGTGATAGTTGCGATCAGTGGTTTCATTGGCTATGTGTTGACATCAAATCAGAAATTGAGGTAAGTTCGTAATGGATGTTTCTTTCTCATTTTGTTTCTGTATTTGCGTTGATATATGCCGATGATGAATAGATATATCTTGAATATATCTTGTCAGGTTTATTAATAATGTTTCGACAACAATTTATAACAATTCCATAAATAATGATATTTCTCATTTGTTTACCTTCGATCATTTTGTAATTTATAATTTCTAATTAATTATCATTTATATTATTGTAATTCATAATAATAATAAAATTATTAAAATTAACAATATTAATAATAACTATTTCATTCATCATCGGCAAACGTTTTCTTTACTCATAAATGTTGCATGCCTAATTGACCTATCGGATTCTACGAATCAGTTTCGAATTCAGATCGAACAAAAATTCCTCTGTCCCAGGTGTAAATGTTCCAAGAGACAGAAACGGAATCCGGTCTACAATTCCGACCAAAAACTGCAGCCTCGAGACCACAGAATCCAGTCAGCGGTTGATGACCATGGTGACGGTGATGACAATAACGATGTCGATGATAACGATGATGACGATGATGATGGAATCGCAGAAGATGAAATGGACGGAGATGATTTGAATGTTACACTGGATGAAGAAATAATTCCCCAACTGAAACCAATCAATTTACCTCCAGTTCTCAATCGATTGAAATCTGTCGATTTGATTTCTCATCTTTGTCCACAAGATGGGAATGCTAATTTCTCGATGAATTTGTCCCCGCCGTCTTTATTCATGCAGCCAGAGTGTTGCGTGCAGGAAGAAGTGGTTGAGATCAGTTACGCCTCCCGATCCGATAGTGATTCCTGATTGAATGCCGAGAAGCGACCAATTCCTCGTGTAAATACAAACACACACATACACACATACTTATTTATTAGTAGATTTAATCATCATTGTATAGCAATTGTCAGCACAATTAGAGGATTATCATTTGCAGGAATCCCCATCCCGATCCTTCCTTGAACCCCATTTGCTGAATTTGATCATTTCGAATTGCTGCTCCTTTTCTTTTAACATTGTGATCTATCTTATTGCTATTATCATCACCGTCACCACCACTGCAGCAGCCTCTATTGTGTTTATCTATTCTCATTCTTTTCACTGAATAAATCGATTTGAATTTTCACTTGATTTTGTTTGTGTAAATAAATTGTGCTTTTTAATTCTTTGTAATTATCAATATTTATTTTATTGTTTCTGTTGTCGACACTCGGGGTTAGTTGGTGATTTATTTATTTATTATCGATTGTGTATGTGATCTTGTATACGTCTGTAAATATTGTCTTTATTTTTATATATACATGCATATGCACATGTTACAGTTTCAATTGTGATAACAGGTGGATTACAATTTGTGCTACTGGAATATACAATATCGCACTAATTAGCACGATTATTATACATTTATATATTACATGATTGACTAGCAAATGTGAATGCCGGCTGAATTATTATTTTTATATTTATTATTCTTAATATTCAAATATCTAACATTAGTAATTTTAATATATTCAAGTGATAATATATTTAACACGTTCAAGCCTCCGGGGATTATCATGCTACGCATCATTTGGCGTAGCAATTTGTACTATTTAACAAATTTTATGTTTATCATACGTTATTTATAATTGTAAAGATGAATATATGTTAAATTTTCTAATAGTACGTCCAAGGGGTTCTACTTGCCACTCGATGGGACAGGCTAGTGCGAGGTTCGGACGTGAACCTGTTAAACCCAATATAGAGGATTACAACGTTCGATATTTTTAGATAGAAATAACTTCAAATGACTATTGCTTATTGATATGTACAAGTTAAGTAGTAAAATCAGGATGCATTGGAAAGAATTTGTCATAAAGCAAGAGCTCCATTTCTTTCATTTTATTAGATAACACAATAAAGTCTAGATCTGATTTCTGAATTATTTTTTTGGTTCAACATTAACATTGTTTTCGTTAGTGTTTTTGAGTAAATTATTTTTTAAATTCTGGTGAAGTGATTACTCCTATTTTATCTGGGTGAAAAGACAATGAAAGATTTTTAAAAAACAATGATAATTACAATGTGCTTTTTAAGTCTGTAACACCATAATACAAATGGTGTGATAAAACGTCAATTCAGGACAATAAGAGACTATAAATGCATCATTAAAAGAAAAAAGTAGAACAGATTGTACAGATATTGAATTTACCGTGAATGTAACATTTCAGAAATCAATCTAGAAGAAGTAATATTTGGAAAAAAACGATAATATGGATAATATGGATAATTCAATTTAATCCTCCTTATGCTGGATTCGTTCATATTGTGTCTCTTAGCTAAAACAGACATTTTTTCGCCATTTTCTAATTGCTTCACAATTTCAAGTTTTGCCTCTAACGTCAATATTTTTCTTTTGCCAGCTTTTTCCATTAATATATATAAGGTGTAGAAATTATTAAAAACCTATTAAATCAAAATGAGTATTAAATCAAAAATCAAAAATTTTATTTATACTTACTTTATAACACTCTTTAATTGATGTAATAATTTTTTATTACGGTTATATCTAATGCACACGAATAAGATTTTTTTGAATTTAATACTAATATATTTTTAATTAAATAAACACTTGTATAAATATCTATTAATTAAAACTATGTAATTTTACATCCTAATCCTAACCACATCACTAGAAAAATGAAACTGCCTTTATTATTTTTATATAAAAAATACAGTGCATCGAAATACGATGAATCACTATTTTCACTACCATATGTATTCGTAGTTTTACGGGATTCACCATAAAAAATTAAATTGACATGATTTTTCTTGTTAAAATAGACAAAAACAAAAAAAACCGCGCAGCTACGAAATTTTTAGCGCGCAGATCGAAATTTTGGTATTAAAGGTTTGGCCGCGCAATTGCGAAACCGCGCAATGAAAAACCGCGCAGTTGGAGGGTTTACTGTATTATTAACTTAATATTATATTTATTTATTGTTTAAAATAATTATTGAATATGAGTATTACTAATAAAAGAAAAATACACCAGTTATTATGTTTGGAGGTTTCGGTATATTATTCTATTATATTTTATGTTATATAATTATATTCTATTCTAGGCTATAATATAAACTATGTTATATTCGTGTTGGTACGTGCGAGTGTAAGAAGAAATCTGTAGAGCCCGATAGAGTCACCGTTAAAAAATGTGGCGGGACAATCGGGGTGTGTGCTGTGTAAGGACGTTTTACAATGAAAAATTCTAATAAAATTACGGTAATAACGAGACAAAATCGTAATAAAACTAATCAAACTAATCTAATTAACAAACTAACAAATTGTAAAAATAACTTTATTTAATTAAAATTCAAAAAAACCTTGATAATGGATAGGATGTTTGTTTCGACGAACCGGTTCTTGTGAAATAATTTACAAAGATTTCTATATTGCTTGAGAAGGAATACTGTGGATTAAAACAAATACCACTCAATAAATCTTTCCTGAGTAGCTGGGATAGAATAGAGTAGATGAAATTTGTTAGAGATTCGAGATTTTAATTTTCGCTATTTTCTTTATTGATTTTTTTTAATTTTCATCAATTTTTGTATATCGATAATTTACTATGGTAAATTATCGCTATATAGTCTTTTATTACTTTCCAAGCGTGACATACGCTCAATGGAATAACAAGGCGTCACGAACCTTTGTTTAAAAACGAATAAAATGTATAACTGTACATTACAACTATGTATCAATATTAAATATTTTGTATCGTTAAGATATAAATAAATAACAAAATAAAATCTGTCATTAACTGTTTTATTTAATGATCATTAATTTAATATAATGCATCATATTTCTTTAAAAATTACGTGACATATTTTACTGGCGCAAATTGTTTGCATGTACACCCAAGTCAGACAATTTCTTGGGCAGGAAAAAAACTCCACCCAAAACATTCGCGTATGCACAGCGTAAGCAGTATAGTTCTCCGGCCCGGAAGACATTTTGAACATTTTATTTTGGCCCACACTTAAAAGTATTTGCCCACCCCTGATCTAGGCTGTTATTCTCCTTTTACCATTTTTCTAAAATTATTAGTTGTCCTTGGAATTATGCTCTGAACTTCAGAGTCTGAAACATCATATAAATACAATAAACCGTTACATTGAATTTGAGAGGTGCTGTAATTATAATTCGCGCTTTAACTGTAATTTTTGGTCACTTTGAAAGATTCTATGATTAAATTCATTTAAGAGTTGTTGATGCGGATGAAATTTTTTCGTCAACTGTTTGGTTTAGATGTCTTTAAAACTTTGGTACATCTGTTAATAAAATAAATTGTTATTAAATATTTACGCTTTCTTCAGTATTTTTATTTATTTTTGTATTTTTGGAAAATCATGATTTACTGGGCACATCCTCTTTTGTAATATATTTAAGTAAAGCTTTAGCTTGATTTCCATTTGCTTCTTCTTTGTTAAGTTTTCTTTGTCGATTTTGAAAACCTAGCAGATGCACCGCTGTAACCAGTTTTCGTAAACCTAACAGAACCATACGACCTTCCATATGACTGATCTTGGTGACGTTTAGGGCATTCAACGTCTCTACGGACTACTTAGCACTGGCCTCCCATATTGTTCCCAGACTTTGTTCAATAAATTCTCCATGATTTATTGTTTATTGAAACTCTTACTTTATTCGTCATAATCTACTTATTCAAATCATGTTACTCTTAATTAATTTCTTTATTTAAATTAAATAACATTACCCAAATTTATATTACTCTATGATCAAAAACTACACGAGACCCTTTTTTGCTTATGGAAAATAGTTAGAAAATTATATAACCAAAATTATATAGGCTAAACTTCTCTTTAGAAAATATGATGAGACTGTAAAATTCCAGTGTTTTTTAACAAGTGTAAAATCTGTCGAAAATACTCAGAAAATAGCGCCTGTCCAGAGGTGCGCCGAGCAGTTAGGCCGCCTGCGTGCAATATAATTTCCTGCTGCTCCCCATCCTTTCTTTAAAAAAATTTCTATAATCCAACATAAAAATAACATTTTAATTAGAATAAAAAATAAACGTTAAATTTTTCTTCCGGGCATATCTAATGGTGCAAATCATACAAATAATAAATATCTAACGTACATCACAACAATATTGGTCAACAAAAATATAGAAAACATTGATTTATACTTAACAAATTCTATAATATAATCCTGCTTTCTAATATAAAAAATTGTAATGTATATCTCTAATATTTTTTACATAAAAATTTCTTATTGATTTTTACAAATTTTAAAACTTGAAATGTTGATTTGATTTAAAAATTAAAACACTAAATGACTTTGACAAGATAATGAGAGATATATGAAAATTAAGCTGGAGTGCGTTCAATGACACCACACACACAATGGATGTGTTCAATGACAAAATAGTCGTAATTTTTTTTAATTTACAAAATGAAATTTTTTTTGCAAATGGTTTTTATTTTAAATATGCCGCCCTTTCAAACGGCCGCCTGCGTGCAACGCACACTTTGCACACCCGCTTGGAGCGCCCCTGCGCCTGTCTGTAGTATGTTATTCATATTGATAAATGCATAGTGACCCCCTGGCTAAGAGTACCAGAGTCATTAACTACTTACTATATATAACCGTCTAAACACGAGAATAATAAGTAATGTAGAACATTGTCACACCCAGAAAGAAAAGTAAAATTATAGGAAACCCTTTATCGATTTGCGCTTTTGTTAAAGTATATTGCTGCTTTGATTCCTTAAACGATGCCTTATTTCAGATCTGGTGTGTCAATACTAATTATGTGTATTTTTCTTAAAATATTAGACGAAGCAACATTTCCACAATTTTATTATTTTTCTTAAGTAACACTGAGCACTTACTGAATTATTTGATGTGCAATTTTCATTTTCTGGTATCATTTCGGTAAATTAAGTTAAACAAATGTTAAAGTTTTGAATAAAAATTTTTTTGATGTAATATTTACTAAATTTAAAAATAAATGTTTATGTTTCAAATTAAAACAACAGTCGATTTCTCTGATTTCCCATATTCTTCAATCAAACAATTCTCAAAGTATATATTAAATATTGTAAATTTATACAATAACCGATAGTTTAATCTATACTGCCGCTAGTTGCCGTGACTCAGTAGATAACAATTACACTATTTACCTTTCATATCAGCCAAACAATTTTCTATGCTTCTTCAGATAATATTCTTATCTCCTTCAAAATAAAAAGATATTTTGACGCAATTCGTTTCATTTTAACTAATTATTAATTTCTGATGTTTCCTAACTGATTTCTAAGCTTTCAAGCACTTTTCGACAATTTCATTCTCATACAGTTATATATTTTCTATACAGTTATATATTTCTACCAATTTTGCAGATTTTAATTCGAATAATTAATTACTTATTGAATTTATTGAAAATTATATTTTGATGTCTTTCCCACTCAGTTATGAGCTCTGATCAAATTTTACAATTTTGTTGGATTTTTAATTGAAAGTCGGTTCTCTCTCTAACTCCTCATATTCTTATTCAGCCAAATAACTCAAACCCAACACAGAATACTTTTTATTAAATCTTTATCACAATTACAATTTGTCACTATTTGCACTTTTCTCTCTAGATACTTTTTACTCGACAAGGTAGAAAAACCCTAGGGGTATTCACCTTTTCTGGTTCGAGTCCCAATAGATTTCTCCTTCAAATTATTGATCGCCGGATTATGCTTCTTTGTTTTCTTTTTCTCTCTTCGACTAAATGGCGGCTTGTTCACTTCTGAGCTCTCTTTTTATACTTTTCATAAGAGGCCAATTATCTAGAAAATTGCGCTAAATTTTCCTATATCAGTATTTTTGGGTTTCTAATTTGTTTACCCTTGATTAGGGCTCAAAATGTTCCTCTTTTTATCTCACTTCTTGGGTCTCACTGCGAATCGGGTTTCCTATGGCACTCGAGTTTCCCATTGGCTCGGGTTTTCCATTAATTAATTAATTTGTTTTTTCGCATTAAGTTTCCCTGTAAACACCTTATTAAATTTTTATTATAATTTCTGAATTCGTCTATCAATTTGGAGTTCAACCATACCCGATACCCCCATTTAATATTGATTTTTGGTAAATTTTAATTAATTTTCCACTTTTATTGCTTTTACCCATTTATGTTATGCTTTCGTTTTATATATGAATTTTTGGTTTTTGCGCTAACCCCAACAATTTCAACAAATGAATATCATATATTTTCTACGAGAAATTATAAATTGTGAGGCGTCAAAATGTAAAAGTGAATGTAAATAGACGAAATTTAAAGCTCAAAGATGATTTTATGGGAAATATGCATTTGATGGATTTTAAGGTGATTTCCACTGATCTGGAACATATTTTACAAAATCAGAGGTTGATTAAAGCAATTAAAACCTCTCATTCGAGCATTACGGTATTGATTCTTGATAGATAGACGAATGGAACTTACAGCTTCAAATGAAAAAAGAAAACGGATTTAAATGATGATAAAATCATAGTTGAAGGATCTGCAGACGTTCTTGGATTAATTCGATCAATATTCAACCAAAATATTATTATGTTGTAGATAATAAAAATATTTATTAATTTGACAATTAAAATATATAAATAATAATGTATTTTATAAAATAGCATTGTAACATCTAGAATTGGAGACATTTTTATTCACGATTATTGCGAGGTAACTTAATGACTGCTCCTTCCCGGGTAATTCTTGTTGTTCGCATTTTTGATATTTCATGTAAATAGTTAACCCTAAATTCTCCCAACACATTTCTTTCTTCTTCAGTTAAATTAATTATTTGTGATGTACAGCTGTCTCCTCAACTAATTTGGCACTAGAATTTAATCCCGAATCATTATGAAATGGATAAAGCTGGTGTCGAGTTTGTTAGTCGGGCAACTTTTTTTATAAAATAAATTCTTATCTGAACGCGATGAACGAAGATATGTTTCCAGTAATTAAAAACCTCTTGAATTGGTTGTATTCTTCTAAACTTCTAATTAAAGTGCTGGCATGGTAAAATTGGTATTATTGATATATATTATTAACTTAATGATTATTTATATATTATTAAATTAATAAATATTTTATTATCTGACATTTTTATTATCTACAACACTATGAATATTGTTATTTAAAAAATAAAAATTGGTAAGTTTTACAATTTAATTTTTTTTTAATATTTTAAAAATTCTAGATTTTTTGATTAAAAAAATTAATTATAAAATAATATAATAATAAGAAATTTTTTCAAATTTCACCACTGATTTCTTTTCAATTGACATTTTATTTATTAATCAGCTTGACAGGTTTGACATAATCAGTATATATATATATATATATATATATATATCGGTTTTTTTGATTCATATTTAAGCTTTTTAATAAATACAATGAAAATAATATAAGTTTATATCCATGGATTCCCAGTTAAAAGATAATAAGAATAAACGAATGATACTATTTCACTAGCATCACATTAAATATTTATTTGACAATCAAAATGGGTAATAATATATTACACAATAAACATGCTCTCAATCACGCCAATAAAAGCTCTCACAATCAATCATAAGGAGTTAAAGTGTGAAACATGCTGAAATTATATTTGCTGTTAGAAAGACTGAATCGCCCCTGTAATCGGGCTACACATTATCAACCGCAATATTGAGACATAGTGACCATAATCAAGAACCCCGTCGCTATGAAGACTATTTGGATTATCGATTCTCTAAAATCCAAGAAATTATCAGAACATAAACGTAAATTTTAAAAAAAACCGAAAAGAGTTTTCTGCCAGAATTGATGGTAACAATGAGACCATTGCTATGTAAATAAATGCACCAGATGTGAATGGTAATATAAAAGTCTTGGAAAGGCCTAAAATAGAAAAACATGAAGCAAGTTCTTCAATTCGAAATAAAAAATCATGCACAATGATAAAAAAACTAAAAAGTGAAGAATTCTGGAAAATAAGATTTTTACAAATCGATAAATTATATAATTAAAATTGGTGTTTTTTTCGACTATTCAAATAAAAATTTTGTTTTTCCGTGAATTTAGTTCGTTTTATTTTTTCTCTAATATCAATATTTGATTTTATTCTTATTGAATTAAAATTATTCGTTTGAATATTCAATTGAATAAAATCTCAAAATCAATAGCAATTATCAGCTCAGTTTACTCAAAATTATTTTCAGGTTTCTTATATTTTAAATTAATTTTTAATTTAAATGCGTACTTTTAATATTATTCGCCACATATTTTCATATTTTTAGACAGCATTTTATTAAGTAAAAATAGCGAATATTCATATAATGATGTTTTAGGTTTTTATATTGCAATTTACATTTATATCTCAAAATGTGTAAATAATACTGCAAAATGACATTTTATATATTCCAAGGAACTTTCTGAAATATAAATAGTTCCTATCAGTTACTATTTTATTTCTTTATTTGTTCGGCAACTCAGGACTGTAAAATTTAATTTAAATTCTAAATTTTTATCTGCTATATTTTTCAAACAACCTTATTGAAAGTCTTACTGCATTTTTTATTACACCTGGTTTCATGGAATAAATTATATTAAAAAATCAATAAGTTTATGTATTATAGAAACACACAAACTTGTTAATTGTTAATGTTGCAAGAAAAAACTCATTTTATAATTTTACTATTTGGGGAAGTGGCACATAAAAATGGAGAATTGAATGTCGAAGACACTGCCGAATTCAATTTCTCAAATTTTCCTTATAAATACTATGTCAATGAAAAAGAAATCAGTGGTGAAATTGGAAAAAATCAACTCACAAAGGATTTTGTGTTTCTATAGTATAAGATTATTTATATTTTTCAATTATAAATTCCATGAAACCAAGTGTAAATGATACAAAACTTCTCTGCTTCTCATTTATTTAACTAATTTGGATAAAATTTTTGTTATCGACACTAACACTAATGCTATCTGTTTTAGTTTTTAATAGCAAATAATAATATTTTGCAATTGATTTTAAATTATCAATAAAGAAAATCATTTAATATTATTAATTAAGGATAAAAATATATTCGCACACAAATTTTATTTGATTTACATAAAATTAATTCACACAAATTTTATTTTCGACACTTAAATTTAGAAAATGCCTTTATATTGACACACTATTTTACTACAAGCCACACAAATTTAGAAAGTGCTTTAACATCGTTAATGACTACCTTAAATTTTATACATTTAATTAAATTAGTGTTGTCCAAACTGTGTGCCGTGGCGGGTTGCCCAGGTGTGCCATGAAATTTTTAAAAAAAAAGTCAAAAAAACCTTGTTTTTCCCAACAACTTAATAAAAGGAAATTGAATTGTGGATATTTTAACAGTTATTTCAAATTTAAATGTTAATCAGTCAATTAAGTGCGAAATTTATTTGTTTACAACAGTGTTGTCCAAACTGTGTGCCGTCTGTCATTAACTAATTTTTCTAAATTTAAAATTTTTTACATTAAATTTATTTCAAGTAAATAAGTTTTTCATTTCTTATTAAAAGATTAGTAAAAGTGCAATAAAAAATTGCAAATAAAGCATAAAAAAATTGAGGTGTGCCGCGAAAATTTTAAATTCAGCCAAGTGTGCCGTGGCTCAAAAAAGTTTGGAAAACACTGAATTAAATCGAATTGATATTGAAAACAAGTAATTTCGACAGTGAGTTGTTAGAGAACAAAAGAAACAAAAGATCATGTCCAATTTTGAAAGATTCAACTCGTTGAAGGAATTTTATGCAGAAAATATTATACTAAAAGTCAATCATGGATTTGAAAGTTGGAAAGCTGTTATCTGTTCTCGCTGGAATTTTTTTAAGACCACAAAATGCGTTCACGTCTATCTATATTTGAAAGAGAAAGGAAAGTTGGCTTTAATCAATGTGACCAGTGTCGATTCTAGGAGTCTTCTGTGTGTAGGCGAGATGCGTATTTGCCGCCGCAAAAATAAAAAAATATAATTTTTAAATTCAAGAAAAATAGAAAAACAGTGAATATCTGAACTTAATACATATATTTGTATTTTAATACGAGAAATTAAACAAAATTCAATTTATAAGAAATAACAAAACAAATAATTTTAAGATTTTTTTTCAAGATTTCGATCCCAACCCAAAAAAAACATTTTATTTTTCTTGTTGGAATTGACAAAAATATTAGAAAATATTGCCTTTGAAAAGTGCCATCGCCGGCAGTTGCCGACGTTGCCTACACTTAAAACCGGTCCTGAATGTGACCCTGCTTAATGACAGAAAAATGGTGGTAGGTAGAAGAAAGTAAAGGCTAATACTAGTTTAACAAGGAAACTTGTCTAATAAATGGTTTCTTAAACATTTTTATTTTTTTTTGCATTCATTTTTAATATTGTCACTCTTATAAAATTTAAGACAGTAATTAACGATGTTAGAGCTCAAAATCTTACATAAAACCCTCGGAACGATTAATATTAAAAACTTTCTAAATTTATGTGCGAAAAATACCGAACCTTATAATTTATCAATAAATTTATTTTTAATATTCCAAGGTATTTATTTAGCTTTACAATGGTTTGACTGTGTCATGAAATAACAAAATTGCTGTCTATTTATATAGATTTAATCATTCCTTTATAAAATTAATAAACAAGCACACTTGTCGAGTTCATCAAAATTACTGAAAAGTCATAATTTATCAAAATACTAAAAGAAAGCTGGAAACAAAAAATTATATATCATAAATATCCAAGAAGCGAATAATCACTAAAAATGAGATATTTTGTTGATTTAAACATACTCAATTCTCATTCAATCCATTTAGTAATTATAAATATATTTATTACATTCAATCTATATATATATATATATATATATTCCTTATAGATTATACAAATCAATTAACTATAGAATTATTAAATCGTTAAAATTATATAATTTATCAATATAATTCTTTATTTTTTAGTTCACATTTGATGTTTTGTTTTCTTTTAACATTTAATTTATTTTCCAAAAACGACCGATCATATTTTGTGCTAGAAAGTGATAAAAAAAACTGATGTACAGTCGTAATGAAAATAAATGAAATGGTAAAATTATTTCATTTAACCATTTTGTAATAAAATTTGCCTCCATTTTTAAGGCAATTCCTAATTTCCAATGTTGAGGCCAATTATAATGATATTGTGAAATAATTACATAATTCGCTGATTGAAATTGAGCAATCAAATTAATAATCAAAAATAAATATTGCAAAAGTTGAGAATTTTCAAAAATTGAAAAATTTTATAATAAATAATATTAATATTAATAACAATAATAATAATGATAATAACAATAATAATAATAATAATAATAATAATATTAATAATTAATAATAATAATAATAAATAATAATAATAATAATAATAAATATTAATAATAATAATTAACAATAATAATAAATAATAATTCAATTGCGTAATATATGTACTCATAAACACACTCATGACATTCGCATGCGATAACACATTCAATATACCTGTAGTTGTTGAATCAGCAGTAAGCGCGAACACAGCACCAAGACAACTGCCACAAGCAGTCAGTAGCTACAGTAAAAATAAATACATTACCTTTTATTGATGATTTATTTATATTTATTATTATTACACATTTCCAAATTCAATCTGTTATAAGCAGGAAAGTGTGTGCCTGCCAAGTGAATACACAAACACTTACTGTGGGTATACAGTCAAAATTATGGGCCTAAAACGAAATACATCTATCTACAAGCATGAAGAAAAATGGTTACTCAATTTTGAGTTAATTACATATTGGTAAGCAACCACATAAATTCCACATGAATATTATGTACAGATTGTTTACTGATAGCAGATTCAATTTGGAAATTGTGTATTATTGATTATTAAATATTATTATTAATTATTTATATATATTTACAATTATTGGTTATTTATTTATTATTATTTATCGTTATTAATTATTTATTATCATTAATGATAATTGATTATTATTTATTTAGTATTGACTATTATTATTTATTATTGTTGATTATAATTAATACTATTATTGTTATTTTTCATTATTATAATTGATTTATTTATTAATATTATCGATTATTATCACTCTTTAGTGATGAATAAGATTTGCTATTCAAAAAACTAATTCTCACCTGAAATTTGGCAGCTTTCCAACGATCAAATCCCGCTCGAAGAAGAATGACGAAATCACTTACTTCATGAGGTATTTCGTGGATAAGAATACAAGTGGTTGTAAGTACACCGATCTAAATACAAAATTGCCGTCTTTAATTACGAATACACGTAAAGACATAATTATCTTTAATATTTGCTCGTGGTGGTATGAAGGCTGACCATATTAAAATCCCCAAAAATTTCATTTCCATATAGATCATCATTAAAATTAAATACAGTTTTAATACATCATGTATAAATTATACAATAATTCACTCAGCGGTTCCATATAGCACAATTATTTAAACCAGTAGTTCATACTCTTAAAATAGACGACAACGCAGGAAAATTCCCAATAAATAGTGACAGAACCTAATAAATGTTTGATACAAAAATATATTAAAATTTAAATAATTCATTCATGATATGATTTTATGATTTAGCATTTTTCGGATCATGTTAGCAACTTTTTTAATTTTATTAATGAAAAATGAAATCGTTTCCGTAATGCTGAAGATATAAAAATAAAAACTATAACTTCAAAGATATAACAAAGATTTATTCGGAATTTAGACAAAAGAAAAAAAAACTATTTATATTAAATACTTACAATTCATAAAATATCTTTAACTATTTCAGAGTTTAGATGAAGACAACAGGACAGTTATACGGCACTTGTTCAAAATGACATTTTTAAAGCAGTGATTAAGTAATAATTTATCAATAAATCATTAATATTGAAATAAATTATTAGAAATTGCCATTCAAATACCTGCTTTACGATATATTTCTTTTTTATGGATTAAAATTGTATTATTATAAATTTTAATATAACTTTAATAATTATATGAATTCAATATATTTCACACCCAAAATAGTATTGATTTTTAACCACCGATTCATAAATTATAAAATTTTAAATACAAAATTATTTAACTTAATAGATAAATTTGAAAACAATAACAACACTCCACATGAACTCAGCTTAACAGTAAAATATATTTAAAAAACATTTAAAACACAAGTGTTCACAACATTTTGCACATTAATTTTCAGAATTAGTGACCTTATCAACAACGCTACACATATTATATGATCCCAGTAAGAATTAAATATCCTATTAATATTTTATTCATACATTCCTTATTGTGTTCACCAATATTGGTCAATCCCTTCAGCCGACAAGACCTCGAGTACAGAAGTCACTTAAATGCATGTGACATTACAACCATTACATGTAACTTGATAAACGAGATCAAAACACAATCTTACCGGAGTTTTAGATATATTAATACTTATGTTGTAATCGTACTAATTTATTTATTATTTAATTTCCTTGCCATGTTGTGTATCACAAGACAATTGTAGAACCCAGCAGAGTTCCCGATAAAATCTGTGTTCGGACAACTGGGGTGATTGTGTGTTAGCGTGTGCTGGTGTTGGTTAATGGGATGTTGTATGTATATACCGATATAAAAATAATCAACAATATTAGTTAGAATAACGTTTATTTTTTATAACCAACAATAAAATTACAAGTTTACTTGTATTGTACTAAAACTAAAAATTTACTTACATAAATTGTCTTTCAAAAAATATTCTGTGTATGTGTGTGTGCATACATGTGCGCATGCTGCATGTTAAATGTGACCTTTGTTCCCATTGCTGTTCATATTTGCACTGCAGACATTCATTATAAACTGCAATATGTAAATAACTGCATGACTGGAGACTTTTGGTAGGCCTGGTATTTCGACTTGTCTATTTTATTCTAATTATCATTATATTGATTTGAATTGATTATATGCTAATTTACATTTTAATGGAAATGTAAGTAATTTAATAATTAAGTTTATTTGTAAATTTGTATCTGATTGTTCTTTTTAAATTATATTAAGCTAATCTGAACGACAACGACATTTTTTATAATCTAAAATTGTGTATCTACAATGGAAGAAAATGCCATTTTACATCTTGGTATTACTTCATTTGTGTCATCTTTATCCATATAAAGTAGCATTAAATTCCTTAACTTTAAAGAGTTTCAAAAAAATTCATTTTATAATTAAAAGGTAATCGAGGAAAAACTTATTGAAATATAATGTTTTAAATAAATTTTCAATAACATTGTAGCTATCAAAATTAGTTCCTAAAATAGTAAATGCAAACTTTTTTAATATTTCTTGAGAAAATTGAACCTTCATTAATGAACATGGATTTAATTACACATGATTTTTCAAATTAGATCTTTATTGAGGTAATATTGACAGTTCCTGCACCCATTTTCAGAGGTATGACGAAAACTTTAAATTTTGCAGCATCAGGCAGTTATGAAATAATGAATGATAGAATATGTGACGGATATCGTTCATTCGAATTTATTAAGTAACGTCTTTTGTAAAAGAATAATTCTTCAAATGAGTCCTGGCTAGTAATGGACAATATTATGATTCAAGGTGGACAAAAGAAATACAATTTTCTCAAATATCAGAAAACATAGATTTAATTAATTTTATTCAGGTAGAGATTGTTATTATAACAAATGATGATTTTGAAAACTGTATTATTCATATATTTGAGAACATATATCTTGCTAAAAATAGATGTTATTTTATCTAAATAAGTGTAAAAATCTTTTATAAATGAAGGTCGCGACCCGCTCATTTTTAAGTGTATTTTATTTTTGATGAAGTTTTTTTAAAATTTTTTCTTCATAATTATCGTGAGAACACACAACTCTAACTATTAATGAAATTATTTATCGTTTTGTTCATGTTTAATGTTTTTTTTCTATTTAAAACTTCATTTAGATTTTGTTAATGGATCAATATTTTTGTATTTTTCACACCATTTTTTTGCACTTTTTCAAATCCAAAACAACTTTTGTATTGACTATTTGTTAATTATTTTGCTAATACGATTCCCAAATCACATTTGATTCCATTCGATTAATTGCAATTATCCTTTACAGACTTTGTTGCAAATTAAAGTATTACTGAAGTCAAATAGTTGCATCAAAGTTATTTATCAATTAATGACATAAAACAATAAATAATTCCATTATTTAATCTATTAATTAATGATTGATATTTATAGTAATATTAATTCAAATTGAAATTAATTTTTAAAATTAAATATTGATTAAAATAATTTATACGTGAAATCATTATACACCTAATTCTGTTTTTACGCGATAGATACGTTCCCCGAAAATACGCGTAAAAAAAATCGTGTAAAAAAAGATGGTGTCCATATAAAAGTAGAGGATTGGTTCATCATTTCCAAAATCAACTAAAATAATGTGATTAAAGTATACAAATTCATGGTTTTTACGTGTTTTATACACTTTTTATTTATTTAAATATATATTTATGAATAAAATAGCGACAAACGGAAAAAAATACTAATTTAACAAAAAAATTCATTATTTAACAAAAAAATCACAAAAAATTCATTTTAATAAAACAAAAAGTGGCAAAATATATCATTAAACATATTTTTTAATCGCGTTAAATCAAATCAAATCGCGTAAAAACAGAACGAAATAATTTTTTTGAATCGCGTTAAATCAAATTCGCGTAAAAACAGAATTAGGTGTATTGTATTTTCAAAAATAAAGAATTATCTGGTGAATTAGAACAAATAAAGCATCAATCAATAGATAAAATTCAATTTTCAAATAATTTTGATTAAAAATCTTATTATAAAATGTTAATTTAATTCAATATTTATAAATCAAAATTTGGTAAATTCTAAACGCAAATAATATTTGAGAATATATAAGTGTGGAGGGGTGGATAAAATGCTGTGGAGGGTCGTAAACTGGGGCAAAATGAATTTTGTAAAAAAATATAAAATTAGAGTTAAGCTTACTTTAAATGATATCAAGAAGCTTCCTCCAATAGCGAGACCGTGCGTAAAGTTGTCTGTGAAATTAGCCAACAAATTCAGATATCCTTCAGCCTGAATATCGAATGAAAATTAAACCGGCAGCGTGTTATCAAGCTCAATGACTTCATCTACCATCATTGAAAATAATCTACAAATCACTTGCTCGTATTCATTGACACGCTTATCATTCAATAACAAATACACTGTTGACATTTGGACATTGTATTTCGGAAAACACTTTCAATCTCAATTGGTTACTCCAGTTTAGAAAATGTACTATTACAAACGGAACATCTTAAATTTAGAATTTTCATGTTTCGACTTGTAATGACTTTTATTGAAGGCTTATCGGTGAATTTAGGGAATTTCTTAATTGGAACATCGTAATGATTGTAAATAGAACTTTACATCGAAATGTCTCCTCAATTTTAAGAATTTGAAAAGGATTAGCGTGGGTACCTTAGAGATAGCTCAGGAGTCATGTATAATCTGATTTAAGAACGATTTTGTGTAGAAATATAGCAATTCAATTAGTTCCATTGCATAAAAATCCGGATTTGTGTAAAGCTTAATCGAGATGAATGATTAATTAATAATTAACCTATTGATTGGTAAATCAAAAGCTTATCAATAACTATTTGTTTATTCGTGTTGTAACTATGAAAACAATACGAGAGAATCCTTATGAAAATCGGCAAATGTGAAACATTCCAAAATAGTGGGTCAGGAAGAAAGTGAATAGAGATATGATATCCATAGAATACATATGTAAGCGAAGATCTAATAATGAAAGATCCAACTAATAACTATCCAAATGTATGAAAAGCAAACCTAGAAAAATCTGGAATTTCTAAACATTCTTTACGAAATTAGAGCAATTTACATTGTACAAACAACGAAGTGCAAATAACGAATAGTTAGAATGTTTATGGTTACCGGTGAAGACAAAAGAAATATATTGAAAGTCAATAGCGACAAAAACACTGGAATGAAGGATAAGCAAGCAAGAATGTAATCAAATGACCCATTCCAAAGGTAGAACTTTAAATGTAAATGTCCATGTAAAAATCTTTGATTTTACTTCTACCATGTCCTAAAGACTGACTTTGTAAAATTTGGTCCAGTACATAAAAGCTACACTAAAACACTATTCACGACGGCATATTCAATTTTAGAATAGTATTGTGAAAGTAACAGCAGCTAAATTTTGAGTACGTATAAATCCGCCTACCAATCCTATCTAATAAGTGCAATGTCCTGAAATTATTACGATTTTCGAAAAGTGTCAATTAAAACCAATTTAGTGATTTTTCTCCCAAAATTATAGAAAATCAAAGTACAAAAAGGAATTCTCTATCAATGAGTACTGTCTGCAAATCCTTAAAACCCAAGCAAGTATGTTATAAAATATATAAAAGGTTTGCTAACGATTTGATGTGACAATATGAGAGGATACATAGAGGATAAATACATACTTTAGGGCGCCAATAATAGAGATCAAAAGAAGAAATTCTTAACGGGAGTCTCAGATAGGCTTTAGAATAGAAGGGTAGGAAAAAGTATTAACGAGGAAATATTTTTACCAATCTTCACTCCTAAAATTGTGATTGGATAGTGAAAATCCTTGATAGAAAAAAGTTCAAACTGTATGTATTAAATGTAAATTTTCACTGTCAACATTCTAAAAAGTGAAACAGTAAAGTGCGTTATTGTATTCGTAATGGTTTTGATATCGAATTAATGTTGAAATTCAAGAAACTATAATAGGACAACGTAATTCTTACAGTAAAAACTAAGATGACGATTAAAAAATAGTTTACAGCAATAAGAAAGCAGAATAATGTAATTTGTTTAATCAAACTTAAGTAAATTCAATAATTAACTGGCATTAATTTGATTTGATATAAAGATCACACGAATTTCGGTAATCGAGTTTAATACTTTTTATACATTGATAATGCAAATTGCAAGAAATAAAATGTGATTTTATGTTCCGATAAAGGTACAAATAAGAGTTAAACAGTAAAAAAGATTTACGATAAAATCCTTTATGAAGGAAGACATTTGATTTCTAATGAAATATAACACTAATTATCTTGTGATGTATGTATAGAAATTCTTATAACCTCGATTTTTATTGGATAAACTCATTATATACCTCCGAATGTCAGTTATAGTTTGAAAAATGATGGAAGCCTTTATGGATTGTATTTAGGTCTTAAAAGGTTTTTGAGGACTAAATCAATAATCGAAATCAATAAAGAAATCCTGTTACTAACTATCCTCCAAATATGAAATGTTTCAACCTTTATTCTATTTAATTCTTAAAATAATGAAAAAAAAAAGTTTTAACCAATCATAAAATTTTCGAATTGTGATTGGAAAATGAAAATCCTTGATTTTGGAAAGGAATAAACTTCGGTATATTTGGAAAAAATTAAATTATAGCCAGCTACAAATCTCAAATTGTGTAAATCGAAACTGGGGAGAGAGGGGTAAAGGATCCCCTTTAACTAACTGAATTCTAAAAACCAAAAAAACAAAGTTCTAAGAGATCATTCGTTTTATAATCAATAACCATAATATAAGATATCTCAATTAGTTCTGCAAAACATTGAATTGTGACATAATATAATAACACCCGTCCCCAAGGGAGGCACACACGCAATCATACATTTCTATTGCCCGGGGATTAAATTTCTATTACCATTAGCAATTACGAGATGCGTGTATCAGTTCCGCCACAATTATCAATAAAACATTTAAAAAGCATCAATTCTGAGTAAATATAGAATATAAGCTAATATGATTGGATAATGAAAATCCTTCATATTTAGCTATTCAGGAGAGATGGGAGGGGGATAAATCTCTTACTATATATTTCTCCTCTAAAATTTCCCTGTCAATAGTTGCTGCTTTCAAATCACGTAAAGAAAATCAATAAAAAACGTTACCGAATTCATAAAAAGAATCGAGAGCGATTTACTGTGGAAATATAAGCAATTTAGCAATAAAAATATCAACGAAGCAAGTATGAAAGACAAACATCATTAAAGGTTCTTACAGCACCATTTTTGATCATATCAATGAAAATGGGAACCGTTATGAATCATGCTGGTTCAT
Organism: Schmidtea polychroa; assembly: GCA_959609185.1. NCBI lineage: Eukaryota > Metazoa > Platyhelminthes > Tricladida > Dugesiidae > Schmidtea > Schmidtea polychroa. The sequence continues at coordinate 172,850 of CAUHTR010000068.1, forward strand.
GCACAACATCTTTATGTTTAAAGTTTCTTTTGCAATTATAATTTGGACGATGAAAGGAAGGAATTAACGGAGTTACAAATTTGCAGTTGCAGTTATAAATGATTATTATTATTATTAAGCGCAATTCAATAAAGGACCCCCAATAACTATGTAACCTTTGTGAGTCAACAACAGCTGATCTTAAGTGTTCCTTCATTTATATAATCACTATAACAATAGTAAATACTGTCACCTCTATCAAAAACGTAGGATTGTAAAATAATGTGATAAAACACCCCGGAGGGGGGGGGCGACTGTAATTATACATTAAATTTGTCTCCTGACTTAATACCCAGTAATTAATCAACTCATGTCTCAGTTTTGATTCAATTATCAACACAAAATCAATTCAATGAATAAATAAAGAATATAAACAAATCTCGGATTCTGATTGGATAATGAAACTTCTTCATATCAAGGGTTTGGAAACTTCTTTTGATGCATTTTTTTTTCAAAATTCACGTGAAAATAATGATTATTTTTGTGGGAATTTATAAATTATTAAGAAACTTATATAAAATTGTCTGGGTGGGGGAAATGCCCCATTGCCAGTTAACTGGCCCCTGGTTATCAAATGTAGCGTTTTGCATGCTATTAGTTTATATGATCAATATATAACAATTGAAATTACTCCCATCGATCTTAAAAACGTCTAATTGTAACAAACAATTAAACCCTTTAAGACGGGAGGGGCAACCGGGTAATTATGGATTTTCATTCTCACGGTTTAATCCGAATTGACAAATACAAAACCAACAGCTTGTTTTCGGTTAAATTATCCCCACCAAACCCAAAAACCATTTGATTCCACCGCTACATGACCAGTGACCCCCCTTTGACCCGGTTCCTTAATTTATTCCTTACCCAATACCGAAATCAATTAATAATAAAAATTACAATCAAATTTCCATTAACCTTTCAATATATAAAAAATATCTCTTAATAATTATGAGACAAATTAATTTAAATAAAATTTTAATTAAAAAAATTCGATTAATTAATTCTTGTTTAAATAAATCAAAATGACTTCGTGTCGATGCTAGAAACTTTAAAATGGAAAATTAAAGTTTTTATACTGATAAAAAATAAATATTCAACTCAAAAATAAATTTTTTAAATCCAAAAAAAAATATAAATTAAAAAATTGTGCGAAATTGAGTAATAATTCATTTTAATGGAAATTAATTTCTCCCATATCCCACTTAAATTGTTACGTAATCAAATATCTTACCAAATTTATTTTTCTAAATCTAAATAATTCATGTTAATTAAAAAATAGATAATTTAATTAATAATTAATTAACGAAACAAAAAACTAACTTTAATACCAGATTCAATAACCGGGTCATGAATAACATTTCCATTGGTGTTTGAACTTTTACCATTGGGAATTTTTTTTTCTGGTTGCTGAAAATTTACAGGCTCATAACTATTTTCAATAAAAATCTTTTCGATGACAAAAAATAAAAGAAATCCAACAATAACTGACAATCCCATAATCACATGGGAATTAGCTAAATTTCAAGAATAGAATAATTATTAAACAAACTTCAAAACAACCCCCTTCGTTTTGATGAATCGATTCCCAAGCTTCAGGTAGTAAATGGAGAAAAACATCCCCAATTATACTACCAAAAGCAAAACCCAACCATCGGTTCAAAGATATCATTCCACCTAAATCTTACAATTGTCTAAAATATCAAAGCAATTTCTAAAGATCACTTTTGCTTCGTAAATACAGCCCAGTTTCTGGTGAAATAAAAAACAGCGGTAAAATTCCACTTAAACCAACAAGAATCGATCCAATAACCGAATAAAAGATTTGCCACAATAGCTTCACTCGAATAGAAATATCAAAATAATGATGAAAAAAATCTGATATTAAAAAATCTTTGTCATTTGAGTTGCAAGGTTTATCTTTGAACTGATGACTAGTAATTAGATTGACTGATAGAAGTAAAAATAATAATTGGATATAAAATTTTATAAACATTGTATTTTAACACTGGCCACTATTAATTAAGCTATTAAAAAATCAGGTTTCGAAAAAAGTTTAAAAAACTTAATTCGTTTCGCGAAAAATTGATATAATTAAAATATTAAAACAAGAGGTCTTATAAAATATTATATACTAATTGAAAATTTCGCTTTGGTGAAGTAGTATTTTTTAAAATATTAAAATCTAATTTCTAATAAATGTATGATATTTTTTTTTATTCAAAAATTAATTTAAATTAATTAGAATTTAATTTAAATTATGAATTAAATTCTATTTTCTTTTATTTGGGTAAAACCAAACCTAAGTGTTGATTTGTTTAAAGATAAGAATATAGAAAATATCACTAGACACACATTCTAAGTCACTGAAAACACTAAGTCAATCTATAAACTGAACAATTAGGACATCAAAATAAAGAAAAACCAATGACTTCCGGAATAATAAAGCTTTTGATTGGAAAGCAAAATTTGTCGAAAATCATCATAATATACTGAAAAACATTATAAGTATAAATTCGACAAGAATAATCAAAAAAAATTTTGAAAATTATCAACAAACTTAATGAGCAAAAAAAGATATTTAAATTTGTATTTTGGAAAAAAATGAAAAAAATTGGTTAAAAAACAAATTATATTGTCGCTATATATTAGACAGAAGAATCTAATTAGAAGATCACCCAATTTCACCGCTTAAAGAACAAACAATTATGGATTTGTCAATTTTTATATTGTTTCTTTATAATACCAACAGTTAATGTTAATTCCGGAAATAATAGCGTACTGCTTAAAACAAATATATGTCAAACAGTAAGCACTTAAAATCAAGGGCAACACAAATTTGTTATATAAGTTTGGAGAATGTTCAGTCAAAGGCCCAAAAAAATTTTTAGCTGAAGAAGAATTTCATAGTTGATATCGACTATTGAAAGAATAAAATAGAGCATACTAAAATCGAGCTCAGAAAACACATTCAATCACACACAATGTTAAACACACATAATATATTGAAAGTATAATATTTTTTGCATTTTATCAGGTAATAATCATCTTTGTAATTTGTATAGTAAATAAAATTTAATAAACAGTGTTATCTTATTTATTTATATAAGATACAACGTTGAAATTCTAGTATACTCAACACTTGAATTTCCTTACTTTCTGTTATTTATCGATGTTCTGTTTGAGTTTGTTTCGTGCTATACTTCTTGCTCTTGTTCTTGATTTACTTTATTTTTGTGTTTTATCATTTTGGTGTTGTGTAAGTTCTTTTAATGGTGTTTACTTAATGTTTTACGTGTTTTTATTTTAACTTTGCTTGGTGTTCTGCCTGTTTGCTATTTTACCGACTAATTTTGAATGTACTACATCTACGGAGGCTTAAAGCCAGATTTTCCCAACAGAAGTCAGCTTTTTGGAGTTTTTCAATTAATATTCAATATATACATATATTCTCACTGACTGATTTACTGACTGTCTAACTTTTTTTTGTAACACCACCTATTGAATAAATATTAAAATTTAGTTAGCCAAGACGCACGAGTAAGTAAGGTTCCGAGGAATAGTTAGTGATTGTGAATCTTCTTAGCAGATACTTCTATGATGCTGTGATATTATTGTCAAGTCTATGGATTTTCCTGTAATGATTTTTGTAAAGTGGTAGTTAACTGAATTGTGCGTTTGCTTATATATTAATTTTGGTCCAATCAGGACGAAGCTGTGGTGCTTTTTTATTAATTATTGTTATTTTGTGATTTTTTATTGTTTTCAATAAATTTTATTTATCGTTGTTTTATTGTTATTGTTATTTTATTGTTTTATTAAAAATGTTATATTTTCTCTGCTTTTTATGGATTTTCATGGCCTTTTTTAGGTGTAATATTTTGTTTTGATTCCTCGTATAAGTTCTGTTAAAAATTATTTTATTTTTGCATTTTATTTTCCTAAATTTGGTTTTATTACTTTATTTTTTTTGTTAGTTGCACGTAGTTAATACCTTATTTCCTATAATTATTCCTATTTCTAATAATTTTTATTTTTTAATTGTTTTGGTTTGTTTTTCTTTTACTGTTTATTTCGGTTTCCCCTAATGGATTTTCTTTAGTTTATGGTTATTTTGATTTGATTCGGTTAGGGTTGCCTTTACTTGTCTATTTTATTTTTACATGGCTTCCTTTTTCATGCCCGATTCAACTCTATCAAAAATTATAACTTCGAGGTTTAGCCCAACATAAATTAGAGAATTCCTTTTTGTTTAAATGTGCTTATACTGATTTTTAATAGCTGTTTAAATTTTGAATTTCCCTACAATTTTAATTGAAATAATATTGGTTAAAGAATGACTTATTAAATAAAGTAAAGTTTTTTTAAAGTGATATTCAATGTGATTACTAATGACAATGTAATTTCGAGGGCCTTCGAGGCTTTTTTCAAAAAATCTGTGATATACCTTTTTCCTTACGTGATTACATCAGCCTGGTCTGACTTAATTAATTTATTATTAAGGTCGTTTTTAATTATATTTAGTTTTCTTAAAAACATAAAAAGCAACGACTGAACTTTCCATTGTAAATTATAAATCATTATATAATCTGTCGATTATTCTTGATTCTATTATAAAGTACTAATAAAAATTTAAATAAATATTAGTAAAGGTTTTGTATTTTGACTCTCATGGGTTCTTCCAAGGGCTTAATCATTGTGAGATGTTGATCTCTAAAGATTTGTGTAAAAATCATTTGCGATCTTTTGTCAGCCGAACTACAACTCGAGGCCATAGTGAAATAAATTCATATTTAATATTAGACATTGTTATGAATATCCTTAAATACATTCTCTAATTCACGGGAAAAAGGAAACACCGACAAATCTTCATAGTTTTTAAAATAGAATCGGGCCAGGATAGAAATATTTCTGTCCGTATATAAAATTAATGATTTCATGTCGACAATTTTCACTCTGTTCGATAATTTAAAGTTAAAATTACATTTACGAGTGCGAGAAAATTCAATTGGCAGGGTACCCTCTATCTCACGGAACGAGTCATGTGTGATTAGAAGAAATAATTTATGAAATTTAGTTTCCCTAACGATTACGTTGACAACTACTGGGAATACTGAATTCACTTTGATACGTAAACACTCAATTCCTATAACAGAATGATTTCCTTCAAAATATAACTGCCAAATCGCAGTATTTAGTAAATTCTTTTTTATGGCGATCTTGGTTAAGGGAATTGATCCTGCACTCGATTGAAAGTAAGTAACAAAGGACCGGCATAAAGGACACTTTGTCAATCTTCTATCTACAATTCCACAGTTGATTATACAATTATGGTGAAACAAATGATTGCATCTGTCTGTTTGAATTGCAGTATTGTTTTCTAATGTATCTATACAAATTGGGCACAAGTTCTTCTCATTATCTTGAAGTTCTTCCTGGTAAGCTTTTTCTGTATTTGTATTTTCCATTTGATTTGAATTGACTGAATTCATTTCCATTTGAATTGAATGAATAACAACTCAAACTTAAACGAAAAATCAAATTCACTTATTGCATAAATGCGGAAAATATAATAACAGATTATAATGAAACGTTCAATTCAAGATTTATCTCGTTTAATTGTATTTATATACTTAATCTTTGTGCCCCTTTATCACTGTTGTTATTATACTTAACACCAAACACCGTTGAAATATATTTCCTATAAGAAAAAAATCAATAATCTTACATTATAAAAACGTACATACTTACTTTGATTTCACGCTGATGTTCTCATTAATAGTGCAATGAGATATATCTTACACTATAGAAATCTAAAAAGTGGAAGAAAAATTAAATACTGCACACAAACACAACACATACTAAAAAGCACATGCAAACTTTCGATATTTAAAAATACACCGCTGAGATACGTTTCTATAATAACTTTATTTTATGTAATTTTTAGAAAAAATTTATTGCTGAAAATGTTTTTAAATATATTTTTAAAGAAACTATTGTCATGAAAATGACAAAATATCATCGTAAGAATTATTTTTGAGTTAAAATTAAGTTAATATTCATTAGAATTTATGATATTTGTTTAGAAATATTTTAGAAAAATACATTTTTGGAGATTGATTTAATTATTTAATTATAATTAAAAATATATCTGACTTACATTATATCAAAATAATTCCAAAATTATAATTATAAATTAAATTTAATAAAATTCCTAAAAACCTGAAAATTAATTAAAAATAATTTATAACAAAAGTGTTGATTAAAAGTAATATTTAAGAACTTGAATAATGATCTCATATATATATATATATATATATATTTATATATATGAATCAAAATTCAAGTCTTAAAATTTACTTAAAATTAAACACCTTACCTGAAAGCCATTTTAGAATTGACTAAAATAAATTACTAAAAATTTAATTTATTAAATTGGTGAGTCAATTTAATGATGTACACACTAACAACCACTATTGAAAATGTATCTCAGTGGTTTTTGGTATAACTTATATCCATCGACTTTTCCCAAACAAATGTGAAAGAAAATGTCTTTGGAAATCCTAATTCATAAAAATGTTGAAACTTTTAACCCAAATGTGTTTAATATTTTGCAGAATCTGCGTAACATGGTAAATTTTTTGAAGGTAGACGGGCCGCATAAAAGAGTCAACTACATTTAATAGTTTAGTTTAATTAAGAAAATGAAAAATACATTGTATATTATGTATATAATAATAATGTAATAATATATAATAATAATGTATATGTTACCGCAAAAGCGTGTATCCCGTTATATTATGAAATAACTAGGTATTTCATAAATTAACGATCTAAAATCGTTAAATTTTAGAATAGTTTATTATAACATACTTTAGCTAGTTATTCCATGAAATATCGGCTGGACTCCATTTAAAGTGTTTAATGATTTGCGAATCAGGGTTTGAGATGAAAACCAAAATGAAACATAAGTATACGAACTTGATTAATACTAAAGAAGCTAAAAAATCCAATGATATGTTGTATCTTTTGTTGAACTAAGTCATTTACTTATTTTTCTTTTCGACAATTACTGTAAACATAGGGTGTTTCAATTATTTAGAAAAACTACGTAAACATTACATGTTTTACAAAATAAACACAGCCATTATTTAACAATTTATTTAACCTCTTAAGTGGCTATGACGGATATATATGTCATCAACTAAATTGACCTAAATTGACAAAACATGTTAATGTTAGAAGATGGAAGAACGTTAAAGACTTTGAAGCTCAAATACTACATAATAGGAACAAATAGGTACAGAATGTGGACAATAATCAAAAATGATGGTATCTATTTGATGAAAAGAATAAACATTATTGTGATAACTTATTAATAACAATTTGATGTGATCTGTTAATTTACATTGATTTATTCTTGATGACATTATAATATATTTGTATTTTTGTTATTGTGATCGTTATTATTATTATTATTATTATTATTATTATTATTATTATTATTATTATTATTATTATTATTATTATTATTATTATTATTATTATTATCATTATTGTTGTTATTATTATTGTTCTTATTATTCTTATTATTACTATTCTTATTATTATTATTATTATTATTATTATTATTATTATTATTTTTTTTTTATTATTATTATCATTAAAGTTAGGATAAAATTGTTATTTAAAAAAAACATTTTATTTTATTTATTAAAAAAAATTATTAAAGCACAAAGTGCTTTTCGTCTTTAGATTAAGGAGTACTAAGTGTGCAATCACGAATAAAACAAACAAAAAGAAATTAAGCACTAAAAGGGTAAACAAAGAATAAAATGCAGTTAATTTTAGCAATATAATTTTTCTGTGGATAATTATGTAATTACAATATTGTGTAGCCGTTTCAAATATATCATAAATTTTTCTTAAAAAAATAATAATTAAATGAATAAAATAATTTTCTGTAATAGTAAAATACAAAGTCAGTAACAAGATAAAATTAGTAAAAATCCATATAATCATGAATTAGTTTCATTATAATATTATATGGATAATCAATTTGATTTAGTATATCTAGTGGTATATCAAAGTGTTTTAGAGTTATACTGATAAATTTTTAACAGCTATATCTTTGGAGTTTAGGGATAAATATAAAAATGTGCTTGAATCTCAAAATTTTCCTTGGGACTTTTCTGATTTCATACCAATAGTTAATTCCACGTTTTCGACAGTTAAAAATAATTTTATGATCAATCAATGACAAACAAAAATACATTAAAGATGCTAGATAAAGGGATAATTCCAAAATTAGTAACAATTAAAGTTTGCACTTTTAAAACAGAAACTCTATTGACTTTAACAGAACAGTGTATTGATATTCGAAATGGAGTGTCAACAGGATCATATATATAAGTCGACTGATTTCTCAGTCAAACCACCCAAAAAATAAGAGCTTCAAAAAAGAGTTGCTAATTCACAAATTGATATTGCAATATAATTTAGAGCATACCTATTTTACACATCCGAGCTCAGGAAGCTGTAAGCATTTACATTCACACGCATATATATACAATACAAATTGAAATATATTTGGGGTGATTGTTGATTTTATATTTTTAATTTTATATTATATAATTTGTAATTGTGGTAATCAAATAAATTTATTGAACCAGTGGTTGTGTTCTTATTTATATAGGAACCATCAAGTTGAGATTTGAGAACTTCAACATTAAAAATATATCATAAATATTAATTTTGTTAACATATTATCTTAATAAATATGATCCAATAAGATATTATTTTATTTTTTGTAACACTATGCCCAAGACGTATATATACGCTCGAGGATAACAAAACTCGCTGCTGAGGAGCGCATTTCGTTTGACGAAATAAACCACATAAGAAGTTAAGAGAAAGGTTTAAAGGAAAATTTTTAAAAAACATTTTTAATGAAAAAATACACCTAATTGTTTTGTAACATTTATTAATAGATTTATTTGTTAATAATATTAATATTTGTTAAATACAATTTATTAATAGTTATAACAATTTGTTTTAATAATTTAATTAAATCAATTTATCAAAGTTATATTTCCAATCTAATTTTGAATAAAGCTATTAAATAAATAATTTTTTTTTAAATTAATGTCAATTGAAAGATTTGAATCCATTTGGTTTTTAATAAACCAATACGATTTTACGTTTGACGCAAATCGGTACAGCGATCTGATATGCGGTATGTGCCGAAAGCTGCTTAGTGAAGCGATGCAGTCGTCATGTTCATGCAAATTCTGTCGAAGATGTATTGAGATCCATTGCGAAAATAACAGCAACACTTGTCCAGGCCCATCGGAACTCTGCAAATCGACAGTTCTTGATTTATCCGAAGACGTCATTGTCGACCATACAACTAATAAACGGATATCATGGCTGAAGGTGAAATGCCCATTCGACCAATGTCTGTTCGAGGATAAACTGATTAACATGGAGGCCCACATAAAGGCGTGCAATAAAAAGCCTAAAAGCCGGCACCAATCAGAATTGAGTCTGGAAAATGCTGAACTGATCAATGAGATTCAGATAAGTGAAGTGATCCATTTAAAATTGTTGATTGAATCAATTGATAATTTACGGAATGAAAACAAAATACTCAGCCATGAAATAAATTCCCTCAAAGAAACACAAGTAGAATTTTAAATATATTTTCGAGTTTATTAGACATTGCATCACGAATCAATAATTTTCATTTCCCCCTTTTTTTTCTTCATTTAAAACAAAATTTTAACATACATTTTCGGCGCAATCTTTGTCAAGTATTTGTTGACCAATCTTAATTTTTTATGTAAATATAAATAAATTAATTTTATAATTTATGTAAATTTTATTGGTTGATTATATTTTTCTTTTTATGAGTTATATAATATCATATTCAAATTTGATAAAGAGGTGGTCTCCCTTAGGGTCTTCTTGATTTTTATAAAAGAGTGCAGAACCAAAAAAGTGTAAAAGAAAATTAAATTATATGAGAATTAATTATTTTAGAAAAAAATTTAAAAAATATTATTATCAATTTACATCAATTTTATTTATATTTAATACCAGAAAGTAATATAAAATGTGAATTGAAAATCATTAAATATCAAATGAACATATACAATTATTTATATTGTTCAATCACGGGGACTTGGTGCAACAGACATTGCCGGCTTCACACGGTAAACAAAGGATATGTTGCACTGAAAGGCGCCTAAATTACTTCGCGGAACACTTTAGCAATTTAAAAATTTGCTACAAACGAAAACAAGAAATAAATTTATCCTAATTTCCTTTTATTATTAACATTTGTTATGGCTGTTATATATGTACTATTTATACCTACAGATAAAATTGTTGGGGTTTGTATAAAGTAGCTCAAAATAAGTTTGAATTTACAAAGATATATGCATATCTATAAAATAACAAAATTAAAAAAATAATTAAAAATTTGAATAAAATAAAATTAATATATTCCGAGGGAAATGGGTATGTACGAATAGAAAATGTTGAAACGAACACAAATATAATGAAATCAAATAAATGGGAGTTCCCAGAAAAATATATTCAAAAAATAGAAATTGATTAAAAATAAATAAATAATTTATTAACTAAGTGAAGACCCGAGCCATGTAGAAAACCTAAGTGGTAAACAAAAGAATAATGAAATTAGATCTCCTTCCAAAAGGAATAAAGGTGATTAGTTTTGAATTAGCGAAACGAGATTTTTGAGCAAGGCCAAGAGTTCGGCTGATTAATTATTTTTCTTTCAACAAATTTTGGTTAATGACTAATTCAATTGTGTTATTATGTAGAAGAAACACCAGAATATAAAAGAAACGACACAGGTAGATCAACGCCAGTTTGTCGAAGAGAGGAATTAGTGACATCTTGAAACTAGACTTTGCTTATCCAAAATTTATAAAAATGGAAAATCATATTCAAATTTGATAAAAGGTGGTCTCCCTTAGGGTCTCCTGCTTATTGATTTTTATGAAAGAGTGCAGAACGTAAAAATTTGTAATTGACAATTTTGTGTCGAAACTTGAACACATTTAATAAAGTATTCTGTTTTGGGTCCAATTTTAATAATTGAGACAAATAGCACGAGGAGTCAGAGTTACTATCAACTTTAATAAACAATAACCCCACAAAATGTGACATACAATAATGTTAGGATATCAACAAATTGTCGATTGGAATATTGTCTCAATCTGGTTCATCGTGTTTAATCAAAATCAATAATCAAATCACAACTAAATGACTTTTATTTAAACACAAATTGAGTACACATCGATTTCCCAACAATTAACAAATGATAGAGTAGATATCCAATTGTTATCAACTCCGAATCGAATACAGATTTGGTTTGACTAACTTTATTCGAATACATCGCCTTTAAATTCATTCTCTGTTGTTCTCTTTGTCCGCTTAGTAAATATATTTTTAATGTAACTTTTTCTATATCAATCTCTGGTCATTTACGTTTAATCGATAGCTTTTATAGGGATTTGTCGCCGTTCATTATTTTCCTTTAATGGGAGTTATCTGAGTCGTTATCCTAAGTGACCATACAACACTAGAATTTATCTTTTGTTCAATGGGTTTATTATCTCGTTTCTCGGTGAATCCACTGAAAAATTTGGTCAAATCTCCCATTTACAACCAACTCTGACTTACATTTCCTTAGATTCACCAGTGATTTATGTGTTTTCTTGAATTACTAATGAGGTTAATTAATTAAATTATTTCTAGATTTTAAACCCTCATAGTAATCTCTAATTAATTTAAAAATATTTTATGTCTTCAGGTTTTCATTTGTCACCAAATTTTCTTCAGTTACCAACTCCTCCTTCCCTGAAAAATATGAATTTTTACTTTTTTGAATTTTGAATTAGTCTTTAATTAACTTAGAACAACTTTCAGTTTTCCATTTTACTTTTACATTTTTGTATATTCCCTACAATAATAATACTTATAAGAACTCAATGTATTGAAAATGAAGTTCCGGGTGGCCGCAGGTTCCCCACCCCCTGGCCTAATAATTACATGTTCAAAAAGATGAGATGTTCGACTAAAATTACAAAATTCACAAATTAAATATTCTAGAAAAATGTAAATGATCTCAATACATAAATATATACTTTCAATTATTGTTGATTGGATATTTAATAACGGAAAATTATCCAATCAAAAACAGATAATCATAATCAATATCATTTGGTTTAATAGGATTAAGGAAGGTTTAATATCAATGAGAGAGGATGATGGTTATGTCTTTGAAATATTTAAATGGTTCTTTATTTTATTTTAAAATATTTGTTCAAAAATATTCATATTAATATATGTAAGACCAAGATCAAAACAATGTATAAGGTACACGATATTTTTTTCAGGGCCCGTCCTGGATTCCTGCGTGCAAGCCTAATTTTCACTGCTCTCTTATTTCGCTAAAATAATCTTTGGGAAAGTACAAAAATATTCAAATTTCATGAAGATTAGAACGAATAAAAAATGTAATGCTTGTACAAATTTCAGTTTATTAATAAATATTTACATAAAATTATATATCAGGCTAAATTGTTATTGGAAATTGAGATTCTGTTGAATCTACCGCCTACATACATCACACACGTTCGCTCTCCACCAGCTTATATACACAAATTGTACAAATCTTAGTACACTTTTTTCAATTTATAACATTTTCGAAATATTCTTTAACTATCTTATATTTTTTTTTGTATATTTCTCCTCAAGTTCTAACTCTAGATCAAAATATATTATTGTTGTTTGGTGTGTTCTTAACCTTATACACAGCGTCTGCGATCGTTCCAAGGGACTTAGCTGCCAATGATTTTATGTTTGATGACTGCTTTCAAAGATTCAGTTTCCAAATGGGCCGTTTACTGCTGTAAATATTAACTCGATATTTCATTTATCTACTAATTCTTGAAACTTTCTGGATTTAAATGACAAATAATACCTCCCTTGGAGCTTCTCTTTCATATAACACTTTAATGCATAACATTTCTTCTACATTCTCACTTTAAATTTTCACCCAGATTGCATATCTCATGTATTTTTTAAAGAATGTACGTATGCCAGTTTTTACATATCACAATCGGTCAGCGACCGCTACTAGGCGTACCTTCTGCCACCCGACAGTAACGGACCAGATTCTTTTCATCCATTATTTACTATTTTAAAATTTTGATGATTTTGATTAATTCAAATTAAGAAATTATCACAGATATCTATGGAAAAATGCCAAATGCAAATTGATAAAATGAATACAAAAATTGATCAGATCATAGATAATCAAGTATTAATTATTATAAAGCGTGTAAAATAATAATTTATTAAGAAAACATTAAGTGAAAAGTTAGAGGCAAATTTCAATGGAAACCAACCAGATTCGCAATCTCGGGTAGCCTCTGAAAATTTCAATTAATTTTTGTTATTTTTTTAATTTAAATTCAGAGGAAAATCGGGAAATTGGAGAATAAAAAAAGCATTCAAAAAGCCCAAAATTTATTGGGAGAACTTTTGTGGAAAATAGAAAATTTCAGTGCGACCAAAAAGAATTTAATGTTCGGCAATGACAGATGGCTTGACAGTGTTGAATTTTGCACATATCCCAGCCGGTATAAAATGCAATTGAGGCTGTGGATAGGAGAACCGAATGTGGACATTTTGATAAAAATGATATCTGGTGAAGATGACAAATATATTCAATGGCCAATTAAAGTTGAAGTAACAATAGGATTTTTAAACCCTGAAAATGGAAAGTTGCAAGTCAGTGAAACGAAGATTATTGAATATCAAACCGTTTCTTTCACTTCAAAGGCTTATTTCCATTTTCATAACTCATCGGTAAATAAAGTTGTCATGAAAAATGATAATTTGGTGGTAAAGTGTTTGGCTAAGGATTTAATTGCAGAAAAATAATGCGTTGTTTAAATGCTTCTCATTCTACAATTCAATTTGTGTATGGCAATTGATTTGTAATATTTTGACAATATTTTTTTTTATTGCGTCGTGTTTGATAATCTTTTTATACCGATTTATAATCACATTTTCATGAAAATTAAAATCTATTTATTGATTTTTTAATTCTTATTTGTTTATATGAATCGATTAAAAGAGCCTCCCAGTGACATTGTATCTGCTACACCAAACACAACTTAGAACCATTTCCTATAATATAACAAAAAAATTAATAATCTTACATTATAGAAACACACATACTTACTTTGATTTCACGTTGATGTTCTCATTTAGAGTGCAGTCAGATACATCTTATACACCTAAATCCAGAATATTAAAGTTTCTATAATCTAAAAAAAATCGATAAAATTATACTATAGCAACACACAAACTTACCTGTGTGCAAAAATTTAATGTTCCAAATGTTAAAAGTTTTATTATAGGAATTGAGAAAGTGACAGAAAAATAATTTTACATACAAACACAGCACACATAATATAAAATACACGCAAATTCAATATAGCTTTTTTATTCAGAAAGTAGAAAGTAATTAACATATTGTTAACATATCATTAATTTTAAATTATTAAAATTCATGGCGGAAAAAAANTATTATTATTATTATTATTATTATTATTATTATTATTATTATTATTATTATTATTATTATTGTTATTATTATTATTAATATTATTATTAATATTATTATTATTATTATTAATATTTTTCAGATAAATAAAACTGTAAGCTATTTCCACAACATGCATTAAATAAAATATTCTTTCGACTTTATTCCTCTCTTAATGAAACTTTTCTTCAGGTTCCTTTGATTTTCATTATGTTAATAATACTCATTAAAAGCAAAGCCGAAAAATTCGTTCACATAGAGTTAACTTTTGATCTTCTGTCAAAATAAAAATTAATTAAATATCATTAAAAAATGAAATCAGATCAAAGAAGACCAACAAAATCTTTTACCTATCATATCAAATTTATTTTCTAGCAAAAATTGTGCACTTTATATGCAAAGTATATATTGAATAAAACGAAATAACTTTCGACTATAAAAATAATACGTATTCATTTCTTGGAATTTATGCTGTGTCAATTGTCAAATGCTTTTGATCTTCTTTTCTATTTCCATTTTCTTTCTTCTTATTGGTCGAAATAAATAAAATAAATGAAAATAAAAATTGTTCAAGAATTTAAATTCAAAGTTAAATTTACTGAAAAACTCCAAATAAAATATTATAAATAATTCTTTTATAAAAACTTTTAATAACTTTCTATTTATAATTAAAAAAATTTATAAACATAATTATATTTCGATTTTTATTTCTAAAAATATTTAGGAATAACTAAATTTTATAATCGAAAATTATTTCATTTTATTCAATATATACTCTGCAGCAAAAAGGTTATATTATAATTTGCTTGTTTAATATTATAATGATAATAATTACAAACTTTTCAAAATATTTTCAATTTATTTTGAATATACTGTCATTGCTTAACCGAATATTGGGAAACATTCAGATCTGAAAAAGCTTCTAAATCCAATTATTATATTCCAGCTCAATCCATTTTGTTATCTAAATGATTAATGGGAGAAACAAAAAAATCTGTCAAAGATAACTCAGTTGAGTGACTGTTAGCAGCCAATAAAAATGCACTTAAAAAACATACAAGCACCAAAGAGACACGAGCAGCCAATAAGAATGCACATGAAAAAAATACAAGCACCATAATGGCATGAGCAGCCAATAAGATCTTTACCAATTTTTTTATTGGGTTTCTTTTTTTAATGGAAATATCTTAAAATTTACATATAAATTTTTTAATTGGACTTTTTTGAACAAAAATTATTATTTTATGTAAAATTTGGTATTTACTTAAGTAATTATTGGTTAATGCTGAGGACGAATACTTTAATCTTTTTGTGAATTTTAAATATTTAATTATTCAAGTGTCAAAAAATCTGATACAAAAATAATAACAAGTTATGAATTTTACGGAGTAATTGGTTGCCCAGTGAATGGTAGTCAAAATATAATTAAAACAAATAATAGGTTGGCTTTGGTTCAAGGAACCTTGATGGAAATACTTAAATTTTACATTCTAATTGCTAGGGTTGATACGTATGTTCAATTATTTATTTTGGTAACACATGGGTTTTGGGGGCCCTTAAATTTTTTAAAGAAAAATTATTTAGATTGGCAAATATTTATATTTAAAATAAATTTACATTGATTTATATATAAAAATTGTGGTTTAAATAAAAATTAGCTTCCAACATAAATGTCGAGACAGTAATGGCTGCTTCCATTTCATTTTGAGCAACATCTTCACTATTAACACTGAGCGTTGCGGTTTCTGAATTGCTAGCTGATGACTGGCCACACTGGGCAATAAGATTAACAGCTGGAGTAGTTTTGGTTTTCTCTAAATTGTCGCTTTTTCTGACGAGATTGAGCACCCGGTAACTCCTGAAGTTTCATAGGTTTTGACATTATTTTTTTAATATTTAGCAATTAGATATAACTAAGAAAACTGATTAAAATTTAAAAATACTATAAATTTTAAAGGATAGATAACTTATTTTCAATACCTTTTGTTTTGTTTGTTCAGCTGATCACATATCAATACTGTCTGCGTTTTGTTGCAAAATCATTTTTAATAATAAAACTCACTTGTCATCAATATAAAATATAATTAATTAAATTTGAAACATTTTAAAAATTTAGTCGATATAAGTTATATCATATAACATATTATGAGAATATTCTCACGTTCTGAATGATAATCATTTTATCTATTAAAAAGACGAAAAGCGAATATAATTATAAACACTAGGTTGAGGTAAAAGTGACCTGTTAGAAATATTATAATTTATAAGCAACAATCTTTAATTCGAAATTAATGAAAATGCAACAGCTTACATTGAAAAAAGGTTAAAAAAGTGAAAAACACAAACACGTTTTTTGGTTAAAATGGTGCCCCAGATTTTGGCGTTCTAGGCAACTGCCTGATTTGCTTGTACCTAAGGCCGGCCCTGTTGAGACGGTATATAAATATAAAAGTATGGTAAAAAAATAAGTTACTTACTGCCGTGCCCATTGATAGAAGGGAAATTGGGCGGAGAAGATGGAAGTGTAATTGAGATTGATGAAACACATCTAGTTAAGAGAAGGGATAATAGAGAATGAATTTTACGCAGAGAAAGGTATTGAGTAATTGGGGCAATTGATCGTCGTTCGAATCAATGTAGACTGAAATTAGTTAGAAATAGAAGTAGAAATGTGTGTATGTCCTTTATCACTAACAATATCGAGGCAGGAACCCTGAAAAACCGACTGCTGGAGGGGATACACGTAATAGATCTTTCACATAGTGGATTTCGAAAACCTGACTAAATGTGTTAAAATGTTTGAGATTGAGGATAATTTGAAAATTAAAACAGCTGCGCAAAGATACAATGTGTACCTTTCTGTTCTATGTAAATTTATTTGAAATATAAATATTTGCTAATCTAACTTATTTCTCTATTTCTAAATAATTTTTCGTAAAAAAAGTTGAGGGGCGCCCAAAAATCCATGTGTTAGCTTTATTTTAATAGATAAAAATTTCCATAAATAAAAGAAGTTTTTATATATTTAATAAATATTTCTCAAAGTTTCTGTGTGTTCCATACACACACAAACTTTGAGAAATATATATACACAGTGTATGTGTGGCCACCTATACACGACATCAATGTACATCCAAATTTTACCCAATTTGGCAGGAATATTTCTAAAACAAAACCTAGGTCAACTGAAAGAAAATTGGATCAATATTCGTTAAAACTAAACATAACTCAATTTGGGATAAATTAAGTTTATTACCAAAAAAACATGTTGCTAAGGTGCATAATTAAACGTGTAATGCGTATCAAATATTCATATCGTGATCGTCACTAAATTGGAGTTAATGGAAAAAAAATCCATTGAAAGCAAATATTGTTTCCCTGTTGATTTCTTCTTCGACTAAATCTCCAACTACATTTCTATTACAAAATACTTCTCCTATACCGAACATGTGTACCACTTTCAGAAGTCTAATTTCTAACTTTTCAATTATTCGTTTCACATTTTTTCCAAACCTTTTACCTCTATTTCATTTTTAAAGCTCAGATATAATACTTTCATCACACTTTTTAATACCTGTTTCGTTTTAATCAAATCTAGTTCAATCATTTCTAATTTTACTTGCTCTTTTTAATTTCATACAGGATTTCACATTTCTTAACAATCATGTTTACCATCATCTGCTATTGTTGCACTGGATTCGTCTGCTATTTCCATTTTTATTAACTACTCTTTATTATTCTGTTCGACATCTCTTTCACAATTGTCAAATTTGTCAATATAAATTCCTATAATGCCTTCTGTTTCGACGCTTCCTGTAATCTTTTTATCATCTTTATCGACATCTTAGATTTCAAATTAGCTTAATTTATTAAATATTTTCAAATTTTCTTCTTTAACAGTTATAATATAATTAAATAAATTAAACATTTCTCGACTATAACTCAAATATCCATAATAAATGGATAGGGGCCCACTAACTCAGATACCCTCCCCATTGCTGATGATTTTATTCCCTTAAAATTCCTAGTATTTTTATGTAGATCAACTCCAATTTTATGATTTTTTACGATTCTGCAGGTATTTTCACGAAATTTCTCAAATGTAATGACGGTCAATTCGAATTTTATGAATTTTACGATTTTCCAGTTTTTTAATGAAATTTCTCAGATTTTTATGAGGGCCCACTAACTCAAAGTAGGTCAAATACACACACTTTATATAGTCAAACTCAAAATAGGTCAAATAGAAACACACTATATATTTTCAATAAATAGACTTGTAATATATGAGGTTAAACCAGCGGTTTCCAACCTTTTTGCTACCGCGCCTCCCCCAAAAAATTTTTTTCTTGGCGCCTCCCCATCTTTTTTTAATATATAATAATATAAACACGTATTAAAAATAATAACTTTATTACAAAAAAAATTAAAACTAATTGATCGCAGATATCTTCAGAAATATCATTGATTCTTCTCCCAACTGTATTATCAGGTAGCGGAATTTGTTGCAACTGTTTTGCATACGATTCACCGAACATTATTCGAACCATATCAACAGCTGCTTGTAAAATTAGGGTTTCTTCTATTGTATGTGGTTTCTTACATTTCGCAATTCGGTATGAGACATGGTACGAAGCCAATAATGCGTTTGGTGTGACTGAAACTATTTTTTTGAACGTTTCTTTTTGAATATTTATCTCGTGCAATTTTCTTCTATGGGCTTGTTAACATATACAGGGTGTAGAGTTTCATGATGCCGTTTTAATTTTACTGGTCTCATACTGTCTGAAGCCAAGACTTTCAAATACAACAAACACATTAGTTTTTTTGAGCCATCTATAACAACACTTGTAAACCCTAACGATAAATACGATGAACAGTATTGTCTTTTCTTGGGAGTTTTACCTCCTTTTTTCATGTTATTCCTACTTGTATCAGCATCGTTATCTTCATTATTGTCGACTTTTCTCTTATACCCACTCAAAAAATTTATCCATTTGTCTAAAAAATATTATATTGATATAATTTAAAATAAATAATAATTAAATATAAATATGAAAATATACTAACGGTTATTTTCAGAAAGAAATCACGATAATAACAATATCACAACCCGCCAATTCGCTTCATTTGACACTTTTGCGACGAGTGACGTATAAATTTGAGGTTATTGTTTCTTGCAACTAGCGGGCGTTTTGTACATTACCGAAACAGAGCGGGGGGTTGGTTGGGCGAGAGGAGGGAGTAAATAAAATCCCCCCGAAAGCGGTAAGCGGTGGGTGCTCTTGGGGGGGGGTGACTCGTGATTCGTTAGTCACGCGCGTGTGATGATGCCGTCACACTGGTGATTTAATGTGGGCTCATCTAACAAAGTAATACCACCCAGAACCAAAGCCCTTAACTAGTCCATTGTAATAATTAAAACTTCTTTACTAAAAAAAAACCGAAACAGAGCGTCAATTTTAAAATCTTCCTCTTCGGATAATTTTTATATACGAATTAAATGTATGTATAGAAATGTAATAAAAATGAAAATAAGTATTTATTCACTGAATTTTTACAGTTTCGTTACAATATGAAGTTTTATTTATTTGTGGATATTATGGTATGAAAATTAAATTTTTTACCCAAGGGTTTTAGGCGCCTCCCGGGTTGGAAACCACTGGGTTAAACATGTAATTGACCTTGAGATCACATGTAGACATATTTATAATAATTATTATGTAAGGATAGGTTGCGAACATAGTGTAATGATGTTAAAATATACTCGCATATTTATTAGTAATTTGTATTTAAATAAATCAGTTGTTTATTTACACTTTATCTTTTTAATGGCATCACGAGCAAGATATTTGACAGAAATTATACTGTCAGAAAAAATTGCAAATTAATTGTGTCAAAAATGTTAGGTTTACAGACCACAAAGAATATTTTGTTTGTGGCACGATTGTAGATGGAAAAGGAGATAAGATAGGCTAAACTTTGGCAAATTGTTTATTTGTTGGTGACAGAGAAAATTTGGAGAAGCGTGAAATAATTGTCGCGGACTAATTAGTAATTTGTCAGGAAGGGAGTAAATTTGTCAGATTAAAAACAAACACTCAAGAAATAAAATTATTGTGTACAAGTACTAAATTTGGTTATATCTAAAAAGATTTTGAAAAAGACAGTGATTGTGATAAAAGAGAAGTGAGAACGTCATATGCACTTGAAATGGTTTTAGAGCAGGTCAAAATTGCAGAAATAGTACAGACGGTTCAGTGGCGTACCAAGGATTTCTGGGGCCCTTGTGCAGATTTTGGGACGCACAAAATATTTGTCGAACGAAGTGATCCGAGGAACCAAACCATAGGCAGGCTTGGGGGAAGGTGATTAGCAATATCCAACTAATTATACAATTATTGTAAATTGATATACAATAAGCAATATTATTTTTATCCTTTTTACCGCATAGTAAATATCAACAAAACTCTATGACCTCTGCCATGATGTCGTTATACCGCCATTTTAATCGAGTAGGCAAGTAAATTGGATTTGACGTTTTATTAATAAACAAGTCCTCATCACATAAAAAAAACCAACGTCAAGTAAAGCAAATAATTTAATAAATGAATGGGTGTGACATATGTGGTTTACAACTATATCCAATATAGATTCCTAATAATATTAAATGTATAAACCGTCCAAACTGTGGTTGCTATCTTAATAAAAACAAAACAAACGCCAAAGCGATGCTTGGTTTGATGACAATCGGGGAATTTATAATGCTCGAACGTATAAATTTTACTAATTTTTCGTCCTGGGCCCTTGTGCCGTGCACAACCTGCACAACCTATTGCTACGCCACTGAGACGGTTATGAATAAAATTGATCTTACATTTTCACAACAAGAAAAAAGTGGAATTGCTAAAACAATATGGGAATTTTCTGAAATATTTCGCAAAAGCAAATGGGATATCTGGAAAACATATGTAATCAAACGTTACATGGACACAACTGATGAAAAACACATAGCGTTTAAGCCTAGACAGATACCAAAAGGATTCGAACCAGAGGTTGAGAGTTATCTAAAGGAATTACTAGATTGTGGAATCATACAACCAAGTAGATCTCCGTGGGATTTTCCAATTGTTGTCATAAAGAAACAAAATGGTGATATTCTTATAAATGTTGATTATCGAGCAATATTTCCGAAGCCTAGTAGTGCTGAAATATTTAATTCAAAATATTTTACAACTTTAGATATGACTAGTGGATACTATCAGGTACCTCTAAACGAATCTGACATTTAGAAGACAGCTTTTAGTACAAGATGTGGGCAGTTTGAATTTATAAGAATGCCTTTCGAATTATGCGCAGCTCCGGTGAATCTTGTGTGATTTATCTCGATGGGTTGATTTTTGGGAAAACATTAGAGGAAAATAATCAGAGACTTCGACAATAATAAAGGAGGCATGACTTAAATTATCACTAGATAGATATAATTTTCTTCAGAAAAAAGTTATATATTGTGATCATATCGTAAGCAGAAGTATTAAAGTGGATCCGGATGAAATTACAGCCATAGACAACATCAATATCTCATCAACAATTCAAGAATTACAAACTTTTCTTTGAATGTGTACGTATCATAGATAATTTATTAAGGATTACACAGATCGAGCAAAACCATTTTTAGCTACAGAACTTCTGGTATTAATTGGATTCATTTAAAATCAATATTTCGAATACAACGTTTTATTATTTAATCGCAATAGTATTTAAACAAATCACATCATAATTTGTTCGAGGAGTTTCTAAAAAAATAATTGATGCATAAGTTAGGATTTTAACATACAGATAACATACAATAATAGTTTCATTTATATTTTAGAAGACCTCACATCCTTCTTGTTTAAAAGTTTTCAGCCACTCAACGTTTTAATTAAAGTTCTTCCATTTTCCATTTTTATTTCATAACTCTACTCGTGCAACTTCCTAATAATCTCCCCTGGCTCTATATATCTATTTTGATTTTTATTGCGAAAATCCATTTTAACCAAAACATTATCTCCAATTTGAAATTCGCGATTTGTTATTTGGTTGACTCTTTTATCTATCGGTGTTTCTGAAAACCATTCACTATAAATCTTTTTTCCAACTCCCATTTCAGCTGGAGTTTTCTTAAAAGTTTTCTTAAATGTCTTAAAAAAATAAATGTTTTTTCTGATTTCTTTATTTATTCATAATTAAAAATATTAATCTAACTTACATTTTATTGAAATCATTCCAAATAAATTCATAGTTATAAAAATTCTATAAAAATCCTGAAAATTAATTAAAAATAATTTATAATCAAAATGTTGACTACAAGTAACATTTAAAAGCTTGAATAGTGATCTCATAATTTTATAAAATCAAAATTCAAACCTTAAAAGTTACTTAAATTAAAAAAACTTACTTGTAAAATTGAATAAATGAAATGAAGTAAATAACTTCACATTCTCATAAATGGTGAGTTATCAACTGATGAACACACCAACGTGTATTATAGAGACTTTTAACATCTGGAATTAGGTGTAGCTTTTTTTATTCCGAAAGTAGAAAGTCATTAACATATTGTTAACATATCATTAATTTTAAATTATTAAAATTCATGGCTGAAAAAAAATTTGGATTTTGAATATGACAACTCAACTTTGAGTTTTCGATAAAAGGACGACAAAACATCGTAAGATCTATTTATAAAATATTTTTGAAGTTAATATTTCTTTAGATTTTCAGATATTTCTTTGGAAACACTTCCATTTTGCGAAGGTGAAGATCTGACAATGTAAGAATCTTTTCATTTAATTACAAATAATTAAAATATTTTACAGCATATCAGATATTTCTAGTCAAATGCCTTTGTGTGAAGATATTCAACAAGTTCTATCGACATCTTTGGAATTGAAGAAAAAAATTCGAAAATTGTAAATTTTAATAACTTATTTTAAAAAAATAATATTTTCATAGAATTTTAGAAAATGACAAAATCCGTCAACATCGTCAAAGAAGCTATTGAAAATGAGCTGGAGAAAGAAGATTACAAAAACTTAAAAAACTATTTTATCTATATACGCCTAAATTTCTTAAAAAAATAAATGTGTTTGGTGATTATTTTATTTCTTTTTAGTTAAAAATATATCTAACTTACATTTTATTGAAATAATTCCAAATTCATAACATGTCATAAAATACCTAAAAAACACCTGAAATTTAATTATCAATATTTTATATTATAAATGCTGATTACAAGTAATATTTAAGAACCTGAATAATGATCTCATAATTATATAAAATCTAATTTCAAGTCTTAAAATATACTTAAATTTAAAAAACTTACTTTTAAAACCATAAAATAAAATTGAATTGAAATGAAAAAATGAAATAAACACTCTCATAAGTGGTGAGTCATCGACTGATGAACACACCAACATGTATTACATCAAACACCACTGAGAACCGTTTCCTATAATATAACAAAAAAATCAATAATCTTACATTATAGAAACATACATACTTACTTTGATTTCACGTTAATGTTCTCATTTAGAGTGCAGTCAGATACATCCTTTACTATAGAAATCTGAAAAGTGGAAGAAAAATCAAAAACTTCACACAAACACAAGTCATACTGAAAAACACATACAAATTTTTGATTCATCGAAATGCACCGCTGAGATACGTTTCTATAATAATTCTATTTTAGACAATTTTTAGATAAAAAAGATCACTGAAAATTTTTAAAAATATATTTTTATTGAAATTTTCAAGAGCAGATGAATTTGGTTCAATGTCTTTTCTATCCATATTTGCTTTCCTGAAAGAAGCTCCTTATATTGAGCTCAGAAAAAAAAATTACAAAATTATTTTATTTTTATTATTCGGGGATTTTTCCCAAAATGTTTTAGAAAAATACATATTTTTGGTAATTCATTTATTTAATTATAATTAAAAACATATCTAACTCACATTTTTTCGAAAATATTCGAAAATACTTGTCATAAAATATCAAAAATCCCTGAAAATTAATTAAAAATAATTTATAATTATAATGTTGACTAAAAGTAAAATTTAAGAACTTGAATAATGATCTCATATCTATATGGATCAAAATTCAAGACTTAAAATTTACTTAAAATTAAATATCTTACCTGAAAGCCATTTCTAAAATGGCTAAAATAAATTTCCAAAAAAAATTCATTATTGTATGCAATTCAGTATATGATAAATGTAATTTGATGAATACAGTAAATTGGTGAGTAAATTGTTTTACACGCCAGCTACCACTATAGAGAATGTATCTCAGTGGTGTTTGGTGTACACCTAATTCCAAAATTTAATAACTTCTATAATCTAAAAAAACACAATAAATTTTTAGTATAGGAACACACAAACTTACCTGTGTGTAGAAATTTATTGTTCCGAAATTTAATAACTTTATTATAGGATTTGTGAAGGTGAGAGAAAAATAATTTGAACACACCAACACAAAACACATAATGAAAAATGTATGCAAATTTCTTATATAGGTTTTTGTTCCGAAATAAATAACCGTTAATATATTGTTAACACAAATTATTAAAAAATGCAAGAAAGAAAGCATGATCTTTTGATTTACAGAAAGAAATTCGCAAATCTTAAATTTAAATAAATTATTTTAATAAATTAATATTTTCATAGATATACAGAAAATGACAAAATTCGGCTTATTAATGACTTTCAGAATGGGGACAATTACCAAGAATTTGGAAGATTACTAGGAATGATTACTAGGAAAGATTACTAGGAAAAGCAATCATTTATAAATATTAAAAATATGGGGTCATCAAAAATGAGCTGGAGAAAGAAGATTATAAAAATTTAAAAAACTATTTCATCCATGTACGCCGCATCTTTCCAAATTGCATTAAAAAAATAAATGTCTTCGGTGATTAGTTTATTTATTTAGTTAAAAATATATCTAACTTACATTTTATTGAAATAATTCCAAATAAAAAATCATTGAATTTCATAAAATTCCTAAAAAGCACCTGAAATTTAATTATTATCAATGTCATATTATAAATGCTGACTAACAGTAATATTTAAGAACTTGAATAATGATCTCATAATTATATAAAATCAAAATTCAAGTCTTAAAAGTTACTTGAAATTAAAAAAAATACCTGAAAAACCATTTTTAATAAATTGAATAAATGAAATTTAATATCTTCCTTTTCACGTAAATGGTGACTCACCTCAACTGGTGTGCAAACCAACGTGAATTATAGAGGTTATTAAATTTCGGAATTGGGTGTATAGAGACTTTTAACATGTGGAATTAGGTGTATGAACATGTAATATCATCATATAGTTTGCAGTCAGCGTGTAGCTAACAACCTCTCATACAAGTAATAATAATAATAATAATAATAATAATAATAATAATAATAATAATAATAATAATAATAATAATAATAATAATATAATTTTATATAAATAGATTTTATCGTTTAGTTTACAGTCAGTATCACTTTGGTATCACTTACGTGTTTATATAAATAGGTGATAGTATTACATAGATTGCAGCTAACGTTCTCCAATAATAGTATGATGTGATCATTTATTTATTTATATAAATAGTTGATTATTAGAAGCTGCTAACACATCTTCTAAATTATTTTTTAAATCCGGTTCAAAAGTTAACGTCATAATTCCAAGTATTTATTTAATGAAATGTAAAATTTCAAACCAATTTTCAGTGTTGAATAAAATATTTTCAAAACCATTTATTAAAATTTCGATATTTAAAATATATTTATTTAAAAGTTATTTACTAATAAAACTTCTTTTAAAAAGCTTGTTTAATTTTTCAATTAAAAAAATTCAATTTAAAAATTATTTTAAAAGTTATTTTAATAGTCAATTTTTATCATTTAAAATTTTCTTAATTAATCATTGAAATATATTCTCAGCTGAAAACACCTTACATCCCCCTTCTTTAAGAAATTTCTTCATCTTTTTAACATTTCTTTGAAGCATTTTCCCACTTTGGTCTTGTAGTAGATATCGCCAATCATGGATCTTTTGCATTATTCTGTATGGCCCTTCATATCTTTCCTTGTCTTTCTTTCTTGATTCTACTTTTACCAGTACCTCATCTCCAATATTGAATGATCTTTTTGTCTGTGTAATTTCTGGTGTATCTTCTTTTTGTGAAATCGGCGCATTACTATGAAATTGTTCTCAAGATATTTTTCTTCCAAATATCACTTTTGCGGGACTTCACCCAATTGATTTCTGAAATGTTGCGTTCATGGTAAATTCAATCTCTGCTATGATCTCTGTCCAATCTGTTCTACTTTTTTCTTTTAATGATGCATTTATATAGTCTCCTATTGTCCTGAATTGACGTTCAATCACACCATTTGTATTATGGTGGTATGGACTTGAAAAGCATAGTGTAATTCCCATTGATTTTGTAAAATCTTTCATTGTCTTAGATTCAAATACTTTTCCACCATCTGTATGAATTCCCTTTGGTGCTCCAAATCTAAGAATCCATTTTTGTAGTATTGATTCCTTCACCTTTTCCTCATCCTGTTTAGCGATAGCAGTCAGAGAGATATATCTGCTAAATTGATCAATCATTGCGATTATATATCTTTTCTTTCTGAATGTTTCCTGTAATGGGCCACCTATATCAATATACACTTTTCCCATGGCTCCTCTGCTGTCAGTTTTATTGTCTCTTCCTTCATCTTTGTTGTCACAACTTTCGTTCTTTGACATGCCTCGAATTGCACAATTGTTTCTTTTACTAATTCTTTTATGTCTCCAATATCGTAATTGTCCGCTACATATTTTGTCACCTTTTCTGCTACTGCGTGTTATAGCAAAATATGCATACTCTTTATCATTTATTGTCTTTTGTCTCTAGGTATCCATATCTTACCCTCTGTAGTTTTCACCACGTTGCCTACCAGTATAAATTTCCAACTTGAACCCTGTGCTATTTTCTTTTTATTTGTTCTATTTCTGTATTATCTTTTTGCCACTTTATAATCTTCAGCTTTTTCCATCGTGTTTATTCTTCGGGTTTTCATTCTTTCCACTTTTGCGTCTTCGTGTCATATAATAATTAATTAATTATATGATAGCAAGTAGTGGTAAAATTGCTCCTTAAACTGCCCATCAAATTGTTTATCAAGCTGTACATAAATCACTGACATGTGATTATCGTTGTTATTGTCACACTGATTTAATAAATGTACTTATATATTTATTTTTGTTATTATTTATTGTCATATTCAATAAATAATATCAATATTATTCACAATTTTATATGATAATTATGGTTTATAAACTGACTAACCGTTATGTACGTTTACTGTTATTTAGAAAGTAATGAAGGGGTACCAAAAAGTTGACTAAATAATTCTCCCTTCAGATTCGAATAAAAATTGTGTAAATCAATCGGTATAAGGCAGCGGTTCTTAAGGATTTTTGGTCACGACCCAAAATCCTAAAATATTTCTCCAAACGACCCAAAAAAAATTTTTAAATAATTAAAGTACTCAAAAAAATATTCGCCTTTTACAATTATATATGTAAATCCCAAATCCAAATATTCTTTATATTCATGCTTTTTCATAATGAGGAATATAATTTTTCAATTTTAATAATTTTTTTAAATAGAAAGTTATAATACAGTTTTTTAAATTATGTAAATTTCTGTATTAATTTTTTGAATTGAATATTTTAAACAATACTCTTAATAAACAAATTTAATTTTTAAACTTTCTTCTGAATGATCATTAGAAAAGCCAATTTTGGTTAATAGTCATAAGAATTTTCTTATAAAGCAAATTTTAAGCTAAAGTTCGCTTGAAATGTAAAAAAGTTTTCAAAGAATATTAAATTTGCCTCAATTTGTCAAAATTCTCCGCGACCCAAGAAAAAATGCTCCACGACCCAAAAGTGGGTCGCGACCCACGTTTAAGAACCGTTGGTATAAGGGATATTAATCATGTTTTAATTGAATAAAAATTAACCTAATTTATAGAAAAAATAATTTCCGGTTTACTAGCTAGATTTTACCCTTTTTTATAAATTAAATCGTTTTATCTCTTCGTTTACTTCAATAATAATTTGCTTTACCATAATTCTTTTCTAAATTGCTAAAACGGTTTTATTTCTTTCAACTTGACAAATTTCAACTAAGATATTTTTTCTTTTATACCATTTCCCTTTTATGTTCAATTTGTTGCTCCCAATATAAAATCAATTCCAAATTTTCAACAATTGAGAAAATTTTATTTTTTCCTTTATCCTTAATAGAAAATATTTTTAATTAATTAATATTATTTTTTCATATATTATATATTAAATTATATTATTATAAGAACTTATTTTGATTTTCATATCGGATTTCTTTTCATTTTCATTTGAAATTGTATTTATTAAAAAATTGACTATGAACCAGTAAAGATTTCGATGTTTTTGATTTTCACGAATTTTTCTTTGATTATGATGCTATAGAAGAAGTCAATAATGAGATACATCATATCCAAAATCAATCTGCTACAGATGTTACCAATTCTCGATCTATGAATATATACTTATTAGTGACATGCAGTCAGAATCACAGGCGGAATGCTAAATATAAAATAAATAATATGATCATTTTGAGTTAATTGCGCTTATAAAATTAGCTATAAAATTAGCCATCATATAGTATAAATATGACATGATATTAATCATCTAAAAGCTTTAAACGATTCATTTCAATATATTTTGTAACCTCTAATATATACATTAAGTATATAACTCTGATTTCTTTTTGTTCTATATATTGGCATGATGTCATTGAGTTTTGATGTCGAAACTTCCATAATAATATTCAGGATCGGTGCACACAAGATTGGTGAGAAATGTGGCATTTCCAACATAAAATCAGGAACACTTTTTTCTTTTCCGTGCTCCACTTATGTCTTTAAACTTCAGGAAAACTCTATTAACAAGCGTGATTAACACTTTCCTCATATACGGGGTACACATCATATACAGATAAAACTTTATTGATGAATTTGATAGTAAGATTACGGTAGTTAACCGATATATCACCTTACCTAAGTTCTCATCAGTAGGGGGGAAATGAATCCTTACAACCTCATAAATATTTAACGGAATTGAAGTGAGTACATAATTTATACAAATTACGAAAACCATTTTAATGGCAAACAGTTGAACCTTTTGATCTCTCTGTTGGAATTCACTTCCAGTTCGAAGGAAACGTGTTTTCAATTTCCGTATTGTGACGATATTTGTGGAGAAAATAATGACAAATGCGATAATGCGGCCGACAAAAAGATTGATGTACGGCGTTATTTCATCACCAATATTGTTATTGAAGAAGATGCTAAAATTGACAACTGAACCAAAAATAATAAATACTCCAGTGAGTTTTATACAATCTTTGTAACAGAGTTTACGAAAGTACGATTTTGTTGGCCATGTGACAAGGCACATTCTTTCAATCGAGAGAACGGCTAAATACCAACCGGCTACGTCATAAAGCAAGTAAGTGAAATATCTATGAGCTATTCTCACACTTACATTTATTTTTCTTATCTCGAAATCGTTTGCCAATAGTAAAACATATCTTGTTCCAGGAATTATCAGGATCAGAATATCGGCAATTGCTATTGTAAATAAAAGGCTTTTAGAAAATGACCTCAGCCCCCTCTCGAATTTCAAAATGATTAAATTGAGAACGTTTCCCAAGTAGCCCAAAGTCAAGAAGAGGAAAAGAAGAACTTTACCGATATAATTCAATATTATTAAGTACATCTCCTATAAAGTATTTCATTCAAAAATTAAGGAAGTTTACAATATCTTACATTGATTCCTGATTGACTTTGTCCTGTGAGGCTAGAGCTATTCATTTCAATTTACAAATTACGCGTGTAAAATAAACTTTCTTCAAATAAAAGACAATTAAATTTTTATCTGATTTATTTACATTTTATTCTCATTCGTTGGACATCATTAAAACAAAAAGCTCATACAAAATTTCTCCTGCATCTACATAAACAAACTTTGTGTCGATTGCGTTCTTAGAATAACAACTTATTATTTGCTTTAGGAATGATAAAATTGCATACGAAATTTATAAGATGTTTATAAGTTTGTTTTAATGTTCAATAAAAAAATAATCAAAATATTAAAACAAAATTCATAAATGGTATAAAATTTTACATAGAAAAGAATTTATGGTTATTATAAAATTTCGGGAACCTAGTAGTTGTAGGAAAAGAAAGAAAACTACAGCAAACCAAACATTAAATATAATTACATAATTATGAAAGAGGGCGCTTTTTATATACATTAGATGGTACCTAGACATTTGGTATAAAAAAAATTGACAATTTAATTCACATTCGAAATATCTTCCACGGGTTTGGGTATAAATGCAAGATTGTTCTTCAAAAGTCTCACGATCATGTGAAGATAAACTGGCACCTCCCCATTTCTTCCGTACGCCATAACAATGGAATAAATTCTTTAATTGTTGATTAGATATCTTTTCTAATGAACTCCGAAAAATTCCAAATCATTGCATTTTTGGTTGAAATTAATTATTGGAATTTAGAATGTCAACCCTCGACAACATTATTAGTTCTACGGGCTTCAGAAATAACAGAATTACTACAATTCCAAATGCCAATAGGAAATGTGAGGGGAGGCAGTGATCCATTTAAATTTTTATTATACCAAATTTTTTTTAATAAAAAATGTCTAGACCCATCAGATATACATGAGAAACCAACAATAATTTGTAATCAAATGGGTAAAATACAGAGGATGCCTGAGAAGCAATTAAGAAGACTGAAAATATCTTTCTTACAAAATGCATTATTTTATTCCAATTAATTTGCAAGAATGCAGGTCGTTGAAATAATAAATAACAACTTTTAAAAGTTTATTTTATAAACTTTTTAACATTTTCATTAATGTAAAAGAATTTTAAAAAATTTAGAGATCTCTTGCAAGAAATTGAGAAATGATTACACATGTCTTCTAGGTTGAATGTTAGAAGAAGATTTAACTTATTTCATAAGTAGTTTCAAGCATTAATTTTTAAAACAAAAATAATTTTCCAATATAAATAATATTCTGAGTAATGTAATTACACAATTTCAATATACCACAAACATCCGAATATATTAATATTTATAAATATATCTTACATCACCAATATAAAGTTCTGGGGTATTGCAAGACTCATTGTTATATGATATTTTTCTTTCATTTTTTTATTTCTTTCTTAATTCATTATCTTTTTTATTTACCTCTTTGATGTATTCTTTCGTATTCAAATCTTATTTTGACTATCATTCTTATATTTTTTCCATACACTACTTCTACTGAACTACATCTTATTGTGTTTTGATTTGTTAAATTAAGCATAAATCCCACTTCTGGTAATAACTCTGTTCAGTTTTTATAAATTTAACTTTTGAGGAAATTTGGATGGCATCTCGAGTTGTTCTAAATTGTCTTTCAATCATCCCATTAACTGAATACTGATACGCACTGGAATACATTATTTGAATTCAATGAATATTCATTAGATCTTTTATTAATTTTGCTTGAAACAATATTCCTCTGTCACAGTGTATAAACTCCGGAGCTTCATATTTCAAAATTCAATTATTTTTCAACGTCTTTGCTGTTGTGTTTCTATCTTGCCTTGATGTTACACTTAATGATATATATCTACTAAATTGAAATTAAGTCCTGGTTTGAGTTATCTTATGTAAATTGCTTGTATTCCTTTCCAAAAGTAGCCATATATCTGGAACTCTGGAATCTCTGCTATATAACTCTGGTGCTTAAAATATCAATTCTTGTAACAATGATTACATTGAACATTTGGACATTCTAATCCTAGCTGACACACTTTTGTGAACGCCCAGCATCTCGTTGAATTTCCTGATTTCTATTGTAGTTTTTCTCTAAATTTTTCATCTTTGTAATTTAGATTCAGGTTGTCTAGCATAAAGATTTTGTTTATCTCTTCCATTAACCTGACGACATGTTAAAAAATTTATAAAATTTAAAGAACTTTACATATATTTAATAAAATTTCATATTTTTACACACACATAGTAATTCTCTACCCCATAGCACAACCACAGAAAAAATAGATTTTTTATAAAATTTCATATTTTTGCCTATTGCACANGGAGAAGATATGTTAGTAAAATTAGAAACACGCAACAAAAGCCAGGACATTTATGAGGGACCATATAAAGTGATTGTGAAAGTGCATGACAGACGATATATCTTAAGAAACAAGAATGGTAAAAAGATTGAAAGAAACGTGGAAAAACTTAAAAAATTTCTTAAGAAGGGTGATATGAGGAAGTTCAAATATTCTTAAAGATGTAACGTCTATCCAATCAGAATACTGATAGGATAGGGAGATATACGCACACATACTCTATGCTTTGTTCTAAAATGATGAGTCATCGATTACTCACATAGTAAAAAATAATGTATTTATTACTCACATTGCGACATCTTTGTGTCTTTGTTTAATTTACACGTGACATGTGCATGAGTGGAACATGTTTTTATAATGTGAATAATAATATTTATATGAATAATAATAATAATAATTATTATAATAATAAAATTAATTAATTATATATATTATAAGATAACGCCAATCAAACATTTTTTTCACGATTAATTTCGACAGTTTTCCTGTCATCATCAGGTGGGATATAATACTCATTAAATAAAGGATTTTAAACAAATTTAAAAATAAAAAATTTTTTATATATAATTAAATTTGTTTATAATCCTTTATTTAATGAGTATTATATCCCACCTGATGATGACAGGAAAACTGTCGAAATTAATCGTGAAAAAAATGTTTGATTGGCGTTATCTTATAATATATATAATTAATTAATTTTATTATTATAATAATTATTATTATTATTATTCATATAAATATTATTATTCACATTATAAAAACATGTTCCACTCATGCACATGTCACGTGTAAATTAAACAAAGACACAAAGATGTCGCAATGTGAGTAATAAATACATTATTTTTTACTATGTGAGTAATCGATGACTCATCATTTTAGAACAAAGCATAGAGTATGTGTGCGTATATCTCCCTATCCTATCAGTATTCTGATTGGATAGACGTTACATCTTTAAGAATATTTGAACTTCCTCATATCACCCTTCTTAAGAAATTTTTTAAGTTTTTCCACGTTTCTTTCAATCTTTTTACCATTCTTGTTTCTTAAGATATATCGTCTGTCATGCACTTTCACAATCACTTTATATGGTCCCTCATAAATGTCCTGGCTTTTGTTGCGTGTTTCTAATTTTACTAACATATCTTCTCCACCGTTAAATTTCCTCCTTGTTTATTCTTCTTGTTCTTCCTTTACCTGTTTTCCTTTTGACTCGTACCATTTTTCCCTGATAATCATTTTTCCAAAAATTATCTCGGCCGGGCTTTTTACTGCCGTTTTTTGTTTGGTTGTAGTATCTCTGCCAAATTCGTCTTCCTTCTGTCTCGTAAAGTAGCATTTATCAGCTCTCGTATTGTCCTGAATTGCCTTTCTATATGTCCATTTGTTTAGTGATGGTATGGACTCAAAAAACATAACTTAGTATCAAGTTTCTTTGTGAATTCTCTCATCATTCCTGATTCAAACGCCTTCCCACAATCAACTCTTATCTCCTATGGGCACCCAAATCTTAAAATCCATTTTTCTAAAATCGTTTTCTTTATTGTTTCCTCGTCTTGTCTTGTTATAGCTGTCAAGACTTGATACTTACTATACTGGTCTATTATACCCAATATATACTTTCAAAAGTAAGACCTCTTATTCCACCCTCATAAAAACTAAATATTTCGTTTTCAGTGATCAGTTCAATTGGTTCACCTTACAATATTAAAGAATAAGACCATGACATAACCGGAATTTTGAAATAATTCAATGGTTCGAACATATTGTGAGGTAAAGATTACAAACGGAATTGCTGGAAGAAATCAGCCAAATGAAAACAATCAAGTTTTAAGTAGATCATCATATAGTCAAGTAAATTTAAACATTCAGTTTCAATCCAAATGTCCTAAACTTTTTTATACTCGTCTTCCCTTCCAGGTTATAGGCAATCCATACCGTTTTCAAGAACTTCTAAGGAGGTTACAAAGTTGTATAGAAAGATCTACTTTTCATAAATAATAGTACTAGTAAAAACAAAAGAGGTAAAAGGTAAAGTATTCAAAGTTTTCACTGCTTTTACTAATGAATTAATGAGAAATTGGTCAAATGTTTTAAAATGTGCTATAAAATAAATAAATTTTATCTTGTAATAGGTAAAAAACTTAAAAACCAGTTTATTAAATTATTTAAACCGTATTTAAGAATGTGGTGTATGTTGTAATGTCGTAGAACAATAAATAATATCATTTCAAAGCTTACATAATAATTGTTTCTCACAAAAGTATAAAAGGAAAAGCTGGAAAAAGACGAGAGCCAGTCAGTCGAAGGAAAAAATATCAGAACGTTTACGAAACTCCAAGAGAGACTAAAGAAATAATTCAAGTAAAAGAAAAAAGAAGTGTAAATTATCGTGCAACCTACCCTACGATAGATGTAAATATAGTGAATAATTGTAACTGTGGTAAAACTGTGATAAAGTTATTCTGTGTTGAAATTTAGTTATTTGTTTGTGAAGAGGACATGATGAGTCAGAGATAACCGACTTTAATAAATATTAACTTAACACATTCATTCAGATGAATTTGATGCATTCTATCCATTCTTTTAAAATGTGACAAGTTCACTACAGTTGACTCGGTGTACAAAAGGATAGGGGTGTCGACTTTCTAAGATTACTATTATTGATACGGCAAGAAACTCACTTGTTTACAAATATCTACAACCGGGGAATAAATTTCAGAATTTTGTTTTTGTTTTATAGAAATTGAATTTTAATCTGAATTGTTCAGAAATTGGAAACAAAAGAAATTTGCTCTTCTTCATGACAAAATGTCATCAAAACAATGAGGTAAATAACACAGAATTTTCTCAGGTAGGACATTCAAATATCTAGAAATAAAGTTTTCACTTTCAATTTTTCAAAGAAATAAATGAATAACTCAAACCTCTTACAAGTAATATTTATAAAATTGAGTTTAAAGTTATTTTTTAGATGCCCCTCTACTATTCTATACTGAATGCGATCTATATCGGGGTTATAATCTTCCTATTACTAATAGGGTACTTTGGAAATATTCTTTACCTGATCATGCTAAGATCAGAGCGTGGTATGAGATCTTTTTCAAAAACCCTGTTGTCCTCACTGACAGTATGTGACATTTTAATTTTGCTGATCCCGGGAACGAGATATTTGATAAGAGCCGTAACAGCTGGCGAAATTCGAAATGGGTATCCGACAATAAATAAAGTTCAAAAGTATTTTTCAAATTTATTATATGGATTCACAGCGTTTTATTTGTCGGTACTCACACTTGAGCGAATGTGTTTTGTCGTGTGGCCGATGAATTTATTTGTCCGGAGTCTTTCTCGACGACATGGGTTGATCCTTACAGCTTTATTCATTCTAGTGAGCTCAGCTATAAATTACACTGTTTATGCAGATTTTCCAATAGAAAATCTCATTTCAGCTTGTACAAATTTGACTGTTAAAATGTTGTCGGGAGTCATCGTTTTGACGGCCCATATTGTTATCTACAACAAACTAAAACTTCATCGTAAACAAATTGAGCGTCAAAACACCGGAAGTGGGAAAAATGATCAACTGTTTGTCTTGAAAATGAGTTTTGCTATCTCTATTTACTATATATTTACTTCGACCCCCATTCATTTTATTAAAATAATATTTCTTTATGATCCCTATGTATTTCCCAATAAACATGTCAAAGCCCTTGTCTATACAGCAACCATAATAGCTTTGCTATCCAATGCGGCCATGAAATTTTACATTTCGGTGTTGTCAACAGCTCATATAAGAAATTTGTTTTTAAAATTAAATTGTGTAAAAATAATTATAAACAAATTTCAATCGTAAATAAAACTTTGATGAAATTATGAAAATTTTTCTGAATTTATTAATATATTAATTTTAATAAAATTTTCCGTCAAAACCTGAATAAGGTAATACGGTCGATAACAAGCTTGCATAAATTCCAACCATGGTCTATTCATTTTTCCTGGAACAAAAGCACTTTAAAATTTTGCAATTAAAAATCAATACTTGCACCTTTTAATCAATATTAAAACATAAAAATAATGCTTAAAAACTTATTTCGCAAGATCAAAATATTCTCCTTATCTTTGGAGGGTATATGCGTGATAACTCATTTTTTGGGCTAGAGCGAACAAATTGAGAGCTTGTATAAATGATTTGGAAATAGATAACATAGAAACCGCACTAAGTCCAATCAAAAGCTATGATTATATAACAAATAATACAAAGTGAATCACGCAACACATTGATTATAAATAAAATTTTAATAAATATAATAAACGCAATAAGTTACAATCAGCAACATAATTGAGAGAAACAACGCATTCAAAAGATTTGACAACGTGAGAAGAAGAGAATGATTAAATAAAATAAATAATTAGTAATATTGAAAAATTAAGAAAGATTATGGCTCGTATTTACACACGAAAGAGATATGACAAAAAGTGCCGAATTTTAGAAAAAGTATAAGAAAAAATATTAAAAAATTAATTCTAAAATAATTCCCATGAAAATCAATAAAGAAATAAAAGTTAAATAGTTTGATTGTTTAAAACAATCAATTAAATAAAAAAATTCATTCAAATTATATTACACCAATCTGACAGCACTCGTATATGTGTGCACAGCCAATCAAAAGTTTTCACAGTTGCACACACTCTGATTTCACAGAGTGGCAGCAAATACGTATACAACAACACAAATCATTATAAATACCGATTTAAAATTCATCTTTTCAACTAATTTAGATAACCAAGAATTTGCTCTCAGTTTTTCAGCATTATGAATTTCAGTTATTATGAGAATCAGTCATCGGATGATTCATATGACCTTGAATGAGTCATGGTCTTTGTTTCAATGACCTTGATGAGTCATATGTCTTTGTTTAAAATTTGACCTTGAAAAAAATTTTTTTAATGGCGGGGGTATGTCTTTGTCCCAGAGGGCCGCTATCCCTCTACTTTCTATCACTCTGTAGATCAGTGTTTCTCAAACGGTGTACCGCAAGACTTTTTTCCCAAAAAAGTTAGTAATGAAAAAAATTTACAAAAACTATATCAAGCTTTTTACTATGAAAAAGTCGCTTCTGTGGATCAAAATTACAAAGAAAATCCCAAAGAGAGGAAATACTATTGACTAAAAAGCATATTTATATATCATTGGAAAATCAAAAAATTTGTAAAACAATAAATACACATTTCAGATTGAAAAATGAACAGATCAGCAGTTATGTATAAGGCTATGTTTAATTCATTTGACACCATACCGCGGCTTTTTTATTATTTAAAATAGAATTGTAGTTTATTTTCATAAAATTCCATTCAGCAGATATGTAATAATCGTTTTAACTGATTAAAGAAATTCTATTTGTATTTCTATTAAAAAACAGACAATTACATGACATAGCTTTAACGCAACTTGACAGAAGACCTTTTTTGAAATATTCATTCGAATGGCAAATTGAACTACAAAGACCTTTTTAAAAAGTTTGAATTAATTCTTGAAAAGTTAGGAATTATGTAATCACATCTCTACACAATTATTTCATTGAAGAATTTCACAAATTGTTAACTAATCAAAGTTAAGCCAAACAAATTGTAAATAAAAATAATAAAATGATAAGTTGAAAGATCTGAACTGGGAAAAATTAATCTTAACCAAAAATTAAACAAATTTTGATTATGCTCTTTCAACTTTGCACTTGATCTGGATTTGATTATTTTTGACAGCAGGCGAATTTTTTGACATGCTGATAATGCGGATTCTTTCATTTCTGTCACTTGATGGTTTCTCCCATCTGACATTATTAGGTCAATAAGAATATTTTATTATATTGTTATGACAAATATTTTCATTTCCTGAATCAATCACATCAATTTTTCATTGAATTCTCCATCCATCAAATGGAAATAAATAACAATTATACATAACCAATCAACAATAACCTCCAAGCTCATTTTATATTCAAATGGCCTTGAATAAAATGATTTACTGTAATTCCATTGATTTGATAAATTCTCAATTTTCTATTCTAAAAATCTGAAATTTTCATTTTCTTAATTTTGTTTGAATCAGTCAAATTTCATGGGCGCATTTATCTACCTTAAACTGAATGCCAAATTTAAACATTTCAATAATTCACTTTTTTATTCTCCCGTAACTCATAATTTTGTTTCAGTTCATCAATTTGCTGTTAAGATTTTGTTTAATATCAATAACAAATCAATATTATCAAATCAACGATCAAACTTGATTGATTGATCCAACATTTGTTTCCATCTCTCGTATTAAAATCGATTCTCACTCTTCATTGTCTTCATTCATCTCCTCTATTTCACTTCTTTTGTTCCTTTCCATCTTGCACATTTTCTAAAGTGTATCTTTTCTCTTCACAATATCTTACTGTTCCTGGTCAGAATTTATCATTTCCATCCTAATAATTCTCAATGCAATCAGAACAAAATCGACACCCGCAAGGAGCATTGGAAGCTTTTATCATTAAACATTTGCAAATTCCACATATCAAATAATTTCTGATTTCATTATCGACTTCAAATTTATTTGCATTCATAATATTCCAAACGTTTGAAAACATTTCATCTAAAATTATCTAAATCATTTTTGTGATCAATAAATAATAAAAGTAAAATATTTTAAAATTTATTTTCTATTTTACAAATTTAAATTTTTGCAGATTTTAAAGTTTTTAAATGTCACAACTTACTTATTTCATAAGGAATTTTATTATAATTCTAAATTAAAATTTAAAACTTCAATGTCAAACAATTTCAATTTGATGTGTATAAACAAATAAAAATTATTGATATATTATTGATAAAATTTTGCCTTAACATATTTTGAATTTTTGATATAACATAACAAGCATAAATTACATTCAATGATTTTTATTAAAAAGAAAATAATTATTTTATTCAATTATTCAATAAATTTAAGTAAATTTTTAAATAAGTTTTTAATTTATTTTTAATTTTAAATGAAATTAGTTAAAATGAATTTATAAATTACGTCTGTAATTCTTTTTAATCTAGTGGTTAGAAACGGAACCTCTTCAAAATTTAATAAAAAATAATATAAAGTAATTTAATGATCTTTTTGTTTACCTTTGATTTATATTTTCATTGAGAACTCGATTTACTTTTTCAACTATAGATCAGTGTTTTCTATTTAACACAAATCTAAATGAAAAATGAATTAAATTTTAAAAGAAAGTAATTTGATTTCATAGGATTATTTTGAGAACTCCAGTTAAAATGAATAAGAGTATAAGTTTTAATTTTTCAAATTTCTTTATTAATATTATTGCAAAGAAGACACCAACAAGGAGCTTCCAAAAGTAAAAACTAAATGTACAATATGTGGGATTGTAACTGCTGACCTTTTTCCTATTCTAAATTAAACTCACTGTGACTCCATTAGACAGTCTCGACCATGAAATTCATCCCTGTTCATAGCTAAAAAGTGACTTTGAACCGTTCCAATCGTGTAAAATTGGATAAAAATGTATAAAAAACTCCCTGATCCCCTAAATACTGATTTGATTATAAAATTAATTACTTTATGATTCGTTATATTTCTAACCCATCCCATGACAAACATATGTAACTGGTCATATGTTTAATTGAATAAATTTAGATAAATACATTTTTTTTTGAAACTTTAGAGTTACAACCATAAAAATGGCTTTTCTACATATCAAGCATCAGTTGGGTATTGTAGAGAAATTCATTGCTAAATATTATCTAGCATTACTCAGCGTGTATTTGCAAACAGATACATTTCGTAATAATTATATAGTGAAAATATGAATCTATAAGAAATGGAAATAAAGAAATATTTTGCAAGAAATTCATAGCAAAACCGAAAATAATTAAACTTCATCAACAAATGTTCATTTGGAGTAATATTATTGAGCCTGTCATTTTTAGAGATTCCAGTGTTTCTTTATGGAAATCAATATGGGTTGAAAAATATGAACAAGATGTATTTATAGAAATCAGTAGAAAATTCCATGTATTTACCTGTTTCAACCTCATGTATAAACAATATTGAAATAAATATTGAATTTACAAACGATTCAAACTCTTTTTCCATTACATTATCGTAAAGTAGATGGCTAATTCAGATATAATTTCAATGTATAATGGTAGCCAAGCCGGTGGTGAATTACCATATTTTATTGGTAAACAATATAGATCCCGTTGGTGCCGAACAATTGGTAGATTTTCACTCCCGATTCTTAAACGTATAGGAATTTTCGATATGAAAACTACTAAAGACGTAATAATGAAATATTAGAAAATATTACCATCTCTGAAAACAATTGCTTTATCCGAACTAGGAAATGTTTTGCTGGGTGCTGTGAGTATATTTCAGAAATATACAAAACCAGCACCAGAACCATCACATACTCCAAAACGTAAAAACATCGGTATTCGCATATTAACAAATGAATGAAAGGACATGGAACTACATTTGAAAAATGATATGCGGTAAATCAGAATTGTGTATCGACCATAACCCCAGGCGGTAATTGAACTTTACGCATTTGAAGAAGTTTTACCAATGAATTCCATTTCTGACAGTAGAAATTATGTTGAATTTTAGATTAATGGTTCGCAAACTGAATATTTAGATTTGAAAGATATTTTATTAACTGTTCAGATCAAGGTTATAGACAAAGATAAAAAGGCTTTGGTGATGCAGATGCTACAATACCGAAAAAATTCTTGTTTCATACAATTTTTAAAGATGCATTTCTCGAATTTAATAATATTAAGATTGAAGAAGGGTACCAATACATATTTTCACAAACCACTAATAAAAACTATTATTAATTATAATTCTGATACTAAAAATACAATAGATAATGAAAGGAGAATGTGGATTAAAATATTTACTTCGTGAAGTTAATGTACACATCAGATTGAAAAGATCTGATTCTGCATTAACGCTAACTAGTGCTGCTGGGCAACCAATATGTCAATTAGTTGATGCAAAATTACTGGTAAGAAGAGTTCGTATAAATGGGTCTTCATTCTAAACATGCAATCTATCCATTGAAAACAAAAGAAATTTTACAATTTGACATTGCTAAAGGGGCTTCTTCATTTTATAAGAAACAAATATTTGGTGATAGAAGAATGCCAAACTTTATTCTGATATCATTTCAAAATGAAACTCAATATAATGGTTTGTAGACTGCTACAAGTTCAATATACCAAAACTTTGTTGTAACATTTTTAATCGAAAAATACTGATTATAGAGAAACCTACATTCAAGATTTTAATAATGATAATTACTGTGCTATCTATATGCAGAATATAGTGAGAACGGAAATTTTCGGAAATTTTCGATTAGATATAAAGTTTGCAAGAGTTATTGTTGAACCGGCGCATGTTATAAAATATGCAAATAAGGCGCAAATTACTGAAAGTAGAACAATGTTGGTATAAATGTATAAAGAAATTATGATAAAGTTGTCATGGAGTAAGCTTATCATATATTATTGATATAGTTCTGTTCAGTTCTAACAAATTGGAAAACCGATACTGGGACAAGAAATTTTAGGAGTTTTTTCTCTTGATAAAATTCCGTATTTGTGTAATAATCAAGCCATACTCGTCAATACTTATTCATCTCATCTCGATGTGGAACATTGGATTGCGATATATATGAAACCTAGTAAGATATTTGTGTTTGATCCATAAGATTTTTATTATTTGGCTTTATTGGTTTCGATGGGCTGTAAGAGTAAAATAGGTATTTCTGATTTTAAAATTTTATTAAATATTTTCAATAATTATTGATAACCTGTAATTTGTGAAGCGTTATTGATATTATTGAAGCGTTATTGGATCCAAAAATTAGTGCACAAAATGCAGTGAATACTAGTGTTTTGAATCTTTAAATAGTATTTTATAAATTACATATATATGGATTGTTGTTATTAAATTAAATAATTATTAAATTATTAAATTGGATAATTTTAAATTTCACTATTTTTAAATTTCTTACTTTTAATTACGACAAATTAAAAAATTATTTTTTATTTAAATTATAATTTTCATACTTTTAATAGAATCAAATATTTTTATTAAAAATATGATATAATTAATATAATTAAAAAATATTTTCAAAAATCAAAAATTTCTATAATTATTCTATCCCACCCTATGACGACAGGAAGAATATAGAAATAACAAATGTTTGAGTGGTGCTTTCTTATAACTAAATCGTAATAAATAAATAACTATTTATTCAATAAAACTAATATTAATAATAATAATAATAATAATAATAATAATAATAATAATAATAATAATAATAATAATAATAATAATAATAATAATAATAATAATAATAATAATGATAATAATAATTCAAATAATAATTAACAAGTAAATGATAAGATAAGCATATTACTGCAAAGTATATGTTTCGGTCGTTTGACATTACACTTCCTCCTTTTTAAACTTGAATTAAACTCCCAGCTGGTTATCAGTATCTTAGTAAATAGTTGCTTTTGTTTTGTTGGAATAGTTGCATTTCGTTTCATCAAAGTTGTTGTCTCCACTAGCAGTTTCTATGCTCAAACTCAATGGTGCTACGTCTAATAATTTATTAGTAATAACAATAGAATCTGTACAGGTTCTGATTTATCACCTGACAAAATTGATGATTTTACTGCTTCTCCGTACACAACTGTCTCGTCGGGATTAATGAATTTGTCCAATTCTTTTCCATTGAATAAGTCTTGAAGGAGCTTTTGAATTTTGGATACTGTTGTTGATCCATTGAAGTACAAGAGTCAATGCATTCAAACAGTGAATCAATTTCCAAATTTCCTTGTGCACTAGAACTCACAGTTCTCTTTTCTCTCTCACAAGCTGTTCTCAATCTTCTAATTTCTCGCTTGCTATCACTAATATTTTATTTATGCTTACCTTGAATTCTTGAATGAAATGATTTATCATGCGATTATCAAAATCTTCACTATCCAAGTGAGTATCACCAGCAGTAGATTTAACTTCAAAAATACCACCTTCAATTGTTAAAATTGAAACATCAAAAGATCCTCATCCTAAATCAAATATTAAGACATTGCATTCAGCACAGACTTTTTATTCTAATCCCTAAGCTATAGCAACACCTGTTTGTCAAAATGCTTAATCCACCAATTCCACCAGCTTCGTTTACTCTTTTACCCAATTATGCTTTTGCAATTTCTTTCATTTTTATTAAAACCATTGATGAAATGTCGGGAAAAATGTTTTAGTTTCATTTTTGAATTCTACTCGGATTTTCCGTCTACCAGTTTCATTTATTACAACGAGCAACCAATGTTTCATATCACTTTAAATTGACCATATATCAAATTTTTGCCTAACTCATTGTTTGGCTTCGAAAACCATATTATTAGGATTCATTGCGACTTGGATTTTTGAAGCGTCTCCAATCAATTATTCGGTATCTGTGAATGCAACATAACTAGGCATTATGTGGTTTCCTGGATCATTTGCAATAATTTCAACTTTAACACGTTGAAATACGCCAACTCATGAATAGGTAGCTTTTATGTCAAATAAGTGTTTCCTTAAACCTTCTTTCGAGGCGGCGTGTAACATTTTAGCTTTAACTGGAATAACATCTCGAATTCAGACTACAAAAATTAGCGG
The DNA here is from genome assembly GCA_959609185.1 of Schmidtea polychroa. Taxonomy (NCBI): domain Eukaryota; kingdom Metazoa; phylum Platyhelminthes; order Tricladida; family Dugesiidae; genus Schmidtea; species Schmidtea polychroa. The sequence continues at coordinate 217,550 of CAUHTR010000068.1, forward strand.
AATATTCTTTTTGGATAATTCATATAAACCTGTTTTTGCGAGCAAGTCCCATTGTTCTTGAAACAGGAAAAGATTATTTGGATTGTGAAATAGAAAATGGAGGCAAATTAAAATTCAAAAAAGGGGTGAATTTGCTTGGAGCCAAATGCCAATGTACCTGCTGTTTTAGATAAAAACATATCGGAAAAACAAATATTGGTAGTTAAGGTCATGAGGCCCCTTAAATAATTATTACTTATTAATATATTAGTATTCTTAATTTAATTTTATTAATAAGGTGTCCAAAATTCCCCCTTACACTTTCTGTCAAAAAATTACTTTAATCGGTTTGTACTTCCTTCTCTATCTCATGGCGTTTTACTGGAATAAGATCTTTTTTCTTTCTTTCGTTCCCGAAAAGTATATAATAAATGAAAAAATGTCGAATATAAGATAATCATTTTCAATATCTCGGAATTTAGCTGTTTCAATATTCAGATAATAATAATAATAATAATAATAATAATAATAATAATAATAATAATAATAATAATAATAATAATAATAATAATAATAATAATAATAATAATAATAATAATAATAATAATAATAATAATAATAATAATAATAATAATAATAATAATAGTATAAAGTGATGATTTCTTGGTAGCAGCACTTATTATTTAAAACAATAAAGTGATAATTTAAGCCTTTTGCTGCGAATAATGTATTAAATGAAAAAATTTTCGACTATAAGATAGTCCTTGTCAAGGGTTAGGGGTTATAGTAAAATGTTTTTTCAATAAATACATTATTCACAGCAAAAGGCTTAAATTACCACTTTATTGTTTTAAATAATAATAATAATATTTATAATAATAATAATAATAATAATAATAATAATAATAATAATAATAATAATAATAATAATAATAATAATAATAATAATAATAATAATAATAATAATAATAATAATAATAATAATAATAATAATAATAATAATAATAATAATAATAATAATAATAATAATAATAATAATAATAATAATAATAATAATAATAATAATAATAATAATAATAAGTACCGTTTCCATGAAAAGTGTGTTCTATTTGGGAGTTTTGTTACTAAAATATAAAAAATTTTCAATTTATTTCTTGATCATATTAAATAATTTTTTGAAATTTTTTTTGTTTTTTTACTGATTTAAATTGACATTTTCTATTGACAACAATATGCTCAAATTCCGCAGAACTTTATTAGAAATCATTAAAATTTTATTCACCACATGGCATTGTTAGGGAACAATGGATTGGCCGGGTCACTGAATTGGGGGAGGATAGGGGGTCTCCAATGCTACCGGATGCTGCCTATGAATAAAACAGAAATAGGAATTTGCATTTGATTGGTCGCTGACAGAAATTATGATTGAATTGAATATATTACAGCGCGGTTTGAATATGGCAGTAAGTTTATATTAATTTTTGATTCCTACAATTTTACTGTTATTTTTTTTTCCATTCGCTGTTATTTTCTATTACTATCAAGTAAAACGATTCCTCTTCAAAAAAAATGGGGAATTTGATTATGCCAAGAAAGAAACTACCAATGGAAGATCTAAACTTCCTTATACAAAATACCAATTTTACAAAGAGCCAGATCAAACAATGGTATCGTGGCTTCATAGTAAGTCCATGTTAATAATAATAATACTAATAATAATAATAATAATAATAATAATAATAATAATAATAATAATAATAATAATAATAATAATAATAATAATAATAATAATAATAATAATAATAATAATAATAATAATAATAATAATAATAATAATAATAATAATAATAATAATAATAATGTTAAAGTCAAGTTTTATGTTTATTTAAATAGTTAAAACTGTTCAAAGGGTTTTACTGGCTTGGAACAATGGATTGGAATTTTTATGCCTTTTTTATGATCCCTTAAACCAAACACCTTATTGTTTGATTGTAAATATTATTAATTCATTATTTCTAGCAAATTTCTTAAAGAGATATAGATATAGACCTTTGGAAGAATAATTAAATTGAATGAAATTTTTTAAATCTTTTTAAAACTTCAATTGAATAAATACAAAACTTTGGAAAAGTTTTATTCTTTCATACGAACAAATTTAAAACATGTTTTAAGAATTTTATTATATAGAAGTTAAGTTAAGAGCAACGCCAAAACGTTGCGTGCCTGATAGATACTGAGGATTTAGAGTATGAGATCGAGGAGTTACTCGAAAAATACATCCTGGAACTGGAGGGATAGGAGTCATACGTAGAAAAGAAATGTATATCTATGATGGTCTTCACGTTTTTTTTATAAAATAAAAGTTCCACTATTATTAATTCTACCTAAGGCCATGTAATTATTGAACTCACCGCGTATCTATAAAAGAATTCATGAAGTCGGAATATGGTTTTAATCCTACCGAGCTTGTGTACACCAAGAAGGTCAGTTTATCTTAATCCAAAGTCTTTTAATCCAATATCATTTCCAGTTGAACAAAATTGCTAATTCTAGTTTTTTGAAAAATTACATTTTAATGAAAAATAATACATTGCTGTATCTTTTAGTCTTAAGTAAACCATGATCTTTTAGGTTTCGTATATCATTGAAACTAGTGAATTAAGGATAGATATTTACAAAGGCATTAAGGGTATATAATATTTCTTCCATAAACTTATTCAAGGTTCTTTTCAGAATATTTTGGTCAATTATGTAGAATATCTCGATTATATTCCAAAAAAATATTATTCAGTTATTGCAGACATTTAATATTTGAATAAAGAAGACAAATGTTTCTTGAAATTTTAATTGATAAAGGGATATTTCTTCAGAATCTTTTAGTAGATATAAAAAAATTAACAGATAAATGGTGAAAATGTCAATACAAAATGATGGCATTTAGAGAGAAACAAGAAGAGAGAAACAAGAAAAAAAGAATAACATGAATCAAAATTATTTGTAAATTTTAAAGGAGTTTACATAGCGTTCCATTGCATCAGTAGCAATCAAATGCATCCATGAAGAGGAATTTCAGTGGAATATCACAGAACCGAAATAATTTGCCCTGAAATCCGTGATCAATTGATATAAAAGCTACACTGTACCTACTCCAGTCGGGAAATTGTATTCAGATTTGCTAATATATCCCAAGCATTGATAGCTCACGCCGGTCGGGAAACATTAAAAAGGCAGTTCACAACAGCCTGTTCAGATGGAAAGCAATTAATAAATAATTATCTTGTGTCTAATATTAATTTTCTATTATATTTTAAATATTTATTCAATGAAATAATGTCATTATTATATCGATTGGTGTCAGCTTCAATCCATTATTAATTGATTATTCCCCACTGGCACTCGGGATATTCACCACGACTTCATTATTTATCGATAACCCCAATGTCATATTTAGGGATATTTATTATTATTTATTATTATTAATAGTATTATTATTATTATTATTATTATTATTATTATTATTATTATTATTATTATTATTATTATTATTATTATTATTATTATTATTATTATTATTATTATTATTATTATTATTATTATTATTATTATTATCATTATTATTATTATTATTATTATTATTATTATTATTATTATTATTATTATTATTATTATTATTGTTGTTGTTATTATTATTATTATTATTAATCATTTCATTATATCCAGCTAGGAAAGATTAAAATTCATTTCAATGTTGCAATCAAAACCTCATTAGATTTATACTTTTACCATGGATTTCCCTTTGAATGCCTAATGATTGGTCGCCCTCGGTTGACATTGGCATTGAACCAGTTACACAGGAAATAGTTTATCAAATTAGCCGGATGGATATTCCAATATAATTTCTTGTCAGATAACTTTTAACGACAATTTAGTTCCAATTAGGAATCATTTATTTCTTCATTGTCGTCAGCGACTGTCTCAGTTCTCAGGAAACAACTGTTCTTGAAATAATAATATTAATAATAATATTAATAATAATAATAATAATAATAATAATAATAATAATAATAATAATAATAATAATAATAATAACAATAATAATAATAATAATAATAATAATAATAATAATAATAATAATAATAATAATAATAATAATAATAATAATAATAATAATAATAATAATAATAATAATAATAATAATAATAATAATAATAATAATAATAATAATAATAATAATAATAATAATAATAAATATGACTTTGGGGTTATCGACAAATAATGAAATCGTAACGATGTTTTAAAATAATTTTTAAAAGACAAATAATAAATTATCATTAAATTAATTTAAGTACATAAGGTTTTAAAAGTATTTACAAATTAAAATACAAGATGTTAAGTCTAAATGATTTTTTAATAAGTGATTAATTATTTCTAGAAAATAAAACTTATAAAATCTTTAGTAATTTAACATGTAATGTAGACTATTTAATCAAATTTAAAAAGACATAAAAATGAATATAAATACACAATCAGGAAACATGTGAATATTGGGACATAGCTAAATTCTAAAAAATTGAAACGGATTATTTTTTTATCGAAATTTTTCTTTGTATCTGATTTCTAACTTTGAAATCCTTCCTTAACGCAATTATTTTTTTGGGTTTTTTGACTGAAGATTTAGTCAATTTATATACTAAATGAGCTTGCCACTTAATTTGTCAATAATTTTATATTGTGACACCGAAACAAGTTTTTTTAACACGTTCACGCCGGCGCGGATAACCGGTGGGACGTATTTGATTGAGTTATTAGACGAATTATTAAACAATTTAACGTATATTCATTAAAAACATTATCTTTAATTACAATTATAATTAATAACGTATTATTAACATAACTTTTGTTCAATAACATAAACTGCGCCGCCAGATGATGCGCAGCATAAAAATGGGTTCAAAAGTGAACAGTGTTAAACAACAGTATTTTATTTTCTTGACTTTTCCTAAAAGTACGATAAACAAATCTATTATTATCATCATTACCACAGCTTCATTTTATGTCTTTTATTCTGGTATTTTATTATTATTATTATTGTCATCAAGTAAATATTATTGTTTTATCATATCAATTTGTATATCTTTCTATGAGGCAATGTTTCATCGGTTATATTAATTATCAACAAAAGTAAAAACGTTTTCAGTTCGAAAGTTTAGCTAGGTTTTGTATTTAGTATGAAAAGTAATTCTATGCAATTAAGTAATAAAAATTCACTTGATAAAGGTAATGCGGAAAATTCGTGAATATCAAAACATCGATATATTATTGATTCATAGTCTTCATAGCTCTTTTTAATTAATAAATAAATTGGAAAAAAAAGTTATTTTAATAATTAAGTAATAAAATAAATAATTTATAAATTATAAATAATATTGGAGGTGTCTTAATTAATATAATTCATTGAACCAATTTTATAATCTCACTAAATTTATCAATTAAAAGTCATCAAATCAGTGGCATAAACAAGGATTTTCCAGGGGGGGAGTTCATAAAACTAAATACTATTTTTATTGAATATAGAAAGTTCGATTGATTATAATCAATGGAAAATAATAATCACAGGAATTAAAAAGATGATCCAAGCATTATTATTTTACTGCAGAAAATTTTGTAAGCATCTGGATATTAATCCTTTGGCGGATGTTGCGAGTTTTAATGTCTCGAATATTAAGAATGTAATTCTATTTGTTTGAAGATATTTGAAGGTTTTTTGATCTTGTTATGAATTTTTACTTTTATGTTGTAATTATTATATAAATGCAAGTACACATTTCACACTATATACAGTTGCTCAGACGATCCTGACACAAATGTCTACTGGTAACTCTGCTGGCCTTAACAATTTCCTTTGACACACTCACATTAATATAATACACCTTCCTAAACTTCATAGCAATTGGTCTCCTTAATATCTTGAGCAGTGTTCAACAAGAATAATATAGATTTCTAAATTATTACTAATATAATTAATATTATTGAGTATAATAAAATTGTAAGTTGGTAATATACATTTCCGAATTTGAAAGTGTTATCTAAGATTTCAAAAACAATCGGAAACGTATTACTTTTAAGGCTTTGATGATAAAATCATTTAACTTAAAAATCAACTTACTAATAACATTAATTAAATTTTAATTTGTTTAATTAATTTTATTATGATTAGTAAATTCTATTGGATTCCGCATATATAATTATGTAATTATTGTTAAATTTATATGTATAATTGATTTTTTCGTGAAGTTGTTTAGTTGTAGAATGATGACAGCCAATCTGTCAAAATATATTTTAACCATTTGATGACCTTTTATTTATATGAATAAATTACCAATATTATTATTATTATATTATTATTATTATTATTATTATTATTATTATTATTATTATTATTATTATTATTATTATTATTATTATTATTATTATTATTATTATTATTATTATTAATTTTTAACAATTTGTATACATTAATATCATAACAATAACATAGCGAGATTGTCCAAATGGCCAATTAAGTCAAAAGAAGTTTATCGAAGTTTATTCAAGTTTTTTTCCCGAAGGACGAGCAGAAGAATTTTGTTCTCATGTTTTCCGAACCTTTGATAAAGACAACTCTGGAAAAATTGATTTCAATGAATTTCTTCTAGCAATAAACATAACATCTGGAGGTAAGCCGGAACAGAAATTGGAATGGGCATTTCAAATGTACGACATTGATGGAAATGGAACAATAGAATGGAATGAAATGACAGAGATCATCAAAGTAAAGTTTATTTATCATTGGGAGATACTTTCATCGCAATATTTTAAAGGCAATTTATAACATGCTCGGTGCCGAAGATACAAAAGGAGACATGTCTGCGGAAGCTAGAACCAATGACATATTTGCAAAAATGGATGAAAACAAAGATGGAGTATTGAACAAAAAAGAATTTGTAAAGGGCTGTATGAATGATAAACAACTTTATTCAATGTTGCTTGCAGACACTTCTATGGAATGAAAATGTTGCTCGAAAAAACGTGTTTTATTACTAAAATTTAATAAAGAATAGTTTACTGTACTTCTTCATGGGTACCCACAAACATATTCCGAGATTATAAAGGGTAACATTTTTATTTTGACTTTATTTTAGATGGAAATGCGGTATCTATTAGTTAAATTAACTGATCCTTCATATTGGTCACAACATTCATTCTGACAGAATCAGATTTTGTTCAAAGAAAAGATATAACATATTCCAGAAATGAGGAAGAGCATGAATTCACTAATACATTTGTCAATATAAATATTGATGACGAAGAAATAAGACTAAGGTCTAGGGTAGTTTTTCAATTGCGAAAGAGGCAGCAGATTTGAGTTAACTGTATATGAAAATTGTATAATTGTAAGAATCAAAAAGTTGCTTCTGAAGATCTAAAATTAATATTAGCGTTATAAGGAAGCCGGATGTGTTAGCGACACAAATATGGAAGGAGTAGAAAATGTCCCGTCCTTACTGTGCCCCCATGAGTTACACTCAGTAGTAATTTGGTACCAAACGAATCAGTAAAACTGAATAGTGAAAAAATAACTTTTTTGGAATAGTACTGGAATCCTACAAAGTTGATTTCAAAATCATCGAAACTTTTAGAAATTCCACAAACTCACAAACCTTTTTAAACTTTATAGCCAGTAGCTGAAAAGCAATTGACACCTTGCAACCCTTACAACGTTATAAAAGAAAGATTTAAACAAATAAAAAAATTTTAAAAAATCTCGCAACCACCTTGATCCGTATTGTTTGTCGATAAAATATGGTAATTCACCACTGGCTTGGCTACCGCTATACATTGAAATGATTTCGGAATTAGCCATCTACTTTACGACAATGTAGTGTCAAATGTGTTTTTGAATCTTGTGCAAAATCAATCAATCTACTAGAATCATCATGTATATTTATTTCTATATTGATTATACATGAGTTTGAAACAGATAAATACAAGGAATTTTCTACAATTTCATCCTATTCATATTTTTCAACCCATTTTGATTTCAATAAAGTAACACTGGAATCACATACAATAACTGGCCCAATTGATGAAGTTTATTGATGAAGTTTAATTATTTGCGGGTTTGCTATACCTCATAAAGTACAAAAATTTATTAATGAAAAATAACATAACATAACTAGTATGTTAGTCAAAATATAACAGGCATGCTGTTATATGGTGTTGTAAATCTTCTAGAGTGCTCTTTTAGGGATGCTGGCACTATCATCCGTTCTCTGACTTTGTTCTTGGGTTATTGGTAGAATCCACCGTGGTTCTCGTATGTCTTTCTGGAGCCCTTTATCACTCTTTCGATCATTTTGGTCTTTACTGGCTCATACTCTTCATATTTGATTCCGAGCTTCCTGAATATGTCGCCGTTTCTTTTGTCCCATGTTCCTAGGGAGCATACTACGAATGTTTCGACTGTTGTGTAAATATTTGTTGCTTCGTTTATGTCTTGTGCAAGCTTTCTATATTTGTTTTGGTTTTTTGTTCTTGATGCCTCTATTGTTGTTATATCATCGAATGGGCATTTTATGTCTATGATCATAATATGTTCTTTCAGCCGGACTACAATGTCAGGTTTTAACATTTCTTTTGCCTCCTTTGGTTTCTTTTCTACTTCATAACTGAGTTCCTTCTTCTTTAAAATCTCTTCAAGCGCTTTTTGAACCTTGTTGTGTTTATTTGTTCTCATTCTGGTTCCTCTGACGCACATATTCAGGACATGGATTGAGGATTCATGTGGATTATCGCAGTTCCTGCATTTTGTGCTTCCAAGTCTGCCTCCTTGGTTAGATTGTTTCATGTTGATGTCTAACATGTTTGCCCGTGCTTTGATTAGAAATCTCCATTCAAAGTCCTTTAGGTTTTTCGGCATTTTCCACTCAGTTGGAATTCTGATTGTGTAGCCTGATGATTATGACCTTGACAATTTGCCAATTTCCATTTTTCTGGAAGTATTCCTCCACGATCAATCAATGTAGCTTTTTCGAACCTTCGTCTAAAATTTTGGAAAGACTTCCCTCTGGTTTTTCTTGAGTACTGCAATTTCGAGTTGCAATCCACAGTGCCGATATTTCGTAATTAGCAATTGATAGTTTTTATATCATGATCATTGTATAGTTGTGCATTGCATTTCTTTTACTCTTCTAGCCATGATTTTTTGGCAGAATTTGTTCTTTTTAATGGCATATGTTTCATTTAAACCATTTTACTGAATCTGGTAATGTGGTTGATGGGATTTTCAGTTCTTTTTCGGCTACGTCTATTGTTCTTTGTTAATATATTTACTATTGCCGAGTGGCTGCTGTTAAATTAGCTTTTAAGAACCGAGCAATTGTTTTGATTCATTTGCTCGTCCACGATCTTTGTAATGCCAATTTCTCCTTTTTCAGTAGGGAGTAAAAGAAATTGTTTCTTTTGGTATCCGCAATGTTTTTGCCAAATTTCATCAAATCTGACAT
>CAUHTR010000069.1:0-227422 GCA_959609185.1 Schmidtea polychroa
GGATTGACAACTAAATTTTTTCATATTGGCTAAGGTCAACTCAGTGAATGCAACATCAGGAATTTCAACCAAAATCCTTTATCAGGTTAGAATTCAGTAGAGTAATTACACCCGTAGGCACACACCGATCACAAGGCCGAAATGCATCCACCGGCATGCACCCATTCGCTATAACGTCATCACTGCTAGCATAATCCGATGAGAAAATTTTCCATGTGTCACCCATTTGTTTTTTCTGCGATTAGACTCCGCCATAAGTGAATTCACGTTTACCGAGTCACATGAGAATTTTTGCCAACACGCAGCTAGTAGTTTTCCAATGATTAGATAAGGATCATCGGCCACAGAGAAAGTGAAGACCGAATCATGATAACCGCTATTGTACGATGGGACATCTTTAAGTCCAACCGTTGAAGTTCATAAACTCGATGTTTTGCAAATAGATAATTACGCATAATGAATTTGGTCTAACTGTGCCATTGCGCTAGTTTCCTTGTGGAATTAATTAAAGATATCAATTCCGGTGTTTTCATATACGATCTAATAATGCTTTGCGGAAAACCATCTAGTCAACATTAGTAGTAATAAATGTGGACATATGCTGCGACCGGTGAGATTTCCCATCTCTATGGAATGATGTAAATTTAGGGGGGTTAATGCAACCTCTGATGTGGAATCCCTCACGCACAGTGTGCAAACCTTTCAGACGTTTTTTTTTGTAGTTAGTAGATAGCACAGGTGACCAAACTAACTGTTGAATCAAAAAGGTACTTGATGTCGAACTAAAAGGTGTTGAGGGCTAGTGGTAGTTCCACATTAATTAATTAGCAGAATGCCCGTAATTCGTTTGATAAATTAAAATAGATAACCTATAAGTATTTGCCCTCTTCGATTGAATACTATAATGTCCCCTCGCTAAAGAGTTGTTGCATTACTGTGTCAATATTATCCCTATAATACTATTAACTACCGCATCCCTCATGTATACGATTAGGTCAGTAGAGCATCGAAGTCAATAGCATTCGTCAGGTCGATCGCATTTGGTTAAATAGGCCGATTTGATGAGTAGGATCTGTAGTAAGACAAGATTGTAGAGGAGTTTTCTCTTCTTGTCATTGGTCAAGCGTCCACGAATGGCCGTGGGTCGTATCTAATTTGTTTCGAAAATAGTATACTCTGCAATTATTATGTATTCTTTGCAGCAAGCATGATACCAGCCGCTAAACCAGCATTACGTCCATGCTTCTCGTGCGCGGATAAAAACGCGATAATAAAGGATCTCCAAACCCAAATCGGGCGTTATAAAAAGAAGATAGATGAGTTGGAGGGCACTTGGTTCACCCCCGCTCAAATGAAGGAAACTCAAAAGAAGCTCTATCGTAGTGAGCATTGTCGGGACGCGCTCATCTCGGAAAGCCGTGCCCAGAGAAGCCTTATTAAAGAACAATCAGAAGCACTGCATAAAGTTTACTTGCAAACAGCCACCACACGGAAAATCGTTCAGATCCCGATCAAAGAGGCAGACGACATCTTTCCACCTCATCATAATACTTCTTCAAATCCCTCTCCGCCTCTCAAACGACCCTGTCGAGATTGTGTCGAAACAGCATTGTCTCCCAAGCAACCAGAGGTTATCTTCACGGGTACTAGCATGGCTTCAACTACTAGTACATCCGCATCCATGACGCCTCAGAAAGTCACCTCCACAAGCAAACCCAAGCGTAAACAATTATCTCGTGCGGAGCGTAAGAAAAGACAGCGTGAGCGCGCCTCCACCAAAACCAACCTCCCATCGACCGAAAACTCAACTGGTGGTAGTAGCTCTCGCGTGTCCATAGACTTGACAGTAGGACCCCCAGCGCGCATCATCTCCGCCGCAGGCGTGACATGGGAGGAAAACGCCTCCGAATTCTTCAACCTCGATGAGTTATTCGCCGACGCCGAATGGGAAAAATGAGAAAACCACCGCGGAATCCCTGAGGCTTGTCGAGAAGTCGGACCACATTTGTCGTGATGATTTTCTTTTCCTTTTGATAAACATTCAGATATGTACAGCCAAATCCTTGTACCTTAATGTCGAAATTAATAAATCTTGTTGTCTTACATGTTTTTCATTTATGAATAGCCCGATGTGGATGGAATAGGTTGGATAAAGTGTCTTCGAGAGTTAAGGGATAATTCCCCACTTATTTTTCTGCGAAAATTCTGTCCATCGGTGGTGAAATGAGATAGACGTAAGTCCTTCTATCTGCTGTCGTGAATGGGAAGTCGAGGCCTCAGTAAGGAGTAGTTTTAAGGCAGAAGCTCACCTGCTTGCTGGCGTCTCGCCTGCATAGTGCAGTACCAACGTGAAGTAATTCACGGGCACTATGTTGGAGGAAAGTTATGTGGGGTTTCCCTCCAGGCCGACAAGACGGTAACATCATTTATTCGAGGGGGACAATCAACCCTTAGACTAGCCAATATTGTAGAATAGTCAGCCGAGGTGTGACCCCAACACCTTATAGAAATGCTTAATGGATTGCATATTGTAAATTGAACTCATTTTTAGTCGATTTATTGAAATTATAATTTAATAGTTACTGATAAAAAATATAGTAGTAGGAAATATATTTTTAAAATCAATATTTGAATTTTGTAGTTAAAATATAACAAATTGCATTTGTCTGTTAGTAATAGTAACAATGATAACATACTGTTTTCCTTGCATGTTGTTTCCCGTTGCAAAAAATTTATACCCAGATCCAAGGTAGGGTCCGCGATTAGGGAAATCTTAGTTCAAAACATATTAATGATTTTGTACTGTTTTATTTTTCTGTGAAGTTAATATAACTTATTCCTAAATGTAAGAAATCAGAAATAAATATGCATCGCAAACCAGAATACCGATTAAATCTATCTTTTTTCTACAAAACCATCTTAATAAGTTCGAGCGCCCTGGGGTTGAAAAATGTTGGCGCCTTAATCACATTATTTAAACAGTAGGCACATAACATAATAAAAACGAGTCATTGCAAAAATCAAGCAGTTGTTATCGGTAAGATAAAAAATGGTATTGATTGGTTTTCTTAGGTAACTATTTAAAAAATCATAAAATCATCATATAAATTTTATGATATTTCACAAAAAATAGATTTGAAAAAATAATTTCTTATTTTCTAAATTCTTAATCGTTTTTGGATCAACGGCGCCCCTGTTCAACTAGCAGGCGTTTTGTGCATTATCGAAACAGAGCGGGGGGTTGGTTGGGCAAGAGGAAGGAGTAAATAAAATCCCTACGAAAGCGGTAAGCCGTGGGGTGCTCTTAGGTGGGGGGGCGAATCTTGATTCGTTAGTCACGCGTGTATGATGGTGCCGTCACACTGGTGACTTAATGTTGACTCATCTAAGAAAGTAATACCACCCAGAACCAAAGCCCTTGACGGTTATGGTCGCCATATATAGCGGAAGTAAAGAAAGTCTTAAGAACAAAAGGTTTTCCCCGACTTAACTGAGTTTTAGTCCATTGTAATAATTAAAACTTCTTTACTAAAAAAAACCCGAAACAGAGCGTTGCAAAGGCGCCAATTTTAAAATCTTCCTCTTCGGATAATTTTTATACACGAATTAAATGTATGTATCGGAATGTAATAAAAATAAGTATTTATTCACTTAATTTTTACAGTTTCGTTACAATATGAAGTTTTATTTATTTGTGGATATTATGGAATGAAAATTATTTTTTTACTCAAATGTTTTGGCGCCTCCCGGGTTGGAAACCACTGAGTTAGAGATAATATAAAAATGAAAAATAGAGTTTTTATTTTTGTTGTAGTTGTTGATTTAGATCAGTACCGTGAAATATTTAAAATAATTTTAATCTACAATTGAAAGAAATAGCCAGCAAGCATAAAGATAGGAAAACTACCATGTATTAGACAAATTACGTGTGGATGTGTTTGTATTTGAGGGCGAATATGCAAATTGCTCGTTTACGAGATTCTAGTTTCTATATATGTGCATTATATCTCAATAAAATAATAAAAGGTTTTTTGTTATTACTACACTCTAAAGAATTTATATATTTTTGCTAATATTGATAAGTTATTTAATTTTTCCGATCTTTTTTATTTAGACTACCTCATAACAAAAGGCAGTTTCTTAGTGTGCCGTGAACGAAAAAATTTTTGCAGACACTGCTTTAGATGAAGAGGATTTAATTCAACAATATATAAAACGTGGTTTTCAATAAAAAAAACATAAAAACGTGTTAGTCAATAAATAAAATCTTTCTGCGATCACAATTTTTTGTAATAATTAGGGAGAGGGAGGTAGGAAACGATCTTTCTCCACTACAATCTGTACATGTAATACTCAAAAATATTCTTAGAGCTGTTGTTATATTTGGAAACGTACATTCAATTTGCAACTCAATTATTGTTTTTAAATCAACAAAGTTTTCGAAAAATCCCTTTAGTTGTCAGGTAACAAATTAACATGTTTGAAATGAAAACATTCCTCTATTAACCCTTCTTTCAGATCATCAAGATATTTCTATACCAAATATATGCCTTTTCTCGAATAACATTGTCGTCAAAATTTTAAAATTCATTATAATTCTAAATTTGGAAGCAAAATTGGTTATATGTAGGTTTCAGTGTTTTTGTTTCAGTCAAAAGAGAATTAATAATAACGTAAAAAATATTCACATTGAAGTCTCGAATCGTCTTTTCCTCTTGATAGCTCTTGTAGTTTAAATTCTTGAAATTCCGATAATTCTGGCGGAACATTTCGGTCTCTCTCTCTCTTCTCTCTCTCTTCTCTCTCTCTTTCTCTCTATCTTTCGATTTTCACCTCTGATTTCTTTTCAATTGGCATTGTATTTATAAAAAAATTGACCATGAATCAGTAAAGTTATCTATGTTTTTTTGTTATTCACGAATTTTTGGCACAGCCTTTTTCAAGTGATTTTATCCGTTTTGTATGGTTTTCTTCTTCAGCCGACTCGGTTAATCGGTTCATGGCATAAAAAACTGTTTGTTTGGGCACATTAATTAATCAAAAAATCTCGGCTTGTCTTTTCCCTCGACGATGAAGAGCCAGAATTGATACACATTGCGATTTCATTTTGGTCACCCTGTAAAACAGAAAATCAAAATACATGTATTTCTTGTGTTTTCCAAGTACGAAATTTAGAATTTAAACTAAGGCCCTGGTTACTATGTTTAGGTTATTCGAAAATATTTAAAATTAATTTAAATTTAATTAATTATATTAAAAATTTTAAAAATCAATATTTTTCATGAGAAAAAGTAAAAACTGGTGGCAAACAAAAAGATAAAATGGAATTTAATAATTTTAAATCAATAAGAAATTCTTGTGAACAAAATTTAAAAATACCAACTAATTAATTAAAAATAACATTTACGCTTTTTATTTAAAATTCTCATTTTGGCAGTCAAGATAGGCCTGTCATGGCAAAAAAAGTTTAAATTATAGTTTTAGAGACTACCTAGAGACAGTAGAAAATAAAGAAGTTAATATTAAAGTAACATATAATGAGTATTCATAAGACAAATCAAAATCAGTAAAAGTCTTCATTTTTGGTCAAAAATAATTGGTCAATCCTGAGGTTAATTATCGCGTCTGTACGCACGTTGTTTTGAAGTTGTATATATCTATGTGTGCGGACACAGACGCGGACAATACATTTTGAATTGCTATCGATTTTGATAAAATCGATTCGGTGTTTTGGAAGTTAATCGTTTTTTTTGGTTTTCGGGAAGTAGAGTTTTGTTTAAAAAGTACCTTTTGTGGAGAATGTTTTGGAAAAAAAAGTTTTGAATTTTTTTTCTTGGTTTCTTTTAAAATTGTTTTATTGGCTCTGTTGGGGTGCTGCTATGTCGACATGAACTTTTAATACTTGCTTAGAGGATGGCGGTCTCTCACTTTAATTTCTCTCGCCTATTTGTCGACCTTAAACAGTACTCCAAATGACTGTTCTCACGGCATGCTACCCATGAATTACTCCATGTTGGTACTGTATCATGACGGCGAGATATCATGAAACAGGTGTAATTTAAAATAATAAAATGTTTGAAGAATGAAGTGTTTGATCCTTTCTATTTAAAGAAATTGTTAATATAAAATATCCTCTTTGTTTTAATATTGTTAATCATAATAAATTTTGAATTTTGAAAAGCTTTTAAATTAATGAATAGGGCCATGTAGTCTAATAAGATCTAAAGTGAACAAAAAAGTAAATTGACTTTTTCTTTTATACTGATAATGTGAAAAATCATCAACAACTTTTCGTTGAATCTCACATAGTTGATATTTTCTAATAGCTCCAGTTTATATAATAATCAAGTAAAACATTGAAATAAATTAAAATCAACCATAAAAACATCGTTTTTGAAACTCTATATTTCACTCTCTTAATTTCAGCATATTTTACATTATCTCATTAAAACGATATTAATATCAATATTTTTAAAAAAACCCGATCAATCTGAAATTTTGATAACATACAGTGTTCTCGATAACGAATCTACTTGCCAAATTTCAGTAGGTTAATTTGACCTAAAAAATTCGTGCGTGGCACACACAAACATACATCAGCGAAGTTAATATAGAGAGAGTAAAAATGGAAAACATTGTTGAAACATTATACATGGATAAATTGCTATTGAAATTGAAGGCGTCAATGAAAGAGTAGAAACCTTAAAATTGCAATTTGGAGTAACATTAATTTTAGGGAACTGAAGAGTTCAGTTAATTTTATTTAATAAAAAAGCAAGTTCCTGAGAATTTTTACCAACTACATCTATTACAACTCTTTCAGAACCATATAGGTTATTAAAATGAAGATATTATTATGAAAGAAAAATTGCAAAAGGACGACAAATAAAAAGATGCCGATTCGGTCAAAGTTTTATGTCTTAATTGTTGTCTTATTGACAGAAGGTGCAAGAAAAAGAATTTAAATTCACAATCCATTTCCTATATTCTGATCTCTGAGTTTAAGTGTCAAAAAGCCAAATATTTAAATTAAGTCGGTTTTTAAAACAAAAAATCAGCCCATTTATTCCTACATTGAGATATTCAAATGTTTGCATTTGAACTAATTGAAAATATAATAAGAATATCATTTTATACTAAAGAAAAAAATTTTAAAATTGCATTTATAGTATTTTCAAAAAAAAACCGGCTCAATTACGATTCGATGATTCAAATAAATTAACACGAATCAAATTGGTTTCCATTCGCAATAGTTTTAATATTATCGCAGAAAAGTGCAAAAAATAATTTGATTTTTGGCAATTAGTCAACGGCTGACAAGCACCTAATTGTCACTGTCACACAACGTAACATAGCAAATAGATAAATAAAATTTCAATAGATAAAAAATATTTATTAGTCTACATATAAAAACATGTCGTAATAAATGTAAACTAATTTTAGGCACACCATTACAATTAGGTCTCATAAAAAAATTTAATGATCATAATAATTACAATATTTTTTGTCTTTTTAATAATATTCTCCGTAGATAATATTTTGTTGCAGTTGATAGTTCTTGAAACATTTAGTAATTCTGAATTTTTTGTTTAAATTGTCATTTATTTTATACACTCATCGTCAAAGATTGTTTTTGATTTATTTTTGTATTGGGAAAAATTTCAGAAATAAAACAAGTATAAAAAAACTAACAAAAAAAATGTAAACGATATGTATGAAATCGAAGTTGAAGTTTTTGTTTTAAATTGTAATAATTATTCGAGTTGCAATCTGGGCATTTTTGAAGACTGAGGAAACAAGGTATAGCAACTATTGTTGATGTTGTTATTATTGATGCTGGTATTAGTATTGTTATTATTATTGTTGTTGTTATTATTATTATTATTATTATTGTTAATATTATTGTTGTTGTTGTTGTTATTATTATTATTATTACTCATTAAGGCTTTTATGGTGTTGTGAAAATTGGAAAGGGAATTATTAAAACTCATCAAAAGATTGAGATTCATACTAGGTGGTAAAGATATACCGGAATTGTTCGTTAACGATGGAATGATTGGTAAGGACATGTTCTCTTGTGGATTTCGATAAAGGATTTGATCGTTTGAATTATTCGGGAATGGAAACATGCCATTTACTGGGTTTTGGTATTCTGTTTGTGGTATTTGACCGGTTGATAATGGAAGAGTATTAGATGATGAAAATATTGCATTGGACACGAATGGCTGCTCGTCATTAACAAGCGGAGTTGATGTTAATTTTTGTTTTTCTAAATCTAAATGCTTTTTCGTGTGTTGATGCATGGTATTAAACCTTTTGAAGGAGTAGTCGCAATTATGTCGAACACAGTGGTAATGGTTGTTGACTCGATTATTCTGACATTGATTTCGGCGACAATTGATGCTGCGATCAAAGTATTCGTAGCCGTCATCAATTTGCATATAATGATGAAATTCACGACGATGCAAGTTGACGGCAGGTGAGATTATCGGTAGCATGATTGCAACGAAACCTCAAACAATGATAATGTTCACTTCGACCAAAATACATGCACAGATCGTCGAGACAAAAAACGTTGCTACTAGAATAAAATTTAAAACCGCATTTAATGCCGTTTATTGAGTCGGTAAAATGTGATTTTTGTCAAATCAGAAATTGTTTCATCGTCACGAATCTCTTCGTTGTTCAACTCGATTTTTGGAATTTGAACATTTTTCCTGTATTTTGGAGGACGGCCTCTTTTACGTTCTCCGTTGACATAATACGAATCAGGTTTCTCTGAATCGACATTGAATTGATATACATCGGTTTCGTCGTTACTTTCATTTGATCCCGAAGTCTCTTTATTGTTGGATTTGTTTGTAACAAAACAATGAAATTTCGGCTCATGACTATCGAAATGATCATAGATATCTTGGAGGAAATTAAAATCTATTCCTGATTCCAATTTTGGATCCGGACCTCCGTGAATGTATGAGCAGTTATTCCATTTACAATGATAATGACAAGGGTTTTGTATGGGGTTATCAGTATTTATATGAGAATTGTCCGTGCAATTTTGATAACAACTCATTAGTAAAGCTTTGTCCAATCTATGGCGACGACAATGGTCGAGGATCTTTTCTTTTTTCTTATATGAAACATTACAGTTAAGAAACAAACAATGAAAATGATCTTTAAATGCCAAACTGCAAGGATTAGTGCAAACATCATTCGATGTAAACTTTCTAACATCATTCAACCATTCTGAGGAGTTTTCCCAATTGTTAATCGTATTCATAATAAGGGATAAAAATTCTGAATTTGTATTGATATCATTATTTGGTGATGAGTGATTTTCATTGTCGAATTCTCTGATAATTATGGAATTTTCGTCGGAATTTGGAGATTTGACATTTTTTGAAAGATTTAAAATGGAATAGTCTGATTTAAATTCTTGAGGGGTAATGATAATGCCGTTTGATAGAACGCGTCTCTCATGTTTCCGTCTGTGGGAATTTATTTGAGCAGAAGAATGTACAACATAATCACAATCTATATAAATAATAATAATAATAATAATAATAATAATAATAATAATAATAATAATAATAATAATAATAATAATAATAATAATAATAATAATAATAATAATAATAATAATAATAATAATAATAATAATAATAATAATAATAATAATAATAATAATAATAATAATAATAATAATAATAATATTAATATTAATAATAAGAATAATAATACAAGAACTTTTTTTCAAATTTCACCACTGATTTCTTTTCCATTGTATTTATTAAGAAAACTTGACTATTAATCAGTAAATATATCGATGTTTTTGTTATTCACGAATTTTCGGCACCACCTTGACTGATTCATAGTCAAGCTTTCTAAATAAATAAATAATAATAATAATAATAATAATAATAATAATAATAATAATAATAATAATAATAATAATAATAATAATAATAATAATAATAATAATAATAATAATAATAATAAATAATTCTGCTTTAATTAAAAATTTAATTTGAAT
The DNA here is from genome assembly GCA_959609185.1 of Schmidtea polychroa. Classification (NCBI taxonomy): domain Eukaryota; kingdom Metazoa; phylum Platyhelminthes; order Tricladida; family Dugesiidae; genus Schmidtea; species Schmidtea polychroa. The sequence continues at coordinate 10,034 of CAUHTR010000069.1, forward strand.
TACGATAAAATCTCCTACACTTTTTTACAATGCAGCCATAATAAATTAATTTTTTTATAATCGAGATTACTTTGATCTTCTGCTGGCGTCATTGTCATACACAAAGCCGTCTGTATTGAAATGAAAAAAAGAAAACTAAATTAAATTGTTTGTAAAAAATTTACTAATTTCAATAGTTTAAATTTTATTTTAATTATTGTGACTCAGGCTTTAATTCATTAAAACAATTTCATAAACTAATTTCCATGTATTTAATGTTCGATTGATTATTATTATTATTATTATTATTATTATTATTATTATTATTATTATTATTATTATTATTATTATTATTATTATTATTATTATTATTATTATTATTATTATTATTATTATTATTATTATTATTATTATTATTATTATTATTATTATTATTATATAGTAGAATTAACGAATGCTATGTATTTAATTAAATTCTGAGATATAAATATTTCTCTATATTAAATTATTTAAAATCCTTGTAGAATATATAATTGTCTGAATCAACTCTGAATCGGAAGTTGAAAATGTGGAGCCGAAACTGCCGAAAGCTAAAAAATGTTCCAGAGTTTGGAATCATGATAAAGATTTTCCGAATGCTGAAAAAGCTTTAAAAGCTAAGAAATGGACGAGTTACAAAGGAAGGTCAAAAAAATTATTATAAGTGTAAAGGAGTTAAGTTAAGAGGCAACAAATGTAAAGCTAAAGTATATTTGCTTTACCACTCACGACCAGATGAAGTAAATCTATTTAGAGCAGAAGGTGACCATAAGTATGATAGAAATTTAGCCAAATCAGTTTTAACCATGGAGGTTAAATAATTGATTAAAGAGTTATTTAAGCTTAAAAGCCCAAACTCATACGAAAAACCTTTAAGAAATGTGGTATTACTCCGGTACCAAGTGACGTCCAACTAAGATATCAGTTAGTTCAGATTATAAACGTAGTCTATGAAACACCGGAAATTAGTTTAGGTGATCTCGAGAATTAGTTAAATTTCTGAAGTACCAGAAGGATTTATTGTGGATTACAAAGTTATTTGTGGTGATGAAGAGGATAGCGAACCAATAGTTGCCAATGAACATGATGATGTCAAAGAAACTATTGATGAACTAAAATTTAAGTTTTTCAATGTAGTAAGTGGTTGTTAAAGCTGGCGTTAACATCAGCCATATTGAATGCATATGCCACCTATAAGTTCATTTGGCAAGGCTATCCTATTTTAATCGTAGGAACAACAGATTTGGATTGGCATTTTTAACCTTTCAGTTTATGTGTTTGTATTAATTAAAAGTCTGATAATTTCAATTGTAATTTTTCTAGTATAAATATCCGTCTTGAAAAAATTAAAGACCATTATTTAAGCCAGATGTTTTAGTTTCTGGCGCAGCTGGTGCTGTATGCAAAGCATATGATGGCTTTGGTAAAACTGAAGTGGTAATGTGTCAGGCACATATGCGCTGAAACTGTGTCAAAAAGATAGAACCCTTGGTCTCAAAGGATGATCGAGACTAAATGATTGAAAATGTTGATAAATTTCAAATATCACAAAATACAATTGTGAGAAGGCGGTGTCACTTTTCGTTAAAAATGTAAGACTAAGAAAGCAAATGAATTTCTGAAATATATTAACAAGAATTTTTTCACGACAGACAGACGAAGTGATCAGAAGGTCGATATAATTGTTCAATAATTGTTCAAAAATAATAAGACTCAAGTTTTGTTGAGCACTGAGATTACCCAAGAATGTTACCACAGAACAAAACTTACAAAGAGATAGACCATCGGAAGTTAAGAAGGCTTTACTTAAACAATAAATATTCTACTTCTGTATTTTCCTTTCATCACATTATAATTAAATAATTGTCAAAAAATAACTTAATACATTGCAAAAATGAGTTTTTACCTTCTAAATAAAATACTTGTCACTTTATATTTTTATACCAGGTAAAAAATAGATAGATTACATTATTAAAATACTTAGCATTTAGTAAACATATTGAACAATCAAATGATAGGATAAGCCCTTAGCTGCAAAGTATATATTAAATGGAATGAAAAAAAATTCAATTATAAAATAATCCTTGTTTCAATTCATTCAATAAATACTTTTGCAGCAAAAGGCTTATATTATTATTTACTTGTTTAACATTCAATTAATGCTGCTACCTAGAAATCATCATTTTATAATTAAAAAAAACAAATAAATCATATCGATAATTAAATCGACTAAATCTAAATGTAAAACAAGACATTTTAACTGAAAAAAAAGTTTCCCATCAAAAATCCAAATTCAGTAATTGTAAAAAAAATGATGAATTGATAAATTTCCTAACAAAAAAACAAACGGCACGAAATAAAAGTTATTAAATGTAAATCAAAAACTATTAAAAAATATTACTTGATCTTATACAATGTATGTGATTCATCAGCTTTGAAAATTTGCACCCGCTAAAATCGCAGTGTTCATATTTAATATATTTTTTGAAGCCTTCTTTAGACAGTGAATCATTTCTTTGATGGTGACTCTTGTGTTTATCTGGAAATAATTCGTAAATTTATGATATTTTTTAATAAAAAGAATTTTTAATAAAATTTTAATAAAAAAAAATAATAAAAATAATAATAATAGTAATAATAATAAAAATATTAAAAATAATAATAATAATAATAATAAAAATATTAAAAATAATAATAATAGTAATAATAATAAAAATATTAAAAATATTAAAAAAAAAATAATAATAATAATAATAATAATAATAATAATAATAATAATAATAATAATAATAATAATAATAATATTAAAAATTATAATAATAGTAAAAATAATAATAATAATAGTAATAATAATAATAATAATAATAATAATAATAATAATAATAATAATAATAATAAAATAATAATAATAATATCATCTATCTATAAAAATTGACGGTCAAAAATATTAAAAAGCAATGAAAGAAAATTTAAATTAGTAAATAATTAAATATGAACAATAAATTAAATATGAATAATGCAGATTTTTTATCGAAGTATTTCATTATTTATAAAAAATGATTAAATCATTTAATACTATTATTCGGATTTTATTATCAAAGTATCATCATACTTTTTAATCAATAGAATTTGATTATTTTTTTCATTACAAATTAGTCAGTAGTTTGTTAAATTTTTGTCAGTAAAATGTTAAATTGTTAATTTATTAGATATCCTGAATTTATTTTTCATATCTTTTATCAGAATCCGTTTTTTTATATAAAACGTATTTAATGAATTTTAATAATTTAAAAATTGATTTTTAAGAATATATAGTAAATTAGTTTATAAAATAAATAAATCCAACCCATGTCAGCCTTATTTTTGAATGTAAATTTGCAATTTGGTCTCATACAATGGAAATGGGTGGTTCTCTGATTATGATAGGAGCAACTGGAAACACTGCAAAATTCGGTAGCTCTAAACCTTTGAAATCCTTCTTGATTAATTGCTGCATCTTTTTTGTGAAAATTCGAATGCATCTGAACATCCGACGTGCTGATATAAATCTGAACAAATATTTGCATTTAGATTTTTTAAAAAGCATCAGAGAGATTAAAGCTATCGTTTTATCATATGAACATTTCACTTCTAATTATGTAACCTCCATCAATTTTTGTTTAAATTCTCAGTTTTTATATTTGTTATCAAAATGATTTCTTTAAAAATGTTTACCAAACCATTTGAGGTGAAAGGGAGAATGAAAAATAAAAACGGGAAACATTTCTAAATACAAATAACATATAATAGTATAAGAAATTGTTATTAATACAAATTTTGAATGAGGAATTTTATATGAGGAATAAAATAAAATTTAGAAATAATTTAATGGTCAATACCCATGGAATAAACGTCGATTTTCAATAGAATATATTTAATTAATTATTAAATTTATTATAAATTCTTATATTGTTTTAATGGAATCGTTACCTTGTTACAACCTGCATGCAAACAATGATAATGAGTTTGTCTACCATTGTAGGTGCACATGAATTCATTGCAATCATCGTTGGGACTGAATCTCATAAAATTAAAATGAAGACTTTCTTCCCGCTTCTTGTGCCATTTAGAATGTCTAATCATTTCTTCTCGACGTAAAATTGTCTAAAAAATCATCTCTATTGTATCTTTGATAAAATAATTGTATTAAATCACACCTTTTTACACTGAATGCAATGGAAGTGGTCTCTTAATAGGTCCTTTTGGCACTGCTCATTTTTGCAATCTTCATAACTCGAATATCGTTTGATGCACTCTTCATCCATTTCAGCATAATTTAGTTGCAAATTTTCTGCTGATAAGTTTTTATAAAAATTTTAATTATATCTTTAATTAATTATTATAATTTAATAATAATCTGATTTTCCATTATTTTATATTAACTGTGACAAAACAATTATGTATATCATAGAAAGGGCCCTTTTATAATATTTTTTAACAAAAAGGTTAATTTTTTTCCTGCTGTTATATAATTAAAATAATAGTTTAATTTCGAAAATAATATTACACTTATTCATATATAAAAGATATAAAAATGAAGATTTTGAAAAATCTTCAACAACAACTTTAGAAAGGTATCATATTAAATATAATATGTAATATAATTAAATACTTCTTTACTTTTACATAAATATAATAATATCCAAATAATTAAAAGATGTAATAAGTTTTTATAATAATAATACAACATTTTGGGACCCCGCCAATCGGGCCTTAGGATTCAGCCTTGTCAGCCTAATGGCAAATCCAGGCAAGTATATAATAAAATAGACTAATATTTACATTACATTAAAAAGTTGAAAACTAAATTAGAAATCAAATGTAAAAAATGTTAGAAAAAAATATTATTGAATTTTAAATTTTATATCCAATGAAAATGTAAATAATACATCTTTAAATAAACAGAAGCACATATTGAATATTTCAGCTAATTTCTGATGTAGATTATTTTAAAATTGAAATATATCTAATATTTGTAACAAAATACGATATTCAACTTCTTCTTCTTCTTCTTCTTCTTCTTCTTCTTCTTCTTCTTCTTATTATTATTATTATTATTATTATTATTATTATTATTATTATTATTATTATTATTATTATTATTATTATTATTATTATTGTTGTTGTTATTATTATGTTATATCGTGTAATAAATAAATTTGTTAGTAATATTTTTAGTAAAGTATTTTCTTCATCCAGTTTTAAAGCATTTCAAAGGAATGAAATCCAAATTGAAAGCACAATTCAGATTATTGATAAGACCAAATTATCCACCAAATCTTTAATACCGAAACAATAAAAATAATAAACTTTATGAGATTTATATAAAGATAAGCACAATAAACATAAGCATAATTAATCGCAGTTGTCCGAAAATTATGATTTTTTGTTGGAAATAATTTTATTCAAAATTAAAGTTCAAAATATTCGTAATTTTATTTAATTTTTTTTTTATTTAACAAACTTTGATAATTAAAATTAAATATGGTTTTAATTAAATGATTCTTATTTGACTTTTTTTGAACTTTCAATTTTATACAATTTTAATTATATATTAAGTTAATAATAAATAAATTTAAACTTCTTTTTTGAAATTAATGAAACGAGATTTAAACAATTATTTAAAAAATTAATCCCGATATCGATTTAAACAACACACAGAGTGCAATTAATGGTTATTATGTATTTATTGAATTTTTATTATTTTTTTTATTATTGAAATTTTGATAGCTCAAACAAAATATAATTGTTGTTAGAAAAATACTATTATTTAAACTTTTAAAAAATTTATTGTTTCAGTTTCCTTTTGCGCAAAATTTAACAAAAATAAAAAAAAGATATCTTTTGATTTGTTTAATTGACTTTTCCTTATCATAGCCGGGTGCTCAAACAGTTATAAAAAATAATTTCTCGTGTCATTCTAATGAATAAGATTTAATATAATAATCAAAAGTAACTGACAGCTGCTTGATTTCTGATATTTTTTTCATAAATTATTGATTTTTAAAAAATTGCCCAAAAAATTTTTTTAAGTTTTCTTTGAGAAATCGCCAAATCAATTTTAGTCTTTATATAAAAATTGGAACATAAATAATAAAAAATTTGTTTTTGATTAACCTTTATTTATGAAACCTTTTTCTGTCGGATTCGACGAAATTGATACATTAGAGAAATTGAATTTGCTTTCTTGGTCTATTAAATTCTGAACTTGAATCTCTTTGGCATCGTCTTCACTCTTTGAATCGGAATCTGTAGACGTTTGGGAATTCGTTGGCTTATTAAAAAGGTTTGATTGTACTGATGCATTAAGGTATTTGAAATGTTCCAAATGTTCTGTAACGATAAATTTGAAAATAATAAACAAATTTTAAGGGAGCAATTTCGAAATTGTCTACATTTAAAGTAATCTCCACATATAAATAATTATTATTAATTATTTATTAATTGTATTTACTGACATCACACCTGAAATTCTAGTCAACCTCTACATGGAGTGCCCATCAACCGCACAGAATGAAGGAGAAATATAATTGATAAATTACTAACTTCTTAATATATCATAATTAAGGATTTCATTGAAGAAAACTTCATTTTATTCTTTAACGCTTCAAAAATTAAAAAGTATTTTCGTAAAAATTGGAAGGCTAACAGTCCAATAGTAGCTGTGTAAAATGTATTTGTAATAAACACATATAAAAGGTTGAGGTTCATCAAACAAGGAAAATGAACAAATTAAAATTAACTACAAAATCTTTATATTCAAAGTAATTATATTCACAATTATAACCACAAAGTGACGGATTACGTAAGGAAAAAACATAACAAAAATAGATTTAATCACAAATTAAGACACAATTTTACTAAAAATATAATATTTTTGTTCAACTTTGATCCTTTTTGTTTTCTTTTTAATATTTCATTTATTTTCATTACAAATTTTCATATCTGCCTTCATCAACTGTCATTTTCACTTAATAATAACTATTGATAAAGACAGAGCCGAAAATTTGTGTTACATAGGAAAATAAATTTTAGATCTATAATTGCAATGAAAATAAATGAAATCTATCAAAAATAATTTTTAGAAAATTTTATTAAAAAAAATTTCTATGTCAATAATAGTAAAGTTTAAAAATTTATAAATTTTTTTAGTCAAATAACCTAGAAAATTTTCATAATTTTGAAAACAAATTATATTTGATTGTTTTTAAGTTCATTTGCATTTAACTATTTTAGATTTAAAATGTTAAAAAGCATTTATTATAAAAATCTTACACCAACTTATAATATTATTAAAATAAAAACTAAGGTTAATAGTAAAATATTATTATTATTATTATTATTATTATTATTATTATTATTATTATTATTATTATTATTATTATTATTATTATTATTATTATTATTATTATTATTATTATTATTATTATTATTATTATTATTATTATTATTATTATTATTATTATTTTGTTAAAATGGCCAACAAAATTTTCTTTATTATCGATTTTAGTATAATTTTAGAATATTGAGTGTATATTTTATCAAATTTCAATATTGCATATCAAATGTTATCAAGTGTCTCGGTATGTTTCAAGGAAAATATAGAAATAAAATTGCAAAAATGAAAACGTATATTATGGCATAGACTAAATAAATTATCTCAAAAGCCGAATCATTCTTACGTGACCTAAGTAATAATTTTTTTTAACACAAAAATATCGTGTGAATGTTATTGTGATTAAAAGATAATTTTAATCCAAGAATCTTCAATGAAAAAGGCTGCACTGTCAATATATGTATACCAAAAGCAAAGAAAAACACTTAAGGAATAGTGCTAAGCTACCATGAATAAAGACATAAAATATCCTAATTCAAAGTGGTGTCGCAATATCAACATTGACACAATCAGAGAAGGTAATAAAATTCAGAATTTCAAAAGGTGCTATTTTATATCTGCTCTTACAATATAGACATAATAAATTATTATAAGATTAACGGCTAATGAAAGATTTCCCAGAAATTTTGAAAAGATTATAAAGCAAGTTATTTGAAATTACATATACTTGAAACCGCCTTTATACTTTTTGATGGAAGAAGACCTACTTATTCGATTACAACCGAATATAGCTTTGCGTCAACATAGTCTTTTTAAGCTATAATTTTGCAACGCTTTCATATTGAAAGAAAAATTTTCATTCATTGGACTTATTATTGAGATATCCAATTCTAAAGAAAATAGTGAAAATAACAAAGAGGTTCCAATTTCCATTGCAGAACATCGTAACAGCTTGATTAATTCAGGCTCACAAAGATTTGTTGGTAAAACTACCGAAAAAGAACACCAATTGAGCATAAAAATAATGTCGAAAATATTTGAGCAATGAAATTGATGCTAAAATTTTTTCAAAAAAGTAACAGCAATTAAAATTTAGTCATTACCAAATTTATTTTCAGCTTTTGTTTGAATGAATTGTATTGAATTAATGGCATGATTTTTTCTTTTTAAATAATAACTTACCATGCAAAATGTTGTTGAATATATTTTATTAATTTGTGAATTAAAGTTTATGTAAGAAAGAAAAAATGACGAATTTTTATATTTTTATCAAATTATTTTCACTGTTTTTTTTAAAATATTTTTACTATGAATTGAATGTTTATGTTACCGTTAAAGTATATGATTCAGATACTATGTATACATATTTTCGATGATTAAATTATAGAATATTTATAGTATTTAATTTATATTATTTTAATGACGAAATCTACAAAATGTATAAAAAATCTCTATAATAAATTAAAATAGATTTTGTGTCATAACTTTCCACATACATAGGAATGACTACACGCCATCTCCATAGTCAAGTTCTTGATCATTATAGGCTGAAGGGATTGATTAATATAAGTGAGCACAATAAATGGTTATATGCAAAGACCGATATGTTTGTGGTTGTTATACCTTAGTTAAACTGTTACATAATAAACTAATTTGCAAAATAATGTTAATGTAAAATTATGTTATGAAATAATGAAAATAATGGAACTAATAATAAATGTCAAAGTTTCGAATAATCCTTCAAAAAACTTTATGTTTGGAAATTTTTTATTAGGAAATTTAATTAAATATAAAAGGAAAAATACAAGAGGAGAAAAAATAATACTTTAGTCACCATATCCATAAATCAACGACCGCTAATAATATTTCCAATCCTATCTACATAACAATAGAGAGATTGGCAAGGTAAGATTCATTAATTTTCACCCAGACAATCGCAATATACATTTTTCAAATCTTTCATTTTCTAAAATAATTCATCGACTAAAATAATAAATTTCCGGGCTAGATTTTTTTTTCATTGTTACTTTTTGCTAACTGCTGATAAAAATCTTAATTCGGTTTTAAAAATATAAAAAGCGACACAAAATCAGCTTGCCCGTACCATATTCCGTGAAAATAAACGTATAATGTGTCTGTTAGTAATAATGGGCTTTTAGAATTTAGAAGAAACTCTTAAAATTTCTCTCTTTTTTATTATTAACTAAAACTCCAAACAAAGGAAACAGTGAGAGTAGAATAGTGAAAAACGGCCGAGAGAACGAGCGAAAAGAGACAGGAAAATAATGAGCTCAACTCAGATATAACAGCATTGACAATGTGAACACGCACAGATTTTGGGATGCGAGGTTATTTTTCAGGAGAAATAAAAATGTTTTTTTTTCTCTCTCTATCCTCGGTACACTCGAACGGTAAAATCTAGCTGACAAATGTTAATTATAATAAGAATAAAAATGCAGAGGGAAAATCTATTATTATCATGATTATAACAGTCCTATACTCAGGCCTCGTGTCAATCAAGTTCCATTTCACCAATATTCAACTTCCTTTTGAACAACAAGAGTGCTTTGTTTTAAACAATGGTGCCCCTATTTTAAATATATTATAATTTAATTTGAAAAATCTGATAATGTCATAGATTTGCCGCTTATCTATTATCATAAAATTTATTGAATGATATATGATTTTAATATTTTTCATTTTGTTTGAATTAATAAAAATATAAAAATTAAAAAAAAGAATTTTTCCTACAAATATCATCAAGTTTATTTTATTTTTTCCAAAAAAATAACAAATGAAAAAAAAATATATTTTAAAAAACTAATAATTTAATCAAAACCAAATTTATTTCAAATAATAATAGTTGGAAATCTTTGATTTTTTTGTCTATTAATCATTGTTTGAAAAAATGATTTTCCAATAAAAAAGAATTTCCAAAACCCATTGATTAAAACAAATGATAGCGGTAAGATCGTAAATAATTTAATTCCAGTAATACCTAAAGAAACAATTGAGACTTATTAATAATTAAAAATCGTGATGCCGACAAAATTTACCAAAAAATGGTTCTTATTCATCTCTATAGCAACTGAATATCATCTTTGTGGTGTGGTTGGTTCTCAATTTTTTATTTTTTTTTCAACTATATTATATCAATAAAAAGAAATTTATAATTGCTAGAATAGCTGCAGACAAAGTATTATTATTCAAATAATTAATAATAATAATAATAATAATAATAATAATAATAATAATAATAATAATAATAATAATAATAATAATAATAATAATAATAATAATAATAATAATAATAATAATAATAATAATAATATTATTATTATTATTATAATTAGAATTAGAATTAGAATTAGAATAGGTAAAATAATTATTTTTATCATTATTTAGGTAAATAGGAAATAAGTTATATGAAAATTATCACCTCGATTTTTCATGAAAATATTCATGAGAGGATTTTGCAGGAAATTGATATTCATCCCTGGTTTCATGTCATAATCGGAATCTTGGCTACCATTGAAATCTGTCGGTTCTGAAAGATTTCGTTGATTCAAACTCAAATCAAGAGCTCCGCATGATTTATCGAATACTAATTTATCAGTATTAATTTGATCTTTATCAGAAATACTTTTCGGGACACTTGTTTTTCTTTTCCGGCGCCTCGCATTCAATTCGTCAGTAGGATTGATATCAATTTGTATTGTTGGGTTGGGAAAACAAACACAATTGGTTTCTTTCTCGCTTTTTATTGTCATCATCGGTTTGTTCTGAAGTTTCGCGCAAATCGCTTCGACTTCTGCCATCTGAAAACAGTTGAATTTTGATGAATAAAACATTTTTGCTCTTCGCTTTCGTTGTCGGTAGTTTAATTGGAGAAAAAAGAAACAACAAGAGAGCAAAAAAAAACAAACTCAAAAAATCTTTTACGGGTTTTTTTTGAATTTGTTGGATGAAAATTGAAAATTTTTCGCGAGTTGAAATATTGAAAATTTTTTATTGTGTTTAACTGAAGAAAAAAAGGAAAATAGCTATTTTAATTCGTTTTTTCATTGTTTTCAATTTCAATGGATGAGTTGAAATAATTGAAAAATTATTATTGGCTAAATTTTTAAATTATTGCGAATATTACTAAACGACGAGAAAGAAAATAATCAAATACTGACAATTCTTTTAGGAGTAACAGAAAAAATTATTTATGAATATATTTATTACTTGAATGGGACTTTTGTTATCAGCAGAAAATTATTTGATCGGCACATTAGAATAACTATAATTATATTTATACTTACTATATTTTAATTATAATTAATTTTACAATTATTATTATTATTATTATTATTATTATTATTATTATTATTATTATTATTATTATTATTATTATTATTATTATTATTATTATTATTATTATTATTATTATTATTATTATTATTATTATTATTATTATTGTCATTATTATTAATTTTATTATTATTATTATTATTATTATTATTATTATTATTATTATTATTATTATTATTATTATTATTATTATTATTATTATTATTATTATTATTATTATTGTCATTATTATTATATTATTTGTATGATTTTCACTGGTCGCATTTAAACAAAAAATTCAGAACATGGTAATTTAAAATGTCACATTCTTATGGAAAATATAATTCATCGTATAAATGTTTGTTGAAAAGTATAATTTGAAAATTAAATAAAATGCCAAGTCTCAAATTCGACTTTGTCATTGAAAAAATACTGCTAAATTGTAAAATTATGTCCTATTGAAGTTTATTTATCGTGATTGACAGAGAGAATAACGAAACGACTATTAATTAAATTCCATGTTTTGTAATTCTTTCCAATTTCGTCTTGGGAATCGAATAATCCACAATTATGAATTTTAGATGACAGAAAACTAATTAAATAAAAAGTCGGAACTAGAAAAAATATTGTTAAGAAAAATAATAATAATAGAATTGGAAGTTAGAACAAAATTATAAATGTAACATCGACATTTATGAATGATATAGTGAAGAAAAATCCCATATCCCAGTGACGCGTCGTGTACTCCCATTTGATATTCATATATATATTTGAGAAGAAATAATTCCTTATATTTATACCAACGCATAAAACATATGACTCCTAATAAAAATCTTTGACCTGTCTCTAGGCGCCACAATCTGTAGTATTTTTTTTAAATTAATTACCGCGAGTAGAAATATTTGATTTTTTTTATTAAATTACATGTATAATTTGAATAGTAAAATTGTATGTAATAAATGTGTATCTCCCATTTGAAGACAATTTAAAAGTGTATAGCATTAAATTTTACATTAAAATTATTTTGTATTTTAATTTCAGTTCTCTATGATGTGTTTAGAAAATTTATTTTTATTACAATATCCTAATAATTTCTTCCTGAACAAATAGTTATTTAGACTTCATTCAGTGAATAATTTAGTTTTTGAATATTAAAAATTATGTATTTTTGTTAGAATTTAAAAAAATACTTTGTGAGACATGACAGAAAAGATGGGTATATGATAAGGTGACTAGACGTCCCACTTTTGGCGGGACAGTCCCGATTTTTCACGATTTATCCCGCGTCCCGCAATATTTTTCAAAAGTCCGGACTTTTAGAATTAAGTTAAATTTTATTTTTTTGAAAATCATTGTTTTGCATTCTAAGAATCCTACGGACTACTAAGACTAACATATTGCTTTTCTTACTCAGTTACATTGTATTTGTTTCTCAGATGATACACTTAGTGTTCGTACTGCGTGCTAGAAAGCTAATTAAACAAATAAATATTACAAATCTGCTACTTACCTAATGTGATCAGACGTATCGCTTTTTTATTCTATTATTTTTATTCTATATGAAAATTTTTGTTGATACCCCCCCTACTTCAAAATTGTTCCGCTTTGCCCATCTAAAAATCGGGTCACCTTAGTATATGATAATTACACTTTCCAATCTCAAAATTGTGTTTGGGAGATTATTTTATTTTTATCTTTGTCTAGTTTATATATACCATAAAAATAATTTTTAAATACTATTTAATCTAAAGAACTATCAAACAAACCCTATATTAAATAAATACTTCGACTTACCGAAAACTAAACTGATCGGATAATAATAATAATAATAATAATAATAATAATAATAATAATAATAATAATAATAATAATAATAATAATAATTATTATTATTATTATTATTATTATTATTATTATTATTATTATTATTATTATTATTATTACTATTATTATTATTATTATTATTATTATTATTATTATTATTATTATTATTATTATTATTATTATTATTATTACTATTATTATTATTATTATTATTATTATTATTATTATTATTATTATTATTATTATTATTATTATTATTATTATTATTATTATTATTATTATTATTATTACTATTATTATTATTATTATTATTATTATTATTATTATTATTATTATTATTATTATTATTATTATTATTATTATTATTATTATTATTATTATTATTATTATTATTATTATTATTATTATTATTATTATTATTATTATTATTATTATTATTTTGAAAAGAAAAACGGGAGATGATGAATTATAAAATATAGTTGATTTATTTAAGTATGTATAAAATAAATATTTATTAAGCATTTAGGAGGATCCAATAACTAAATTCCAATCTTTATTCCCGTTTTTTTTAAATTTTTAAATCCTACATTTATTGAAATATGTTAAATGCATGAAACAATATTTGATTAATATATAATAGCATTAAGTAAAAGAATCAAAGAAAATATTATAACTAATATTACATTATAATTTATTAATTAATAATTATTAATTATATATTTTTCTACTTTCCAGCAAACTTTTATAAATAACGAGTCAATTTATTATTGCTTGTCTTATTTGAGTATTTGATTTTCGTGTGATAATTGGGGCCCTGAGTTCGAACGTCATTAGACTTTTTATAAATCCGTCAATGTTTACTCAATCTCAAATTTGTTTTAATTAAATTTAATTTGTCATTTAATTTTTAACAATTTAAATAGAAATTGCAAATTGATAACTTTAATAAAAATTGTATTTCTTGATTAATTGCGGAAAATGTATTAATTATATCTGGATTATATCGGATGTTTACTTTTGAATGTAGCTAATTTTTTTTGTGTAAACAAACTGAAAACAATATTTGTTTACTACGAGAAATATTCAACACAAAATTGAATCATGATCTACATCGACAAGAAAAGTAATAAAAAGAATTTAATCAAATATCTAAAGAACCACCACATATAGGGCCGGTTTTTGGATTTTTGTGTTGGTGAACAAGACCGCATTTGGTTACTCTTCTTCGTAACTAAATCTCTAATTCATAAACACAAACCATTTATAAACATTAACAATCCGATTCTTACTCAAACCTGATGGTTGAGATCTTCATTCTATCCCTTAAAAGACCTCAAAATATAAAAATCTGTTAATAAAAATGGTGGAGAGGAGTCAAAGTTTGACTGAAAAAAATACTAAGAAAAGTAAATATAAATATAACTTAGATATATTGATGTGGAAAAATGTTGATAAATTATATAGTTGCTTGAATGTCAAATATAAATTTCAAATAAATTTATAACAAAAAATTACTTTTCTAGATGTTATGTTTTTAAATATTTTAAATATATAAATTATTTTCATCGGCATAACAATAGGCAGCAAAATCAACCAATGCATCGAGGCCAGAAATATGCCTATTGCCATTGTCAAATTTATAAGAACTTCTTTCGATTTTCACCTCTGATCTCTTTTCAATTAGCATGGCATTTATAAAAAATTGCCTATGAATCAGTAAAGATATCGATCTATTTAAATAATCACGAATTTTTGGGACAACAAATAGCATCGATATATTTACTGATTCATAGTCAATTCTTTTTATAAATGCATTATCAACTCCAGAAAGAAATTATGAAATACATTTTATTATAAATATAAAACGCAATATTTTCTTATTTTAAAAAAGTCAAAGAAATTAGTTTAAAATTGAATTCTATTTTATTTCTTATACAAACATATTTTTATAAGAACTTTTTTCAATTTTCACTACTGATTTCTTTTAAATTGTCATTGTATTTATTAAAAATGCATCGATATATTTATTGATTCATAGTCAAGCTTTTTTAATAAATACAAACATATTCTTGTTTAAATCAGTTCGAAACGTATTTTCATTCGTTCAAAATGTCCGACAGCCAAGGTGGCCTCAAAATAAATTTGAAAAGTTGTAATTTTAATAAAATATTTCATTTTTTGAAAGAAATTCTGTCTGATGAAATTCTTATATGTCTACTACCAACGACTAATTAAGTAAGTTTGTTTTACAATAATTTAAAGAACATTTATATTTATTTCAAAAAGAAGGAAATTTCTTTGCTTTTATATATAACTTCAATAAATGTCGAAAAGATAAGAAGGTTATTAATTGTGAAAAGAAATTGAAATTGATGATATCTAATATAGAGGTAATTTTATGTAATGGGATAGAAACTGTTAGAGGGATGGTATATCTAATTTGTGCCTTTAACCTTTAGTTAGAAATTTATTAATTGTTCATTTATAAAAGAAGATAGAAATGTCTTCGTCAAATGTCTCCTCAAATGGCGCATGATAGTGAAAGAGTTAAATTTATTTTTATCTTCAAAAATTCAATGATATTGACTTTTATTATTAGAACTACAATTGATAATAATTGTACAGAAATGACTCTCTTACAAAAAATACATCATTAATGAATATTAATGTCAAAGAAATTGCCAAAAATCCAGTTCTAATAAACAAAAAACTGATTTATATTAGAGATATTATCAGCAACTTTATTGTTAAAATTTTGTTTTTCATTAGTTTATTGAAAAATGTGAAGAATTTAGATTATCATTTAGAAATTTGAAAGCCTTTTATGATAATTTAACAAAATATAAAAATAAAAATAATTAATATACTATTGGTTAACAATGTTAGTAAAATTTTTTAAAACAATCGTTTGGAGCGCTAGATTTTATGAGACACCGTGATAATAAATAAAGCTCAATATTCACTTAAGATTATCAAACATTGTTAAAGAATATAATCTGATATGATTTGCCGCAATGATGTGCTGATCTAGGCGATTCTGAGAAAATTTGACAAACTATTCAAACAATTCCATTTTATATTTGTGAGGTTGCTGGCCTGTCAAAATTTTTATTTAATAAAAATCAGCAGAATTTATTTAATAAGGACTTTTCTTTCTGTTTAGAGATGTTTTTATTTTAAAATATGTTATTTAATCATGATTATTAAATACACACAATCACACAAAAAATTATTGTCAAATCTAATATTAGATTACTTTAATTTGAATAATATTTTTGAGCTCATGATGAGTTATTGATGAGTTATTGCAGGAGGACGCAAATTTAGTTTTTGCCTTGGGCGCCAAATAAAGTCCGGTTCCGTGTCCATGTTACAATTTTTAAATTGTTTCAAAGCCGCTTTCAAAATAAACTTATATTTAATTTTGTCAATGATATTTTATGAATAAATTTTAGCGATAAATATTCTGTCCGACATAATGGCTGTTTTGTTGCATAAATAAATTTACATTACCGAAAACAACCAAAGAGGAAGTTCTATGCAGATGTTATACTTAAATTTACAGTCTTTAAAAAAATGTTCGAAAGAATTCATTTTCAACTTGTAGTTTTGAAAAATTGAAAAATTCAGCAGCTGTTTTATAGTTTCCAAAAAATATATTTGTTTTGACTTAAAGCGGTGCAATGAAATTTTGCAGATATTCTTAATGAAACATGGTAAGAACAGTAATATTTTTAATGGGAATGGTGCTCGGGGTTGAATGAACCTTAGATACAGGCGAATAATATTTTAAATTAGTAAAATTAAAAAGTCGGGCACTTTGAATAATTATTTAAAAAACAAAAATTTCAAAAAATTTTTACAATTTTATTATATTAATTACAATCGAAGTATTCCGCCTTTGGTATCCGTTGAATTCATTAAAACAAAATAACTAAAATTATTAAAAATAATATAAATTTATAGAATTTATTGGGCCATTATTATGACAGCATAATGAGTGGATATCTGGTGCAAGATATTATGTAATTAGTAATTTTATGTAGTTAACAGCTGTCGAAGAAAGATAAAAAATAAAAAATGAAGATAAAAATATATAGTAAAAAGTGAAATGTTCCTTTTATAAAAATTTATATTTCTCTACATATTTTGATTCATTTGTTATCAAGATTTGATTTTACTTTTATTTCTGCAACCAAAAACCCATACGAAAAACTTTTCTTTTTAATAATTATTAATAATCTATAATTTTATTATTAACTGTTGATGGCACGAGATTCTTAGAGTTCTAAATTTTCACTTTCGATTATTGTATTGTCATCAGAACTATTTATGTCTTTAAAGTTTCATGTTGATCATATATGCGATAAGTGAGTCAAATTTACATTAAGAAGGTTTGATCCTAACAACCAAGTGAAATTAAATAAAAAACAAATAGGACTTTTTAAAACTTGAATATTATTATTGTATGCGAAAATGTAATATCCCACAGAAAATTAGCAGTGTTTATTGTGCACCAGCCAAAAATAGCGTCAATTTTATTGAAACAAATGTTGAGAAAGTTGTGAATTTTTATTTATTTCAATAATACAGAGTCAGATATTATGAAACTAATATAGTTAAATTAAAATTTGTTTTTTAAAAAATTGTTTAAAAACTCTTATTGGACTTATCTTAACTTGATTTTTATTATTATTTTTAATTATAATTAACCAAATCATCAATTTCAAATTGCGCTACATTATTACAGTCACGCATCAATGGATTTTATTATTATTATTATAAAATTTAAATGAGATTTTGTATTAATAAAAACAAAACCAACATAAATATCAAATCTAATAAGATAATTTAAAATATTTTTTAAAAGTTTTTTTAAATTTGTTTCACGATTTATGCGTACGTTTCGTATCGGATTGCAACCGAAAAAATTATAGATTTCAAATTCGACTCGATTGTTTTAATTTGTCGGTTAATTTTGTTTTACTTCATTTAAATAAAGTAGATTGCTCATTTTAGCAGAAAATGTATTCCGCTTTCAATGTTCAATGAACGAAATTTATGTGACCCAAATTCAATGCGTTGTTTACCATTTTAGGCTTGCCATTAAAGGGAGATTCTTGAGATGAAAAGAATACAAAAAGCATGAAAAATCAGACATGAGTCATTGTTATGATTATTGTTTTCAACTATTCATTTTTGTGAAGATTTTGTAAACAACTTTTTGGCAATCGTTACATGTTTAACAATAGAAATACAATTTGGAAAAGACAAGCCCGATTGACGCCACTTGGAATTTAGGCACCATAAAAGGATGAAGTTTATTTGTCATTCAGATATCAGAAAATAAATCTTTTATTAACCCAGACAAGAAACTACATTGATAGAATTTAATTATTATTATATTAATAAATAAAATTTCGTTAAAAACTTTATTTCCCATAATTAAAATGAAATGAAATTTCATTTATTTTTTTTAGAAAAAAACAATTTACATGCAATCTTTCCTTTATTAATAATAATTCTAAAAGGAAACATAAATTTTCATGGAAAACAATAAACGAAATATAATTAACATGAGCTCCAGAAGAGACGCAGTCATTTATGTACAAAGGTTGACGCCAATTGAAAATTGATCTTGGGAATTTTTTAATATATTTCCCCAATCTACTATGTTTATTATTTGCGTTCATATGATTAAAAAAATTAAAATTAAAAAAGTTATTAATTACAAATTTGGTAACTAATATTAAATAGAGAAAAATTAAAATTAAGGAAGCAATATTTAAAAAATAGAATTACTAAAATATATACAAATAAAATAGAATAGTAACAATTATTATTATAGTAATAAATTAGTTAATAATTATAAATTTTGGAGAAAAATATTTAAAATCCAACAAAGTATTAAAAATAAGAAAATATCTCCATTTAAGAATTAATTTAATAATGATATACCGTATTAGCCCGAATATAACGCGACCCCGAATTTAGAAAAAAAAATTAAAATTAAGGGAAATTCAATCAAATAAGCGTTTGGTTAGGTAATTAAAAGTAATACATAGGTTATATTCATGACAATAAATTTAATTAATTTAAACCAAAATTTAATAAAAATAAAATGTTAAAAATTGTCGCGTTATATTCGGGTTAATACGGTATATTTAAATCTAATAATAACAATAAAAAAATTAAATAAAATAATTAAATATATATTTCAAATATAATTAATAAATATATAACAGGAAAATTTGAAATACCAGTAAATTTCGTATTAAAAATTTAATAAAATAATTAAAATGAATACAAAATTATCTCAACCTTTGAAAACAAAAATTTAAAAATAATAACTCATCAAACTATATAACTTTATCATTTTATAATTAATTCTGCTGCCAGATAATTTATAGAACATTTATATTTATTTCAAAAAGAAGAAAATTTCTTTGCTTTTATATATAACTTCAATAAATGGCGAAAAGCTAAGAAAGTTATTAATTGCGAAAGGATATTGAAATTAATGAGAAAAATGCTCTGTTCCAAAATAAAATTATATATATTTATATATAAATATAATCTTATTAAAACATAAAATAATCTAAACCTTTGAAAAAAAAATATTAAACTAAAAAAAATACTAATAAAAAAATAAATTTATATTAAAATAAAAAAGTTTATTTATAATATAATTAACAATAAAAATTCAAATAAATAATTAAATATATTTCTAAAATACAAAAAAAAGTCTAAAGGAAAAACAAAAAAAATATAAAAAAACGTCCCATTTGAAAATTGAATAAAATAATTAAAAATAAATCTAAATGATATAAAATATAAAATATAATCTTACTGGATTATAAAATGAGCTAAAGCTTTGAAAAAAAAAATTTTTAACTAACTATCGTTATTGAAATCAATAACGAAATGCCATAAAATGTCAGTTCTATTCATAAATAAATATTATAAAAATGAAATTGAGAAAAAAATCAGTAAACTTAACTAAATTAATATTTCATAAAAAGATGGTGTTGTTGTCGTCATCGTCGTCTATCATTATGGTGAAGATGATGCATATTTTATTAATTATGTACAAAACTAAATTTACACAAAGCCAGTTTTATATGTATGTGTAGGTAATGAGAAAAAAAAAATTTTGTTAGCCTGCATCTTAAATTTATTATTAATTCAAAATAACTTTGCACAATTTACTAATTTTCAATCAACTAAATTGCACAGGCTTACACGCAGACACGGCGAAACATTTGCACACACACACACATGCAAACAGGCCAATGAAAGATACGCACGAACACACAAACAGATGAAAATCTGTATTTTATATACCAAAAACTAGTTTAAAAAATTAATTTATAAATGTATATATAAATAAATATTCAATTGATTGTGTTACCTTAAAAAACAAACTAATTTCACAGACACTTCATTTATCCGTTTTAGAATTAATTGCAATAATCCTTAAAATTATTATTATGCACCATTCGTTTCGTGTTGGTGTGTTGCCATTAAATTACTAATTTCTTTCTTTCTCTGACTCTCCATCAATTTGTCTGTGTGTATGCATATGTATGTGTGTATATGTATATAAATATAATTATATAAATTAATACATTTAAATATATAAATGTTTTTGTGCCTGTCTCATAATAAGTGAAATCAAATCTTCATGTTGGCAAAATTTAATTTAACCATTTAAAAAAATCTACACAAATTTTTTTATTTCATCTCGTGATCAAATCATTCAAATTATTATTAATCAGTTATTTTTTTTTAATTACCTTTTGCCGTTGGCTTTTTTTTTGTCGATTCAAGAATTCTTTGTCGCATAATATTTATTTTATTATTATATTACCCGCGAAACAGCACACACACACACCGATATTGACAATTTACTTTGGCAAAAGCGAACACACATACCGGCATACACGCAGACACAAACTCAGATTTACAGAAAACATGATTTGTTTTTATTATAAATAAACATTGATTTGATTGAAAATCAAATTATTTTACATAATTTTTATAAAAGCACAATTGCACACAGATTGATATTTTTTATTTTAAAAATTACCATGCCAACGAGCACATAAATTGATTTTTTTTAAATTAAAAATTACCATACCAACAAGCACACAAATGCAAATTTGGTGTAGAATTTATTTACTTTGTCATTTATTATTTTGAAATTAGTCTTTTTTAATTAAATTGTGTATCTCTAAAAAATTTTGAAATTTGTGTGTTGATCTGTAGTCGATTTATTGTCATAAATTTTATTGATTTATTTTAAATATAATTAATTAATTAATTTTTTGATTTTCGCCTTTTAAACACTTATTGAAATTTTGTTTCAATTTACAATTTTCAGGAAAATTTTGATTTCGTTAATTTTTCGAATTTGTCTAACTATTTTTTAATTTATACAAAAATTAAAATTATAAATAAAAAAGACAAAAAATTCTTGGTTGGCAAAATTTTTGATTTTTTAGCATCCTTCTCCGTAAGAGTTTTTTAGTACTAACTTTGGATCATGGTTGAGCCTTTTGGACAATATTTTCTACACTTTTTGTTATCAATGCCGACTCATTTGAATTTCTGCGCCATTTCCATAAAAAATATTTTGTTATCATGTTGAGGTTATGTAAAATTGATAAAGATACATAGAATTGTGTGAAAACCAATTAAACTATAAAATTTGACACAAAAACTCGAAAAATGAAAAAATTAATATTTTGCTGGGAAAAGGTATAAACATGTTCCAATTGCAGAGATGAATACAAATATAATAATTTTAAATCGATTAATTATCCATAGAGAATGATATTTTAAAAATACAAACTAATTGATTAGTTAATTGATAAAAACAAATCAATTTAATTAAAAAACAAAATTCTTAATTTGGGAATGGTTGACTAGAAATTTTCTTTAGGAGCTAAATAAAATTCGTTCATCTTGATGTATTTTCCTTAGAGAGAAATCTACTTCGAGGATTAAGGGAAAGGTTTTATTTAGTCGGTGAAAATTGGAACTATTGTGTTTTCGTGAAACAAATAAAAATTATTGTGTCGGAATTTATTATTTTGATCAAGAACACGAGGAGTTATGGCTACCAAGTAAAAATAATAACTCAACTATATAATTTTATCATTTTATAATTAATTCTGCTGTCAGATAATTTAAAGAACATTTATATTTATTTCAAAAAGAAGAAAATTTCTTTGCTTTTATATATAACTTCAATAAATGACGAAAAGGTAAGAAGGTTATTAATTGTGAACAGGGGCGGCTCAAGAAATTTTATCCAAACCTAGTACCCTAGGCGAATTTTTATGAAGCGCCTACCTTAAAGAATGCCAACTGAAACATTATGTTTTAATAATTTAAATTTCTTAATTCAACGAGTAGGTATTTCATAATAAATTTTTTATTGAGTGAAATAAAAAATTTGTCCATTTCAAAATATAATAATATATGCAGTTTCAAAATACATAAATAATAGTACAAAATAATATAGGAGTGACAATTGTTAAAGAGAAAAATTAAAGATACCATAATAAATAATTTTTTTTATATATTCGAGAAATAATTTAGAAAAATATTTTTGCGCCCTAGGCGGCCGCCTAATTCGCCTATATGGTAGAGCCGTACCTGATTGTGAAAAGATATTGAAATTGATGATATCTAATATAGAGGTAATTTTATGTAATGGGTTAGAAACTGTTAGATGGATGGTATATCTAATTTGTGCCTTTAACCTTTAGTTAGAAATTTATTAATTGTTCATTTATAAAAGTAGATAGGAATGTCTCCGTCAGATAAAGATCAAGACCCCTAGAAAAAGTAAGTAAAAACTATTTCTAAATCACATAAGTAGGTCAACGGATTATTATGACAACTATAAAAAGTAGGTAAATTTTAAGTCATAGCCATTTTAATGTGTATTTCTTATGATTTTTCCCGTCAGATATAAGTTATAACTTCCATTAGAAAAAGTAAGTCAAATCATTAACATATATAACACATTCAAGAAACCTGTTATCTCAGATAACAAATAATAAAAAAAAGAAAATAATAATAATAATTATATTAATAATAATTATATTAATAATAATAATAATAATAATAATAATAATAATAATAATAATAATAATAATAATAATAATAATAATAATAATAATAATAATAATAATAATAATAATAATAATAATAATAATAATAATAATAATAATAATAATAATAATAATAATAATAATAATAATAATAACGAACATTTGAAAGATTATACGAAGGACCAAAACCAAATTAATTACGAAAATTATGGCTTATTTTTACACATGAAAGAGCTATGACCAAATAATCAAATCCAATAGCAAAATGATAAAAAATAATTAACCATTTTATGAAAAAAAAGATTTGTTCCATTTTGAATACAGTTTTGCTCAAGGTTTCGAACCCAAACCGAACCCGAACTTTGAACCCGCTCCGGTTCAACATTTTCCTTAAATATTGTGGACCCGGACCTGAACCCAAACAAAAATTCGTTTCAGGTTCAATTTTAATAGCCATTATTATCCTATATAGATAATAAATAGAGACTGTGTAAAATTGTTATTAAGGATTTGTCATACTCATAACTTTTTAAAATTATTGTAAGACTAAACGTTTTTCAAATTCTATTTTTACCACATTTTCATAATATTAAAACAACATTAATTGTTTAATATTACATTATTCCTACATCCCCACTAGATTCATCTGAATCTTTAACAACTCTTTTTCTAATATCGCCCACGTGTCCCGGCATATCATATCCATTACATCTGACTAAAAATTTTGTATTTGATAATGGTTTAATGATATGTCCATCTTTCCATCTTTCTGTGCATTTTTTATTCAAATTCGGTTTTATCCATACTGGGTCACCAGCAGAATATTTTGCTTCGATTAATATCTCTTTTTTATTGTAGCTTGGCAGATTCAGCTTTGGATTATATCTAAATATGACTCTAGATGGACAAATATTATTGTTGTTTGGCGTATTGTTGAACCAGTACACAGCTTCTGCAATTCTTCCTGAGGACCTAGCTGCTAGCGATTTGATTGTCCGATGGCTCCGTTCAATGATCCCGTTACCCCTTGGACGGTTCACTGTTTTAAATACCAACTCAACATTCCATTTATCTGCTAATTCTTGAAATTTTCTAGATCTAAAAGATAAGTAATTATCTAATAATATTTCACTTGGAGCTCCTCTTTCATATAGCACTTCATTTAAAGCAGTACATATTTCTTCTACATTTTCATTCTTAATTTTCTTCCAGATTGCATATCTCGATGGTCCACAATCAATAATTGTCAAATATTTATCTTTAGCAAATTTAGCTACATCAATTGCTGAACAGCACCAATTTTCATCACAGCTTAGTTCACCTTTTCCCACGTTACTGGCGCTGGGTCAATTGATAGGCATTGATTACAACTTGCAATTATTTCTGAGATCTCATTATCCACATTTAGTAGCCCCGCTTCCGATGCTAAGAATCGCATACGATTTTTCCCTACATGGCAGTTCTTGTGACTCTCTAATAACACATCTTTCGAGCTTTTTTGATTGCCTAGAGCTGCGACTTCTTTTTTAATAATCATCTAGTTGGCTGGTACTCTCGTTAATACATCAGCCTTGTTATTTTCTGTAGATACAAACTCAATGTCCATTTTAAGTTCATACTCAATCGCTAGATCTTTTAAAAGCTCCAGCCTTCGTCATATTAACAACTCTGAATTTGCTTTTGTATGTATTTTTCTGTCGCTTGATAATATGCTGTTAACCCAACACACAACTGATTTACTATCGGATTTAATTTTGATGTACTTTAGATTCCATTTAATACATACCCTTCACAATCGCTCTAATTCCACCAAATTAATGTGTATTGAATCATCAGGTTTTCGCAACCAACACGCATCTTCAACCACTGAACCTTCCATTTCTAATAAAATTCCAATGGCGATCGAACATCCATCGCACCAAATTATGCCTGTCTGATTGCTGGGAACACTCCAAATACCTGACGATGGATCTCTTTCATTCACTTTTTCTAATAACCATTTTACTTTGTCAACGATATGATTTTCTATTGAATCATCGCAATTTCCACTGGATAGCCTCTTGATATATGAGCAAGCTTGCCGCAACCACCCAGACACAGGATAAATTCCAACTAACTGGCCACATAACAAATACAGCTCTCTTCTTGAAAGCCCTTCATTTAATTCATGTATCCGAATATCGTTCGATGTTTTCCAATGTAGTTCGTTATTCTTTCGAAATACATCAATACCTAATACTCTTACACTGAGAGTATCCTTGACCTTTTCTTCTTCTTTACATATCAAACCAAATTTACGCATTTCTGCACTTACTTTACTTGCTTAAACTTGAGATTCATCTACGAATATATCGTCTATGTATGAACTTGTGCTATACTTGCTTGATTCATTGTTGTTCAATACTTTATTCACAATCTCTGTCTTTACATTACCATTTACTTTTAGGAGTCTCACATATTCACAATTCTTGGGGCCACACCCGACTCCACATTGTGTGTAGCCACTTGATCTTTTCCCGACTTGCAAAACCTTGAAATATGTCCCATAATACCGCATTTTGCACATCTGATGTTGCGTCTTTCTGGACAGTATCTTACCACATGATTAGCACTAGGTATTTTCTTATTTATTGTTTTTGTACCATTTTCATGTAGAATATGCCCAAGGAAATTAATTTCTTTTTTTAAGAAATTGGTTTTTGAAATGTTGATTTTTTAGATTTGCATCGTTCAGAGTTTGAAACACCTTCTCGATCTCATTTGGTTAGGTTTCTTTGTTAGGACTTCCCATCAATATGTCATTGAAATATGCGATTATATTTTGATTATTTTTCAGGGTTTGATCCATGAAACGCTAAAATGTTGCGGTTGCATTCCGCAACCTAATGGCATTCTGTTGTATTCGAACATGCAAATTGGCGTTACTATTTTTTTCTTTTTTATGTCTTCTTTACTGATTGGGATTTAATGGTAGGCCTTTTGAAGGTCTATTTTTAAGAAGAACTTACAATAGAAGAAGCTCTAAATGCACCTTTAAATGGTGGTGCAACTTATAAAAGAGAATGTAGAGTATTTTTTTATAAATATGAGGTGGATTGAAAAGCTAGAAATAAGGAATATTTTATTTAGTTTAATGTTGTTGCTTTATATTTATTTGTTTACTTACCTATGGGTATATTGATTTGCATATATGGATATATAGAATGCGTAAATGAGTTGATAGATTTGCATAATCTGTAAATAGAAAATTAATTAATTTTTTGTCATTAAAATAAATGAAATAACAAATATAAGAAAATGAATAAAATTCCAATTTATATATAATTTTGTTACTATATTTAAGGGATTTTAAGTGAAAATTAAATTTTTTAATTATTTAATGAAAAAGCGTGTAACAATCAATATTTGCAATAAATCTAAATATTTGTTTAAATAATGAATAAGCTCTTATTTGAAATAAAACGATTGAATAACTAATTTTTCAATTTCTTAATTATAACAT
The DNA here is from genome assembly GCA_959609185.1 of Schmidtea polychroa. Lineage (NCBI taxonomy): Eukaryota > Metazoa > Platyhelminthes > Tricladida > Dugesiidae > Schmidtea > Schmidtea polychroa. The sequence goes on from CAUHTR010000069.1 coordinate 37,209, forward strand.
TGTTATATTGTGAAAATTTAGTTTCAGAGTAACCAATTTCAGCGTAGTTCAAATATATTTTAAATTATATAATTTTATTAAATTTTTAGCAATGAATTATGTTTCTTTTATCAATTTATAATAAATAAAAATAAAGATTTATTATAATTTTAAATGATATTAGTAATAAATGAAATAAACTTTTATGAAGTATTTAGAGTTTTGAAAGAATATGTTTATAACGATTGTGTTTTATTTATAAAATATAAAGTTTAGTCGATTCGATTCATGTTTTGTTTCAAACGTGTTATTGATTATTTATATGAATGTCAAAAGACTTATTGCCGATGAAAAAAAATAAAAGAATTACTACATCCAGTCGATAAATATTAAAATTTTTAAATTATTCGAATTTCTACATTGAAGACGACTCATTTCTTACCGAATATCTCGCAAATAAATATGCATTTTTTGTATGATGAGAAAATAAAAGGAAAGGAAAACAATAATGGAAATCTCAAACAAAGTGATGTGATGAATCAGGAATAGCGTTATTAAATAATCGAAATGAATAAATTGAGTTACTGTAAATATCCGACCAAATCAAAAGGTTAAATAATCGATTAATTTTGCCTATTTTCCAGACAAATCTGATAAGCAAAATATATATTATTATCTAATCGAGAATGGAAATGACTGGAAAGTATCGATTGAAAATTGTCATAATTCTTCAACACGTCGTTCTAATTTCAAAATTGAAAGGTCGAAGGTAGTTAGTTATAAATATTTCTGTTTAAATGAAAAAATTTCCAAACTTATCAGAATTTATTTTAGCTACTTTTGCATAAAAGAAATTTGATTGTAATTTGCTGTGATCAGCCAAATTATTTTCTGAGATAATTTTTATGGAGTCTCTTAATATTGAAGCCTTAATGAGGAAATGAGGACCAAATTTAATCTCACTTTTGCATTCAAAAAACCAAGGGTACTTCCGTGTTATCTTACCCCCCAAAAATTAAATTATAAAAGAACACATAATTATTATATTTATTTTCTAAATCACAGTTACAAACTCAGCAAATGTTTGTAAAGAGTTTGTAAATGGTCATCCAGGTGGCCAGAAAACCACAATGTCGTTGAAAATAGTGTCGAACACATCGGCACTGTTGCTTAGAACACGTTAAACTCACATAATCACATAAATCACAGATAGCCTTAATAAATTCATGTTCAATAACGACATCAATAATGTATTTTCTCATTTTTTATATTGTTATTTTAATTGTATTTTATAATTTAATTTTTGGGGGTAAGATAACACGGAAATACCCTTGGTTTTTTGAATGGAAAAGTGAGATTAAATTTGGTCCTCATTTCCTCATTAAGGCTTCAATATTAAGAGACTCCATAAAAAACACGTATTAAACAAAATTCTGTTTGTTTTGTCACTTCTTTGGGCAGCAAAGCTTATTGCTAAATGATTTATTTGAAAAATAGTTTGAAGTGACATAATGACTTGACAAAAATTAATTTTCTGAGTTCTGATAAATGAGAATTATTCATTATTTTACCAAATTCATATATTTATCGTACATCACTTCACGCCATATATCGTATTTAAGAATAATGAAAATGCTTTTGAAATTGCTTTTTGGACGGGATTAAATCGTAAAATGAATCGAAGTTTATATTTTAAGATTTTTCATGTATTACGACTAATGCAAATAGATCATATAATACGAATAAGTTAATGGGAATTTGTTTCAAATAATTTAGTAGACAATGCCACTTTACTCATTCTTGGTAAGATGTTTCTGATATAGCAACAAAGCTGTAGAATTTTGCAGATACAAACCGTTCCAGTCGAGAATTTGAAAGGATTTTGGACCACTATACCTACCCAACCTTCCTGTATAGGCCGATAGATAGGAGAAGTGCCTTTAAATCCCAAATAATCCATGATAGTGAACTCAGGTAGTCCAAACCCACCAATAAAGATATACTAATGAAGAGTTAAAAGCCTGTTTTGAAAGAATCATTCCAATACTTAGATAGGAACAATTATTCCTACCCATATCGCATTGAGTCCAATTCTTTCATCCTAAATAGAAATATATGATGACAAAAACCATCAAGACCTATCAATGGGTTTTGAGAAGAAAATGATGAAGCCACCATTTTTTAATAATAATACATTTTTAAAACAAAATTATAATGATAATGTTTTTAATTTTAAAAATAATAATTATGATTTAAATCCCACTAAAAATAACCACAATAATACAAATAATAACTACCATAAAAATAATTATAATGATAAATTCAATTATAATAATAACAAATTTAACAAACTCCCATAGTAGAGGGTGTAAAGCAGGACTGCCCCCGGTCTATGAGTATATTTTGCTTGTCTATCGATTTCAAACTTCGCTACATCTTACAATACTATCCTTTCCTCTTCCATGGACATAACATTAGCATCCTTGGCTATTCCGATACACATCGTACTGATATCGGACTCCTACTATTCAATAAATCTAGCACTTTCTGAAACAATACGCCTTGCTTCACAAATTAACCTCCATTTCAAAGCTTCAAAATCTGGATACTTCCATATCAACCATGATGATAACTATAGTCCTATCTTCGTATATAATGAACTCCTCCCTAGGATTGATGACTTTATCAGATACCTAGGAGTCAACTTTGCATATAAGAAACAACACGACATTGAAGAAAGACTATAAAGCGCCTTCATCGACACAAAAAAGATCCTAGCTTCTCACTTACATCCTGCCCACAAACTTAATGCCTACAAAATCTTCATCCACTCTCGCTTAATCTATACCTTCCGAAACTGTGAAATCAAACACAAAATTCTTGACTCTGAAAAAAACATTAAAAATACGAATGGTGAACCCCAAAGAGGTGAAACTTCAAAGATACCTCCTCTGAAATCCACTCGATTATCAGCCTAATGTATACCGAGAAGTGGTCTGAAATGAAATTCGAAGGTCGCATAGTCTAAAACATTGGTAACAGCAGCACTGCCAGATTTTTCTTCAAAACTGACATCCTTCCTGACCCGAAATACATTTTCCTGATTCATGCTCGTAATAATATTTTAAAATTAAATTATACACCCCATAGAATTAGAACAAAAAAAATTTACCTTCTGTAGGCATTGCCATGCGCACCCTGAAACGCAAGCACGCATCTCTAACCACTACCCAGTGAAAGCTAATGCACGCAGAAACAAACACAGAAATGTCCTCCAAGCAGTCTTTGACTACCTACTCGAGCAAAACTTTGAAATTGACATTGAACAAACCCCGTAGGAGTAACTTCCCGAAACAAACTCATCCATATCTTAGATATAAAAGGTGCCTACGATTCAAAGGTAAATTTCGACAATGCTAGACGTAACAACTTCGAAAAATATAAAAATTTCGCAATTGGTATAGGACACTAGCTGTTGTACCCGACTTCGGCCGAGTTTACATTTATTATAATAATTCATTTAAATTAATTTTTTGTTTAATGATGTTATTACGTTCCAGTATTAATTTTATAACAGCTTCAATTCCATGTTTAATTCACAATAAGAAAACCTTTCAAAATAAATTTCAATTTGTAAAATCAAAAACGCACTCCAATTTAAATTGAAGAATAACTGGCAATAGTTTTCCAATTGCAAACTGGTTCACTAATCAAATAAAATTCAAATTCTCCATGTTTGAATTCAGCTTTGAAAACTTTTGACTAAATCATATTACTTTCAACTGCAAGTAGCAAGCATATAATAAATTATTATTTATATGGTAAATTGCTGACCGGACAGACAAACAAACCGACAAAACGACTTAAGGTACCATTAAGGTGGTCACATGGGGTTGAAACATAGCCTATAACCTGTCCCGAGTCAAATGAGGGTCACGTGCAAAATTTCAACACCCTAGGTCCATCGGTGGAGAATTCTATGTATAAAAACCAACAAACTTTCATCTTAATATATAGTAGATGCACACAGCTGCAAGACCTCAGTCTTGAATCTTGTCATTGGCACGTTAGGCTCGTGGGACAAAAACAATGACAAAGATCTTAGAATAATTGGACTTACTAAACCAGAGGTCAAATGTCTCGCAAAAAATGCATGAACTGCAGCAGTCAATTAGCAATTATCACATTTATAGAGATATATATAAAAAGATTAACTCCAAACATCCTTAACTATTATATATGTAACTATTATGTAACTACAATGTAAAGACAGATCCAATACATTTTTTAAACAATAAAATAATTTTAAATTAACAATGGCAATCTAAATATTGATGTACTCATATTTACTGCCATCTTGTTTGAAATTGGTAATGTTGAATTGATTTTCAAATTTTCTATCGATTCTTTTATTGTTCGAATTTCGAATATTATTAAATTAATCTTTCTTAAAAAATGTTTCTTATCAATAATTTTCATATTCTTTTTATTTTCAACTAGTGATTTTTTGAAATCATCAATATGATCAAGCAATTTAAGTTTTATATTTTGTATATATTCAAATGATAGGTCATAGCTGTTTTCTAAATTCTCCATTCTTTCGGATATTCTTTTTCCTGGTTGCTTTGACCATTTTGGTTTATCAATAATATAAAATATCCATCAACTTGGTGGTATTTGGACAAACACATATTGATTTATTAAGACTCCACCGTTATTGTTGTATTGCCCATTACAGGAAACATTCAGAAAGAAAAGATATATATATAGTCGCAATGATTGATCAATTTAGCAGATATATGTCTTTGACTACTGTTGCTAGACAGGCTGAGGAAACGGTGAAGGAAACAATACTACAGAATGGATTCTTAGATTTGGAGCACCAAAGAAAATTCACACAGATTGTGGAAAGGTATTTGAATCTAAGACGATGAAAGCTTTTACAAAATCAATGGGAATTACACTATGCTTTTCAACTCCATACCATCGTAATACAAATGGTGTGATAGAACAGTGGTGCGCAACCCGTGCGTTGCAAGAAAAATTTTCAGGGTCACCAAATTAAAAGAATTTTATATGACAATAAAAAATATAGCGCGCTCGTAAACCTGGTGTGGTATCAATCAACGTTTGCTAAGTATCGTACTAATGGCGTATCTATTGTGTTACTTAAGTCATAGCACACCGGGTTCACTCTAAGGAATTTTAATGGCTCATGTTATCTTTGCGCTTGTCGCAGGCGCCAGACTCTGCCCCGCTCTCGCCCTAACCACACGTCGATTGAGTTTACTGGAATATTCAACTATTCAGTAGTACGTTAGTTTTGTTCTCGTTCATACATTCAGTAGTTAGTTAGTTTTGTTCACGTTCGTACGGACGTCGAGTGAGGTACGTATTTATTTAACTTATTTTTTCATTATCTTACAGTGTAGTAGTGTTTTCGATGTGCAATAATAACATTTAATTAAAAAATTAATGCAGTAAAGATTGTTTTTTTAATTAAAATAAAACGTACTGTAAACAATATATTTTTAAAATTAACTATACTACATTATATCAAAGTGCACATATTATTTTAATTATTATTGAATAAAAATGAAAAAGGTTTTTAATCAACTTTAGCTTATTAGGAACATTATTATTTAGGTAAATAATAGGATTTGTAATAGTTTTTAATCAAAGTAAATAAACTAATAACAATTTTTTTGTTTAATATGAAGATTACAACTGGCTTAATAATTTATGTAAGTAAATCATTCAAAAAATTATATTGAAATAGTGATTAATCCCGAAAAAAATATTTTATTCTGTGCTGCATCATTTTCACTGTGAGCCACTGTAGATATTAAAATTATAATAAAGGAAAACTTATAATTTTGTTTCAGTTTTAATACCCTCATAATGGATAAGTGGCTAAAAATAGGTACCCAACGCCCAGAAAATGACAAGAATGACAATACAAATAATAATGATGGACCAACACCTATTAAACTTAAAAAGAGTGTAGATGAAAACCCAAATAAAAATGAATCCAGTGGCACTGTTGCTACTTCAAAAAATATTGGACAAACTATGTTATCTAATAAAAAATTGAGAAAATATCAAGATGAGTTTATTAAATACGGATTTACATTTTGTGTTGTTAATGGGAAGAACGTCCGTTGTGTGTTAATTGCTCGGATAAATTAGCAAATGAAAGTTTGAAACCTGCTAAATTTAAAAGACATTTGGAAACCAAATATAAAGAATTTTCAAATAAATCTGAAAAACTTTTTAAAAGACGAGCTGAAAGTATGAAAAATCAAACTGTATTTTTGAAAACATATACAACAATTCCTGAAAAGACTGTACGGGCATCCTTAGGAGTTTCATATTTAATAGGAAAAAATTTGAAACCACATACCATTGGAGAATCCATCATTCTTCCTTCAGCAATTAAAATGACATCAATTATGCATGGAGAAAAATATGGTAACGATTTAAAAACAATACCAATATCAAGAGATACCGTTTCTCAGCGAATTTCCGACATATCACGTAATATAGAATCAGTTCTGTTAAATCGAATACAAAACTCTCATGTGTTTGCTCTACAACTTGACGAAGCTACATACATTACTAAAATGTCTCAATTAATTGTTTATGTGAAATACGTTTTTGAAGAAGACATATCAGAAGATTTTTTATGTTGTAAAAGGTTAGAAGGAAGAACAACTGGAGAGAAAACATTTGAAATTATTAACAGATATTTTCAGGAAAATGACCTTTCCTGGGCCCATTATGTCGCCGTTTGTACAGATGGTGCAGCAGCATTAACAGGTAGTAATAAGGGACTTAAAGAGTTAATAATAAAAATTGCTCCTCATATAGTATTCAACCATTGCATGATACATAGACAAGCTCTAGTTGCAAAAGACATCGATGAAGAATTGCACAAAGTATTACAGGATGTTGTTATTGTAATTAATTACATTAAAGGCAACAGCCTAAACAGTCGTCTCTTTTCAATACTCTGTAATGAGATGGGTTCTGAGTATGAGACGTTATTACTACATACTGAAGTCAGATGGCTATCTCGCGGCAAAATATTGCGATGTAATTTTGACTTGAGAAACAAAGTTTACAATTTTTTGGTAGAAAAGAAACATATTGGCACAATCATTCATTAATGAAGATTGGCTCGGAAAACTCAGTTACATGGTTGACATTTTCGAAAAACTTAACGATTTGAATTTGAGTTTGCAGGGTGAGAGTACAAACATTTTAACATTGAGCAGTAAAATCGAAGCTTTTAAGAATAAGCTGATACTTTGGCAAGGAGAATTAAACAAAAACAACACAGCATGTTTCATAATTTACTAATGAAAATAATATAGATTTCATGTTATTTAAAACATCATTTCCCATCATTTGATAAAATTGAAAGAAAACTTTACGAAAAGGTTCGAAAATTTTCCAGATAAAGAATTACGTTGGATCCGTGATCCATTTTCGTTTGATATTATTAATTCCAATATCCCTTTAAATGAAAAAGAACAGTTAATTGATATTTCAAGCGACGAAACTCTGCGTATTCAATTTAGGTCTCTGACTTGCCAAAAAGTTTGGTTATCAACTGAAAACAAATATGCCAATTTGAAAAAAAGGCAATCAATATTTTGATTCAATTCGCATCGACCTACTCATGTGAATCCAGCTTTTCAAAATTAGTTGCCATTAAAACAAAATATCGATCTCGATTAGATCCAGAGGATGACTTACGGATTGCGATTTCCCATACAGTTCCGAACATGGAAGCGATCATGAGTTCTTTGCAAGCACAAACCTCACATTGAATTCTAATGAGTAAATGTTTAAATGTATTTTTTTTATAAAATAAATATTTGTACTCATATGCATAAATAAAACCATTGTTTCACAAAATTATGTGTTGTGTAAAAATCTCTAATAAAAGGAAATTTCAGAAATAGTTTCATTTTAACTACGTTGACGATTAAAAAAACTACTGTCTACTCAGGGGTCGCGACAAATTTTTTCAAAAAAATGGGGGTCGCAAATGAAGATAAGTTGCGCACCACTGTGATAGAACGTCAATTCAGGACAATAAGAGACTATATAAATGCATCATTAAAAGAAAAAAGTAGAACAGATTGGACAGAGATCATACCAGAGATTGAATTTACCACGAATGCAACATTTCAGAAATCAATTGGGCGAAGTACCGCAGAAGTAATATTTGGAAGAAAAATAGCTCGCGAACAATTTCATAGTAAAGCGCCGATTTCACAAAAAGAAGACACACAAGAAACAACGCAAACAAAAAGATCATTCAATATTGGAGATGAAGTTCTGGTAAAAGTCGAATCAAGAACGAAAGACAAGGAAAATACGAAGGGCCATACAGAATAATGCAGAAGATCCATGGTCGCCAATATCTGTTACAAGACCAATGTTGGAAAATGCTTCAAAGAAATGTTGAAAAGATAAAGAAATTTCTAAAAGAACAAGGATGTGAGGTATTTTCAGCTGAGAATTAAATATTTCAATGATTTATTAAAATAATTTTAAATGATAAATAATTGGCTATTTAAAATTACTTTTAAAAACATTTTTAAATTGAATTTTTTTAAATTAAAAAATTAGACAAGCTTTAATTAGTACAGGTATCCCTCCTACAACACGGTCGATAGGTTCCTATAATATGACGTGTTATGTAAAACCGTGCTATAGGAGACTAGAAGCTGGTACAAAAACAGGGGTTAAGTTCCAAAAAAATATTTTAATGCCACAGAAGAAACTTTATTTCTATTCAAAATAACAAAATAAATAAAAATCCAATTAAATATATAAAAAAAACAAATATAAATCCACATAAATACATAAAAAACAAACAAAAATATGCGTAAATATATATGAATGTATATTATGAATTTAGTTTAGTAATTTTCTTCATCATTTCTGCTCAATTCAATTAAATGGGAACGTTTTTTCGGCTGAATAATATCATCTTCACTTTCTGAACTTGCATTTATATTTTGTTCACCTGCTGATATCTTTAAAAAATCCGTAATCTTGCTTTGTTTCCTTGTCCGTTCAAGGTTGTTGTAAATTTCTTGATATGGTGATAGGCAATTTTGTAATTCCCTTTTGAATTTTCGGCTTCTTTCAGCGCAAGGGTCTGCATCCAAGAACAATAATTCCATTTTTTTGGCCAAGTCTAATCCTTCCTGTAATTATTTTAGTGTCAAATTATTAACTTCATTATCTTCATCAGAGCTAGAATTGATTTCATTCACTTTGGGTTTGGATGCCATTTTTATCAAATCTGCTTCCCCAACTTCTTGTTCCACTATTAATTCTTGCACATCTTCAATAGCCTTATCCACAATCTCTTCTCCTCCGATCGACCTAGCAAATTCTAATATGCCACCAATTTCATTTTCTCCTGATTCATGCACGTTTTCTATCTCAACTACTGCTGGCCATATCTTTTTCCAACATCGATTTAATATTGTAATTTTCAGTTCTTTCAGCGATAAGGATATGATATCGATGCAGTTTTTAATTGAAAATTGCTTCCAAGCTTCCTTTACATCAATAGATTTTGAATCAGTTATGTCTAAAATCCATTGTAATGATCTTATGTAATAAATTATTGCGCTTTAAATAAGTTTTTACCTCTGGAACAAAACAATTTAAAAACCAATTTCTAAATAAATCAGCAGTTACCCAAGCTTTTTTTTCCAATATACCAGTAAAGCGTTTTTATTTATGCCTTTAAGTGCACGGGAATTCAAAGATCTATAAATTGTCATATAATCTCCCGAAGCATTACTGCACAAAAGTAACGTTACACGATCTTTTGATACCTTAAATCCAGGTGCAGTTTTATCATTTTTTGATATAAATGTTCTATTGGGTATTTTTTCCACCAAAGCCCAGTTTCATCGGCGTTAAAAACTTGTTTTGATGTGTATCCTTGCTCTTCAATTATTTTTTTTAACTTTTCTGGATATGACCTGGCAGTTTCATGATCTGCTGATGCAATTTCACCTTGAATTTTTATATTGTGAAGTGATAAACGCTTTTTAAATTTCTCAAGCCAACCTTCACTGGCTAGAAAATCTGGGTTCACAGAAGATTCTTCATTTTGTTTAAGATGGTTATAAATTTTAAGAGCTTTTTGCCTAATTATATTACTGTCCAATGGAATCTTTTTCTGACAGCTATCATCAATCCAAATGTGCTAAGTGCTTTCTCCATTTTTTCAATTATTGGCACACGGGGACGAGTTGAAAACTTTGCGGATTTTGATGATCCTGCAACAACAGCACTCCTAATTTCCTTCTCACTTTTCACTGTCGCCTCATTTAAATTTAGGGTTTTTGCAAAATGTGTTGCTTTTTCTCCTTTTAGCAGACGATCTAAAATTTGTATTTTTACTTTTAAAGAAATAAATTTTCTCTTCCGAATTGTTTTTATATTTTCGCCAGACATAGTTTAGGACTGAAATTTATTTTTCAAAAAGTAGTCTTACTTAATTACAAAAAATCAACTCCTTATTAATTACCTTTAAAAATGTAATAAAATCGATTCCTTTTAAATTAAAGTTTATTTAAATATTTTTGTTTACTATTTCACAATTCCACGCAATATATTTTTTCTATTTTACAAAATATGGTCTGCGCTCTTGCGATGGGCTCCACAAAATGCTAAAATATATGTTATTACAAATTTATATGTTACAAAAAGAATACAAAAGAATACGAGCCATAACATCCCTAATTAATTTGATTGTGGTCCTTCGTATGTAAATACAACCAATAATCATTTTAAATTTTTTATATTTATTAGAAGACTTTGGAGACATAATTTATTAATATCAAAAATTAATTATCCCTCCGGAGGAAGTCATTATAATGATAAAATCATCATTAGATTCATCTATAATGACGATGTTATTATTAAGTTTTAATTTTTTAATAGGTACGTCTATTATAAGGCTATTAAATAATTTTTTTAAAAATTCTTTTATCAGATTTAAAAGAAGTAAGATGATCCTTGTGATCATTATAAAATATTTTATAGGGTGCAGTGAAAAGAACTTCACAAAATGAGCATAAATAATATTTTTTATTATAATAATTTCTTAAATAATATTTTTCCATTGTTGCATGGCATTGTTTTCCATCATGTTCTTTTGAGGTGCAACATTGTTTGTATAAATTACCTTAAATATTTATAATTACTTTAATTTTTAAAACATATTTAAGAATAATCATATAATTTAACGCATTTATATTATGTTTTTACAACTATTTCATGTCTACTCATCGTATGTGAACCACAGGCAATAACACGTTCATTACCTAGATCATCAATCTGTGACAGAACAGCTCCTATGGTGTCGAAACTAGCATCCGTATCCAAAATAAATTCTTTCTCATAATCAGAATATATTAGAACTGGTGTAGTTGATAGTGCTTTCTTCAATTCCTCAAAACTTTCTTGACATTCTTGTCACCAAACTAACTTGTTTTTATTGTTTCTACACATCGATTCTAATATTCTTGCAAATTTTGAATAATTCTTTACAAACTTTCTGTAATAATTACATAGTTCAAAGAAACTCCTCAATTGTTTTAAACATTTTGGTCTTTGAAACCCTTTTATTGCTTCGATTTTAGCTTCATCGACTTTAACACCTTCACAAGTTATAATGTGACGAAGAAATTTTGTCTCCTTCACCAAACATTTGCATTTTTCAGGATTTATTCTCAATCCTGCTTCTTTTATCTTTTCTAATACTTCATTTATTCATTTTATATGATCTTCTTTGTCTTTTGAAAATATTAAAATATCATCTAAATACACTATATCAATTTTCCATAATAAATTTCCTAAACCATATTCATAAATTTTTGACTCCTATTAAAGCAGAACTGCCCAGATCTTGTTGAGAACGCTGTCTTTTCTCGCGGGTTTTCTGTCAATTCAACCTGATAATACGCGCTTCCCAGATCAATGGTGCTAAAATAAATTGAACCATTTAATGAACCTAACATCTGTTTGATATTTGGCATTGGGAAGATTTGTATTTCCGTCATTTTATTTAAACTTCTAAAATCTGAACATAATCAAATACTAACGTCATATTCCATGTCGTATTTACTAACGTCGTATTCCATACTAACGTCGTATTCCATGGTGAGTCACACTTCCTAATTATGCCGTTTTCTTCGAAAGTTTTAATAGCTTCTTCAATATTTTCTTCTAGGTGAGCTGGTTTGGCTTTAGTTCAAATGGATTGGTCCTTCAACAGTTTTAATATCATGCTTTAATATATTGATTTTGCCTATATCCCCCTTATCTATCATAAATACTTCCGCATTTTTTATTACTCCATAAAGCTTGTTGTCACACCTTAATCCTATTAATTCTGTTGCTATTTTAAATCAAAGTACATCGCTCGTTCTTTTCCCAAATTTGGCTTCAATGTTGCATATTTCTATATTATTATTATATTCGATTGCATTTGCGCTGTTATTTTAATGTCAAACCTACGTAATAAATCGATTCCTCCAATTATCAATGGAGATACATTTTCATCTACTAAAAAAACAATATTTTCTTCTCTATTTCCTATATTTATTGTAAGCTTGAGTCTTCCCAAAGTTTTTAATGAACTACCATTTGCGCACCAGATTCTGTCTCCGTGTTCGTTTAAAAATGGATTTCCGATCTCTTTTATAATTGAACTATCAATCACATCCATTCTAGCTCCTGTATCCAAATAACAAATCTTAAAGTAATTATTTATGCCTATTATTTGAACGTCCGCGCATTTTATCATAAACAATATTATACTGATCCTTCTTCAAATATGTTTCACTTCTATTTTGTGTCCTACAGTCACATGTATCAAATATTCTATCCTTTTCATTATGTTCATAAATTATATTTTCTGCTTTTTTTTAATTTTTTTACGTCATCTATCGATAAAATTTGAGTACAATTATTTCCGCATTCCTTTTTATTATCTTCATCAATTTTTATTTTTTTAAAATTATTTTCATTCGGCATATTTAAAATAATTGCATCATGAATATCCGTAACTTTATTTTTTACTGGCTTTTTATTTTTTACATTTTCCATTATTTCACATTGATTCGCTTTTTTAAAATTTGTTTCCAGCTCATTATTTTTTCCAACTATATTGATATTTCTTACAATTCTAATGCTACATTTATTTCTAATTACATTATTCTCATCCAACATTTTATTATTTACTTTATTTAAATTATCTACGAAAGGAATTGTACTATTCATTGTACTATTAAATTTTCTACATTATATGTATTATTTACAAAAGGGATTATATTATTCACTTTACTACTACTTCTATTTATATATATATATATATATATATATATATATACTTTAACATTTACACTGGCATACACAATCATCATTTCTACCCATTAATTCATTTCTCCGATAATCTCGACTAAAGATCTTGGTTTGGGTACTCTTCATCTTGACATGAGATCTTATCGTCGTTCTCGGCTTGATCAGTCCTGAAACGCGGCTACCTGTTACCGTCTCGGTGGTCCACGCTCGTCTGCGTATCTTCTTCTGTCTGTCTGATTTCAGCATTGAAATCGTAAGTGGCCTCTTCTACCGCATCCTGAGCACGATATTGATGGGCATTCTCTTCTGTTGTGTCCAATATCTTTACACGCAAAGGATCTAATCTCTGCATTCTGTGCTATATGATTGCACTCTCTGGATTGGTGCCCTACTTTTCCACATTGTAAGCATTTCTGAACCCTTGTTTTCTGACATTCTCGACTCATATTACCCACCTCCTGACAATTCCAACATGTAATAACTGGTCTGTTTCTAACCGGCATTTCTCTTTGTTGGAATCTGTTCTTGAAATTATCGGCTTTCATCCTCGGTGTTGAATCATATCTTTGTTCACTTCGTTGTGAATCTGTAAAATTTCTGCTTTGGTTCTGTCTATCGGCAAATCCCTGTCTTGTCTTGACAATACTCGCAAACGTTTCCTTCCTATTTAGAACTGAGATTCCGGATACTTCAATGTTTATATCATCGACCTTCTTTATCACTCCTTTTATATCGTCGACGCTCATCGCATCTCTCATTATTATTTCTTTCTGTATTTTTGTCTTTGATACAATGGACCAAAAAATATGACATTAATTCTTTCTTGTCCCATTTGTGCTTCAGAACTTGGTCAACCATCTTTTCTATTTTTCGAAATATACTGGGGCAGTATAATGGTTCTTTTCATAATTACAGGGGGTTAGAAAATCCCCTATCAACGTTGCTGGCTTCTTGAAAGCCTTTTTCAGTCTGTCTTCAAAACATGTTTCATCTTCTTTAATTGCTTCATAAATTACAAACAACTTTTTTGCTATCAAACATTTGACTGGATTGTTCTAGTCCACCTAATTGGAAATACCTCTTGCATTCTCCAAAAAAACTTCTACATCGACGCTGCCACCGTAAATATCTGGGATCATTTTATTGATCATTGCCAGGGTCTCCATGTTAATAATTTAAGTCTAAAGATATACTCCTCATTAAAATAGTATTATAATACAAATTGATTGCCTAAATCTGGTATTATTAAAACAACCTATTTACATGGCGAATTAATTAATTTAATAATAATAATAATTATGCGTGCCCGCATTTACTTTTACTATATAATAATATTTGATACTTATAATACAATGTATATTTTATTTATAAATTAATTATTTAAATATCCATAACATTACATATTACGTACTAAGTAGTTGTAGTACGATAAAATTGGTGATTATGTGTAGAGTAAAATTAAATGAAAAGGAGAATTGTGCATTTAATAGTTAATTTATAGTTAATTAGAAATGTGCAATTAGGTTTTGATTTGACGTCAATTAATAATAAGAACCCCTTTTAAATATTTAATTATAAATACTTTTGTGGTAAATCATCATGGAAGTTACGCTTACTCAGCAACGCCGAAGAAAAATAAATTATCTTACAATGAAATCGAGTAACAGTACACCAAACACTACTGAGAACCGTTTCCTTTAATATACGAAAAAAATCAATAATCTTACATTATAGAAACATACATACTTACTTTGATTTCACGTTGATGTTCTCATTTATACACCTAATTCCGAAAGTTAAAAGTATCTATAATACACGTTGGTGTATTCATCAATTAATGACTCACCATTAATGAAAATTTTGTTTTTTCATTTATTCAATTTTACAACTAAGTTTTTTTAATTTAAGTAACTTTTAAGGTTTGAATTTTGATTTTATATAATTATGAGATCATTATTCAAGCTCTTAAATGTTACTTGTAGTCAACATTTTGATTATAAATTATTTTTAATTAATTTTCAGGGTTTTTTTATGATTTTTATGACTATGAATTTATTTAGAATTATTTCGATAAAATGTAAGTTAGATTATTATTTTTAACTATAAATAAATAAAGAAATCACCAAATACATTTATTTTTTAAGAGATTTAAGAAAGAAGCGGAGTAGTTTTTTTAAGTTTTTGTAATCTTCTTTCTCCAGCTCATTGATATAGCGAATTTTGTCATTTTATGTAATTCTATGAAATTATTTTTTTTATACAAGTTATTAAAATTTACGATTTTCGAATTTTTTTCTGCAAATGTCGATGGACCTTGTTGACAATATCTGATATACTGTAAAATATTTTAATTATTTGTAATTTAAATGAAAAAATTCTTACATTGTCAATTCTTCACCTTCGCAAAAAGGTAGCGTTTTCAGAGAAATATCTAAAAATCTAAAGAAATATTAACTTCAAAAATATTTTATAAATAGATCTTACGATGTTTTGTCGTCCTATTCTCGAAAGTTCAAAGTAGAGTTATCCGATTCAAAATATAAATTTTTTTCTCCCATGAATTTTTAATATATTAAAAATAATGATATGTTAAAAATATGTTAATTACTTTTAACTTTCGGAATAAAAAAACCTATAATAAATTTGCATGTATTTTATATTATGTGTGCTGTGTTTGTATGTAAAATTATTTTTCTGTCACTTTCTCAATTCCTTTAACTATCGGAACATTAAATTTTTGCACTCAGGTAAGTTTGTGTGTTTCTATAATATAATTTTATTGATTTTTTTTTAGATTATAGAAACTTTTATATTTCGGATTTAGGTGTAGTTCAGTGAGATACATCTTATAATTGGTAAATAAATTGATGAGTGATCAAATGCTTTACACTCCAACCACCACATTAGAGAATGTATCTCAGTGGTGTTTGGTGCATGATTAAAAAAATGAAATTGCGATTAAAATAGGCCTACTCTTCATTTCACGAACGCATGTTTATTGTTTAAGCAGTTAGAAACATTAATATGTATTAAATACAATATAACAACTTACAAATAGAATAACAGTGTCATCAAAATAATATACAGGTAAAGTGCCTAAAATTGTGACGTTTACAATAATCTAATTTTTATTCTTTACATTATCTCCTGTAAATATAAAACGTTTCAAAACTTTTTTAAGATTCTTGATCGTTTCGCTCACTAATCGTCATTTTTAACAGTGTTAAGAGTGACTAATTATTAGGCCATCTCTTTACAATATTAATTGTTATGTTGATTATTGGAAATTTTTATAATTCATTTTCAATTACCATTTACCATGTCAAATAAATCTGCTGCTTGGGAACATTTCGATAGGCTTTCGAATAACAAATCTAAGTGCCAGAAATGCAAAAAGACGCTTACTTGTTCAGGTAGTTCAACTTTAGGCCTAATGAAGTAAAAAAAGTAAAAGCTGTATCTGTAAAGCTGCCCATGGTATAGATTTTGAAAGTATTGGAACTTCCGCAAAAGAAAACTCTTGAAGATTTCGTAAAAGTGGACCCGATTGATGAAGAAATTGCTGAATTGGCTTGTAGAGATGGTTTGAGCTTCAGAGCAATAGCTGGGAGCAAATTTATTCAAAAGAATATGCACAAAAATAAGTACGATAAACAGATTCCTACTTCTAATTCCAGTGTAAAGAATTCTATGATGACATTTTTTAACCATAAAAAGAGAGCTAGCAGAATATTTCTAAACTGAAATAGCGAAAGTTAAGTGATTTACTCTGAGGATTGATGAATATACTTCAAAGCAAAATAAAAGATATGTGAATATAAATGTATATGGGTAAATATTTATTGGAATTTAGGCCTTAAAAGAATTAAAGGATCATTTGATAGTTTAGCTGCAATTAACATAGTGAAGATGAGATTAAAGGAATTTAATCTTGTTTTAAATAGAGATATTGTAGCCTGTATTACTGATGGCGCATCTGTTGTTCTGTTCACGGAATAAATTTGAGTATTTGTGATGTTTTATATAAAAATAGTTTTGAAATGGCTCAATCAAATGAAAATATAGAAGCATGCGCAACTGCAGACGATGATGACCTTGATGAGGAACAAGAAGAAAACGTTGTTTAAATTACCCAGCCGAACATCGAACGTGAAATTCGCAGCTATTGCGATTCTTTGATAAAGAAAGTACGCAAAATCTATCGCACATTTATGAAGTAAAGTTATTTTCAATAACCCCAGAGCTGCAACTGTGATTGATTTTCTTGCACGATAAGCATATTTGATTAATCGTAATTTTCTTATCAGTGCATTTCAAGATGCTACAAAAATACCTCATGGATATATATTTCTTGATTTCTTTCAACAATGTCCCGATGACTTACGAGTAAAAGCTAGTATACTTTATAAACAAAGTTGAAAACAGGTTTGAGTAATTATATATTTTTAAAAGCAAGGGTTTGAGTAATTTTGAGTAAGTAAAAGTATTAGAAGAAATATTAAAATCAAAGTCCGCCAAAAACCAGTTATACTCCATCTAACAAACAGGTGAAAGGACATGAAACTATATTTGCAAAATGATTTATGGTAAATAGCAATTATATATATTTGATCGACCATCGCCCCAAGTGATAATTAAATTTGGGGCATTTGAAGAAAATTTTCCTATGAATTAAATTAATGATAGTAGAAATGATATTGAGTTTTATATTAATGATTTCCAAACTGAATATTTAGATTTGAACGATAACTTATTAACTGTACAGATCAAAGTTGTACGTGATATTCCATATATTTTAGGTTTTGGAGCATGAGCTGGAGCTGGGCGGGGGCGCATCTTCTGGATACATACCCGCAAACATTTGTAGAACCTTCCCTAATTTAGCTAAAGCGTTTGATTTTAGGGATGGAAATATTTTCTGTTCATACCTCTTTAGCAGTTTTCATACCAAAACTACCAATACGTTTAAGAATAGGAAGTGCAAATCTACTAATTGTTCGCAACCATCCTGATCCGTACTGTTTACCAATAAAATATGGTAATTCACCGCCGGATTTAAATAATATCAGAATTATCCATTTACTTTACGAAAATTTAATGTCAAATGAGTTTTTGAATCTTTTGGAAATTCAATTAATTGACCAGAATCATCTCTTATACTTATTTCTATATTGTTTACACAAGATGTTGAAACAGGTAAATACATCGGATTTTCTACATTGATTTGTACAACTTCTTCCTGTTCAAGTTTTTCAATCCATATTGATTTCATTAAAGGATCACTGGAATCACCAACAATGACTGATTCTACGATATTACTGTAAATTAACATTTTCTGGTGATGTTTAAGGATTTTCGGTTTGTTTGTTCTTTCATAAGTTTGATAATGTTGTATATATGTTTGTTTGGGTTATCTTAATGTTTTTGTCAAATTTGAGTCAAATTTAAGTTGACTAAGAGTCTGTTTTATACAGAATCTAAATAATTTACTTTTTTGAAGCTCAAAACCTTGTAAAATGTCTCTACAATTGGTCGATGTCTGTAATTTATAAATCATCTTTAAAAGAATATGCATACTCAGTTGTTTCATTATATAACAGTTGAAATTTGAATTCCACTATAGTGTTGGGGTTAGCTCAAAAACCAAAAAAAATTCATTTATAAAAGTGTTGAGCTAGAACTGATTTCTAAACCCAAAGTTAGGAAGGGGACGAAATGTGTCAGTACACAACACGCATTCCCAGCGTTAAGTTTACTTAAATAGATATATATAAAAACACCAAGTAAACAGTAATAATAGAGAGATAATTTACCCAAAAATAAAACATCTGAATTAAAAGTAAAATAAAACACGAGCAAGAAGTATCACACGAAAACTTATTCAAATATAACTGAAAGACATAAAGCAACAAAAACAAATTCGAATAAAGGCGATTAGTAAAAATTAAAAAGAAAATTAAAGAAAATCTCCATAAAATCTTACGTAAAGAAAATTATATCAAAATTTTGAATAAAAATCCAGAACAATCCATAAAAAATGGTGAAATTCATCATGGCCGCCAAACGACCCAATAAAATTTATAAAAAATAAAAGTTTTAATTTAAAATATAAAAACTTTAGAAAAGAATTCGGCAAATTTAATAAAAATAATTCAAAAATAAAATTCCAAAAATAAAAACAAAAATATTTACGGAAAAATCCCCATCAAAATCGATAAAAATTAAAAATCGAATGTTCTAGAATTAAAATAATTCGAATTGGTTTTACTGCATCAATGTACACATGCATACTTGCACACCAAAAATAGGGTATATAAACTAACCCATTTCGTCACTTGTCAATGCTTACTCTTATGCCAAAATTTTGATTTTTCTGAGATTGTAAGTAAGGACGATTTCATTGTGAATTATAAATTATTACTCTTATTAGTATTATTTAAACCTCGTTTTCATTTTTTCATCTAGCTACAAGGGTGTAGGTTTGAGTGAGATCGTCGGTAATCCTACACCTATGCACCTTTTTCGTCGTTGGGTCCACAACCCTCGACGCTGCAATAGTGAGTTTGGGTCGCCGGAGGTCGTACCGAACTATTATACGCTGCATCATTTGGATGCGATAAAGATATAAATTGAATGCAATGAGAGCTTCCAAACTCTGAAGAGACGGTTGTGCGAATCACCTATCCTTGAAGATAGGATTTTTAGGACTTTTATCCTAGACACAGACACTCGTTTCGGAGCCATTGGTGCAATTTTTAGTCAAATTACAGAAGATGGAGAAGAATATGTCATAGCTTATGGCTCGAGACATATGTCATCACATGAAAAGGGATACTGTGTAACCAGGAAAGAACGGCTCGCCGTACATGAATACGTCATGCATTTTAGAGAATATCTGTACGGAAAAAAAATTCATAATTCGCACCGACCACAAAGCGTTGGTTTTCATGAACACTTCAAAAACGCCAATCAGTCCGGAGTTAGCTAACCTGTCGGAATATGATTTTGAACTAAAATATCGGAAAGGCGAAGAACACTCGAATGCAGATGGACTATCAAGATTAAAAAGTATGATTTGCACATAGTGTCAAACAAGACATGAAGAAGCTAAGGAAGGAAAATCAAAAATTATATATATATATATATATATATATATATATATATATATATATATATATATATATATATATATATATATATATATATATATATATACTATCGAAAGAACAGAAGCTATGGAAAAATGTGGGAACAATAACAAAAGGACATTCGGTTTCGAGAGCTGCGAGATATATTGGGAAATGGATGTACACGGGAAAAAAGAATTGTTTTCTTTTTAACGTAAAAAATACACGAATTGATGGAGGATTAATGACAGTATAAAAGAACAAAAATATCTTAATGTTAGCCCCAGAAACATTTGCAGGCCTGTTAACAACAACCCTACATGAAGAACTATGTCACATTGGAGTTAAGAAAGTATTTCATTATATGGATAAGATATTTTATTGGCCGAAAATGCAAGAAACAATCCAATTCTGTTTACAATGTTGAGAGATCTGCGTTAAGAGAAAGATCGATCAGACAAGAACCAAGGAAACATTTATTCCTAGATATAACTCTGAATTCCTAGAACAGATTATTATAGATGTGGCTTACATGAAAATAAACGCCATAAAAATATATGGTAGTAATGGTGGACCGGTTTAGCAAACTGATTTCTTTAACTGCAATCACAAAGCAAGACGAAGGGACAATTTTCAAAACGATACTTAATAGTTGGATATATCGATTTGGAAAACCGAAGAGCATTTTAACAGATAGAGGCCGCAATTTCGAAGGAAATTTCCTAAGACAGAAGCTACAGAAACTTGGAATCAAAGAGGAATTCAGCTCACCTTGCCAGCACCAATCAAATGGTTTAGCCGAACGAGCCTTACGAACGATAAGAGATCGTATTACAGCAACATTGGCAGGTGTATGTGAAGAGAGAAACTGGCACGGACTTCTACCTAGAATAGAGTTCACTATAAATAGCAGTCGACAGAGTGCTACAGGTTTATCACCATTTGAGATAATTTATGGACGGAGCGTTAACCTAAAATCTAACCTGAAACAAGCCGACATATCAAGAAGCGAAAGAATGGGAGACGCGAGATTTAACTGGAGTAAAGCCGCTGACACTATGAGAGCTGTGGATAAGACAAAGAGGGGCACTCGTGTTTTCGACGTGGGGGAGGAGGTACTCGTACGTAAAGAGCCACAGAACAGGCACAAGAATACAATACGATGGCCCATATAAAATCGTCAGATTTCTATCACCTCATCGAGTCGAACTACATTCACAAGAAGGAACGAAAGAAAGAAAAATCGAATGGCTGAAGAAGTGGAAAAAGTCTTTAGAAGGCGAGAGTTAGATATCTTTTTGTTTTAATAATTGGAGTTGGCGGTTTTTGTGAAAAATTAAAACTTGTTCTTTAAAAATCCTTTGATTAAATATATATTGTTGGTTTACAGATTTTTGCTGAGAAATTTAAAGTTGGATTTAACCATAGAATTTTCCAAAATTGAAGTGCAAGCAATGTTTGGTGTCTCTGGTGTCCACCCTATTTCAAACACAGAACATGGCGTTAAGAGGACACATGTAGTCACTGCAACGAGACGATGACTCCAAAGTGGGCAATTTCTTATATTTAATTTCTTATATACCCGCCTTATATTTCACCTCGTGTCCAAAGCGAATTCATCCACCTGATGGCATCCACCAGAATTTACTGAGAAGCATTCGTAAGGCCAAGTACTATGGTCTCATATTCGATTCAACTCCGGTCATGCACACCGAAAGCAGATGTCTGAAGTAGTGAGGTACGTGGAAGTTCACTTTAAGTAAAAAAACTATCCATGGTAGAGAGACATTCCTTGACTTTATGCCAGGAGTGGATCGAACTATCGGCAATCAGGCATTGTCCGATGGCCCAGGAGGGATTTTGGGCCAATGACACGGCAGCCATTTACTACATTATCCACATTACAACAATTCAATATCGAATACTGAATTATGTTTATAATCGTAGCGTGTCATGTGTCGTGCGCCGGATCAATTAATCTACATTCATAATCTGAGCCAATATAAGCTGATCATTATAGCTGAATGATTCGATACCGGCTATAATGTAGCCTCTGTGGTTTGACCCGAACCACAAATGGTCGAACCGGGTCGAACGCAAGGACTGAGCGCGCTTCCCCGGCAGCAATTTCTGGTTCATACTGAGTTTCGCTAACCGGCGTCGGCGCTCTACCAGTTAACTGCCGAATGTGGAGTAGTTAGTTGGATTGCAGTTCACTAGTTTCCGAGAGTTTCTTAAACCTTTGAAAATAAATAAGATAATTTTTATTATTACGATAGCTTTTATTACTACGATTACTCATTCGCATCGACCGAGTTCAAATGAGAACACAGGATACTTGCATGAACTTCCACAATGCTGCCCTGAATTTTAAAGAGCTCCAAGATCTTTTTCATGATAAGAAGTGCCAGTCAGTGGTTAAAGTGCAGAAGGATTCTGTCTCTGTCAAGAATTGTATATTGAAGTTAAAAGACGTCAGAGGCGAAAGAAACGAATAGACGATGAGAACTCAAGAGACGTTAAGTTAACAGCTAAGGAGGAAATTGAAAGGCTCATGAAGAAAACACTCAACTGTCTTCATATAGGGATGGACGACAGGTTTGTTCGTTTGCACGATCCTGGTGTCAAGTTTGGATTCCTGTCGTTGGACTGTGCTTCGATACCGACAGTTACGATATAAAGAAGAAGTGCAACAATTTTGATGGGCAGCAGCTATATGAATAATTTTTGGATTGCAGAATGTTTCTATCAAATTGTGACAACACTAAAATATCAAAATCTGAAGATCCAATTTATTGTTCAGTATGGAGATGATAACGTCTTCACCGATCTTTGCATTGCAATTCAGATAAAGACGTACATCGCAAGATGTGAGAGGTCTTTCGGCAAGTTAAAACTCATTCTTTCGTAATTGAGAGCACTCATGGGCCAAAGTAGACTGTGTGATCTTGCTCTGCTTAGTATAGAAAGAGAAGAAACTGAAAAGACTGACTTTGAGTACATAATCGATCAATTTTCGTCAGTGAAAGCAAGAAAAGTTCACTTGTAATTTTCTTGTAAACTGCCACAATTGACACACTGTAAGTAAAAGATTAGTGATCTTAATTTGTACTTTTCAGCTTATATCATTGTAGAGACAGATCTTCTCATCTCCTCTGTGGAAGGTGGCCACAGTCCAAGAAGCTCTCGGTTTTCACAGAAAATTTCAAAGTACCCAATAAAAACACACCGAAAGACATGTTTTTCGTAATTATCCCGTGGATATCTAATATAAGATATCAAGCATGTGATTAACATTGACATATTAGATGTTTACATATTAATTATGTAAGGATAGTTTGCAACATGATGTAATAATATTGACAACTACTTAGTATATATATTATGTCTTTTAGTAAATAATCAGTTTTTGAGTCATAGCTGCGAATGGCTTGATATGTTATTAGAATGATCAAAGAATTAAATATTTTAACATTTGAACATTGAAAAAATTGAAAATTTTAAATAGATTTAATTTATTTACTAAAATGCTTGAAGACTGAATCAGTAAATATATCGATGTTTTACATATATTTACTGATTCATGGTCTTCAAGCTTTCTAGTAAATATAATGGAAAAGAAATTAGTGGTGAAATTTGAAACCTTTAATTTTTCTTAATGGCAAATTTCACAAACGGAATAATAAAATAATATTCAAAAAATAAATTACAAAAAATATCTCGACCCTTTTACTCAAAAATAATGAATTTTAAAAAATTCCATTCGATTAAAAATCCCAAATTAAAAGATGCATCAACTAACTTTGTATTTTTAAAATTAAATTTTTTGTTTAGTTTTAAACAAAATATTAACATATTACTAAAATATCGTTGTTAACAGTTTGGAAATTGAAAGGGTTTGTTGTATATTATTTTTTATTAAGGAAGAAAGGATCAGTAATATTTCCTAAGATTATCTGACAAACTTCTTTTCAAATATGCCACTATTATTAAATCATTATCCAAAGTTCAAGTGCGAAACTAGTAAAACAAAAAAACTTAGGTGAAAATATCGATTTTCAATCCAAAAAAAAACTATTCTAGCGTATCTGTTATTACTAATTAATTACTTCAGACAGTGACGAGATTTTTACTTCTATATTTACTAAGAAATTATTTCATAATTTTGGGAACTTCGCCTTTGTTTCGAGATGATTCGTTCAAATTAGCAAATAGTTGCTATAAAAAATATAATTATTTTCTAATTTGAAATTCTCGACTTTCGGTTCTTTTTTGAACAAAAATTTTTTTTTTTTGAACAAAATAATCAAAAAATAATTTATTGTAAATATATCAATTGTAATAATTATTTGATTTTCCTCTATGTACAAATATGCATTTTTGTCAGTTAAAATTCAAAAACAATCATCATATTTCCAAATTGAGCCGTCGTTTTGAATTTTTTTAATTTTCTCATAAATTTTCACAGCCGGCCCCAGTTTTAAATTCAATTCGGTCAGTACATCCATTCGTTTCATGAGTAAAAGAGAACCACCGTCGATTTCTTGTTCTCGAAACAAATTCGATTGGAGTCCGAATCCTTCTTCGGTCAACCAATCACACACGTCATCTGTCGACCATTTTGTGACATCTTCCGGTCGAATTTTACCGGAAAATGTATTTTCTTTTCTACTCTCTTCATTTGTTACTAGCAAATTTTCTTTTTTTATTTCAATAACCGATATCTTTTCAATTGCAGCTTTATTTTCCGATTTATCACTCGAATTTTCTTTGTAAGTTTTCGTTATTGAATCCGAAGAATTTTTCATCGACTCTTCCGATCGAATTCGAAAGCCTTCTTTGTAACAATTCGAACAAATCCATGCCGCATTCCGAGAAATCGGTTCTTGGATTTTCGGTTCATGACACGCCGAATGGAATCCTTTGTCGCATCCATCACAAATATATACCGATTCCTAAATTAAACATTAAATTGAGATGTTTTATTAAAAAATAAAGTTTTTATTTATTACGTTTGAGCTTCGATCTTTGCAAACACAGCACGTTTTACAAGCACTACATTGCCAAGGAGATTGTCGAGCTCTTTCAGTTAATTCTGGCCAGTAATGCAAACAAGAAGGATGAACTGAATATGTTTATGTTGAAAATTAAATTTCCCGAATTGAATTGTTTTTTTTTACCTTTCACATTGCAGTCCTTACAAAACAGAAATTTTTCATAATCAGTTTGAGGAGATTTACACTCAGAACACAACTCAATTACTGCTCCAACAGCAGGAACTGTTTGATCAGAATTACTAACACTCAATGCTGAGCATGATGACGGAGCAGAAACATTAGTAGCGTGATTTTCTACATCAATTTTCTGTTTCTGAAAACATTTTTGAAATAAATCTACTACTAAAAAATATCAATAGTTTATCCGTGAAAAAATTATAATTCACTTTAAATATTGTCAATAAAATGTTTTTCGATAAATATAATGCGATAAATTGTATTATGAATTTTTAAACAATATAACCAATCAAGAAAATTTCAGTATGATGCATTGACAAATCAATGTCAAGAAACGCATAGATATTCATGCTATGAAATATATACAAGCTAACAGATAGACATTTAAATTTGTCGACATGCTAGTGTTAGAAATTATGAATCTGTAAATTTATTTATTTCAGACAGTGTACAAATGATGTTTGTAATAAATCGCGATGTATGACGGTTAATGTGAGTGTGTGTGTCCGTTGTGTTTTGTTGTTCAATCCCCTCGATTAGTCATAACCTTATCTGAAATCAAATCGCGCTCATTGTGTGTGTGTGTTGGCGTGTACGTGTGTTGAAAAAATAGTGATAAATAATTATTGAGTCTCGGAATTAAATGAAGATTTTCGTTGGTTTCAGCTGTTTTTAAAAATAAATTTTTAAATGAAAAAAATATATGTAAATTTACCTTGTTAGTTGAAATAATCTCAGATTCTTGATACCGTTTATTTTTCGAACCAGGTGGTCTTCCACGCCTGCTGGTTTTCGTAGTGACTTTTAATTCAACACTTGCTGTATTTCCCATTGTTGGAGTTGATATAATTGCCGATGAAATTGATGGTATTGTCGTAGATGAAATGTGAGCTTCTTTCATTTCATTTTCAGCTGTACAATTATTGTGAGTAGTTTTCGTAACGACGATTGGTAGCTGTGGAATCGAATTGATTTCCGGCGCTAGAGATGCTTCACACTTTACAAATGCTACATGAGGAGGAGTTTGTTTTGGTAATATTGGACTAGGCTGACTGACTGATGCGAGAGATATTGATGCAAATGGATTGTTTGTGGTTAGCATTGGTACAATTTGTCTGTCATTTTGGGATATAAATTGGGGATTATAGGATGGAATCTGTTGCAACGAAAATGTGGTAAATGAATTATTACTGACTATTGGATTTTGAATGTTTGTTAGCATTGGTGTTGTTGTTGCTATTGTGATTGGATGGGGTGCTGCTGCTATCGTTTTGTTTGGTGCCGGTTTATGACTGAATGCAGTTTTTTTCGCTTGGATTGCAGCAGCCTTTCGAATTTTCTTCTCACCGTTTTCATCAATTACATATGTACAATCTGCACGGCGCATTAATTTTCCATAAGCTGCTTCCCTTTCAAGACAATGCCTCAATTGAGTTTTAGATAATTCAATAGAACCCGATGTTTGAGTGGCTAAAATAGCTTGTTCAATTTCATTAATCGAATAACCGACTTTATGGGGATTCTGAGAATCAGTGCTACGAGTTTTGTCCATGTGCCGAAATGATTCCAAAATTCGATTGGTTATACTTGGGGGATTCATAATTCCTCCTCCATTAGCACTATTTTTTCTCCATTTGTATGGATTTCGATAACTGATATTACCCTTATAATCCACACAAACCACTGCACCAGAATCTGCCAATTTATTTAAACACATAACTGTATCTTCTAATGGAATATTGTGGTAACGCTTCATTAATGTCGATATTCTTTCAGCATCAGGTCTGGCTTTTCTTTCTCGTAATTTATCTATAGCTTCTAGAATCCATTCTCGATAATAACCTCCCGCAGCAGCTGATGATATGTTGGCAGAAGATTGGGGCATAGTAACTGGTGGCTGTTTGGAAGTATTACTATTTGATGGACGCATTTGTATTGGTTGAAAATTTGAAGGCAATCCAGTAACGTGATTATTATTGTTAATAGTATTATTATTAATATTATTATTATTGTTATTATTATTATTATTATTTACGGTGTTATGCGAAGTATCCATTGGTTTAGCAGCTATAGGAGCTAGGGTGAACGTGAACGAGCTTGCTGGTGGCATATTGTACGTTTGAGGTCTAGTGGCATTATTATGTGAAAAATTCGGTTGAATATTTGCCAAGTATTGATTGTTGGATTGAATTGCAAAAGTCGGTTGAGATGATATTATTCTTGACTGATTTGTCGTTTGTAAAAACGTTACGACTGGTTTTGGCTGGATCTGCAGTGGAGCATTTTGAATGGATGTTGAACACATTGTAGTTGTAATCGAGTTTGAATTGTTATTTGAAACATGGCAGTTCTTTGGTATCGGCTGAGAATTGATTGGTTTTGACATATCGAAACAATTTAATCAATAATGCATTAAATATCTGCGTCGAATAAGATCCAATTGAATCTAAAACAATAATTAACGAAATTGTAAAGCGCAAATACACAACTGTAGAAAAATAAACACTTTTGTGTGTTTATGTTTGCATCGATCATTAAATTCAGTGTTTTGTCTGTGTGTATTTGGTTTTAATGTACAAAGAATTCCAATCGATAGAATTTTTAATAAAGCGAATTTGATACAAAGGTAACCAATCAAAATCGAGATTTTCTATACATACTGCAATGAGTCAGAGTAATTCTAGCAGCTCAGTATCAGATCATGTGTGTAATTATGAATGTACATACGCAAGAAAATGGTTTGTTACTGCCAATTTGTGATGGGTCTAAAAAAAGCGGCCGTTACACACAAACCGCATGCATGCATTAATTTCAATTACGAGAGCACAGAATATTTTTTTCTCAATCTTTCTCTCTACATTTGCATTTGTGTGCCGTTAGAATCTCGATGCAATTACAAAACACGCTATGTCAGTCAGTTCTTTCAATGCCATTATCGATATTTACGTTAGTATTCGTTTTGGTTATTAAATGTTTTTCAACGTTACTTCCTGCTCTTTAGGGAAGAAAAAATTGTTTCAAGCCCAAACACAAATTTTGTTTATATATCCAATACTGGAACAAAGCATTTTTATAAAAACGGCCGCATGTTAATTATACAAATGAAAACTTATTATTGTATCTTGGCAACAACTGATGTCATCTTCTAACTTTGTATGCGTGGAATTCAGATTTTCAATTGAATTGGGGGTTTGGATTCGTTATTTGAAATATTTTCATGGTAAATTATGAAATTGATTTAGGGATTGTTAAATGGGGATTAAGTTATAAAATTTTAAAAATTAAAGGATTGTTTATTAAAGTCCAATTATAATCTGATATAAAGGAAATTGCATTTAAACTAAACAATATTAAATAATTTACTAAAATTGATCATAATTTATTGATTATCATTATTATTGGAAATTTTCTCGTGGAGATATTGATTATTTATAATTTCTAATAAACAATGTTGTCGATTGTTATTATTATATTTTTTTTAGTATTATTAAATCAAAAAAACTAGTCAACAATGAAATAATTTCGATGGATTAAATTCTGAAAAATTATTTCTGATTATAATTCAATCAATCGATTCAGCAGACATTTAATGGAGTTGATGATTATGCAATTAAAGCATGAATTTTTGTTTGATATTTTATCCAACCCTTTTCTGCATTACTTCATTTATTCAAATCATCGCACAAAATAGTGCGAAAACATTAAAACAAAAAAAATACTATAAATTAACAATAAATTTCTAAACAGCAAACGAAAATTAATCCAGAATTTTAATTTGCCAACATTAAAATAGAAACTTCAATTTCTACTCTTTTATATGATACATACTTTATTAAACGACCAATAAACAATTTTATTTATTTTATTCAACATGCGCGTAAATATTTACATCAAATAGCTATAAAATAAGTCCTGTGGATTTAATATGAAGTTAAAAAATATTAAAAAAATATATATTGGAATTAAAAATTTATCTATTACATAACTTATTACATGAAATTACAAAGGAGGTCAATCCGATAATTCCATAAAATTAGATAACATCCTAACAGAGTAAATTTAAAAAATAATCATAGTAAATTTAATTAATTTATTAACATTTTAGCGCAAGTTTTTAAGTGAGTTCGAAAATTTGAAAAAATATTTAGATAATTATTTTATTAATAAATTTTATAGCATTATAATAAACTTATAATTTTAAATAATTGTGTTTGATTTATGTTATTTTTTAAAATATTATTATTAAATTTATTCCACTGAAATGCAACAAGTTAAATAATTTTCTAAGAAAGTTATCATCGTATTAAATTTTTCAAAAATGTTACTATTAATTTTTTTTAAAATATCGACGATCGCGACTTTTTTTGGATTGTAGTTTATGCTTGTCCATTCAACTGATTTAATTAAACCCATCTTCCATTCTCCACGGATTATTTGTGAATAAATTATTATAAAATTTTTTAAACGTTCACAATCTTAAAATGCTCACATGATAAAATTGAATGTTTTTTAAAAAAACTCAAGTGATTAATTATTTCACCTTAATCTTAACATCTATAATTTTAAAAAATACACAAGCTGCATATCCTTGAAGTTTATTATTCATATGAATTTAAAAAAAAATCTTTATTCTAAATAGCTAAAACGATAAGGATCACAGTACGTCCGGTTTCACGGGACAACATTTTCTATAATTAAAAAAAATCAATAAATTTTATAATATAGAGAAACTAGATTGCATGTAGGATGAAAATCTTATTGCGCGGAATAACTTCTTTTAGGATTTTAACTTGGTCAGAGAAATAAATTTTCTCTCGCCACAAAATTCCTATAATAAAAAATGCTACTAAACTAGCGATGAAAAAAATCATTGCGTCAAATAGCAGGAGTTATAAAGTCATTTTTCAATCATAATTGTTTATTAAATTTATTCAATTACTAAACTTACTTAATTCATATTTTCATGTAAAAATTATATCTAAAAAGCATGTATAAATAACTTATTATTATTATAATTTTTAATAAAAATAACTAATTAATTACAAAAAATTTTTCATCAAAATTATTTTAAATTATATAAAATTACAATGTAAAATGACCTCAAACTTACAAATTAATTCTAAGCATATGAAGTGTGTCAATCCCAACATAAACTACAAAAATGTTATCGAGTGGAACCGGGTCTAAATTTATATTTCTCCCTCCCACAATTTGACATAGTTTTGCTTCACTGGTTTGTGATTCATCCAATTTTTTTATCTGTCTAATACTGGAAACGCGCGAAAGTGCTTTTTTCAATTTTACACAAAAATGTAATTTTAAATATTTGATAAATCAAGTAAAATTGTAATTAAAATATTTTCTAAATTTGCGAAACTTAACAAAATAAAATTTCATTACAAAACATCAGTAATATAATATAGCTAAAATCAATTAAATAACATTAAAACTGTAATCCAAAATTTTCAAAAAGACAAAATTTTAATACAATCGAATATTAAATACATTTAATTTATTAAATCGTATATTTTAACAATAACAATTTTTCGAAAATTGTTTAAATTATCATTAGCCGCAATAAAGCGCCATTTTTATTGATTTTTAAATTTAAATGTCAATTTGGACGTTTTTTATCGCATTCTTTACGAAATTAAATTAATATTAAATTGCGATTTATGGAGAGATAAAATAAGACATAAAAATATTACATAAATTAGATAATGATAATTTGTTAAATTTCATACAAATGTTATAAGAATAAAAAAAATTACCAGTATATATCCTTCTCGTAAAATTAATAAATTATACTACTCATTAATTCACAGTAGTAGCTAAATAACATTTTAACATTTAATTGCCAATTTATAAGTTTCGTTATTGCAATTAAATAGAATTTTTTTTTAAAAATAATAGAAAGATGGTAAAATGATAGGTCGCATTTTTTAATTGGAATAATCTGACATTAAAGATTTTAGCTAATTTTAAAGATATGATAATATTTATGACGTGAATTGCGAAGGGATACCCCTATATTACTGTATGTAAAATTTATGTTCTAAACCCGTATAATTACTATATAAGAATTCATGAATGTTGATTGATTAATCTTAAATATTTGGATCCTCAGGGTTTATTATTGCTTATTTTATCCCAATGATATACATGCTGAAGGTACGCATGTAGCACATTTTGTCTTGGGATGAATACATTCTTTCACTTTATTGTTTTTTATTATATTCTTTATAAGAATATTAAATATGATATTTAAATATAATTTGTGAGAAAGTCTCTAAATTGTGTTAACTCATTTATGTATTGAAATTTTCACTAGTCGAAAATTGGTATTGAACGACATAAGATTGCTAAAGAAAGTATTATTTGCTTACATAAAATTTATTATACTCTGAGTATTTTACAAAAAAAGTAAAAATTTATAGGTAATTTGGTTTATAATTACACTCATACCTCGCTATACGGCCTACTTTAATTACGGCACTTTTTCGATTTACGGCCTAAAATGTTTCGTTATACGGCCAAAAATGTTATGTAGAACTGCAAAAAGAAGCAAGAACCAAGGCAAGACAAACAACGTTGGATAAATTTCTTATTTGATTCGTTATGCGGCGTTTCGCTTTGCGACCAACTTTCCTGGAACGTATCTAGGCTGTAAAGCGAGGTATGAGTGTACTTAAAATTTTATAACATAACCTGCAGTTAACAGTGCCGGCTTTAGGTATAGGTGACATAGACGGCTGCCTGGAGCGGCATTATTTTAAATTATGAAAAATTAAAATTTAAAAATATTTTTTATGTTATGAAAGTTATTTGTTGTTCTTCGTGCTACTAATATCACATTTTATACAGCACCAAATTGTCTAAGACCGGCACTGCGACCACTCTCGTGGTAACAGATCACCCAAGCTGATTACCCGCCTAGAGCGGCATTATTTCAAAATTGTCTAAAGCCGACACTGGCAGTTAATAAATGCATTGTGATGGAAATTTCCATCGTACCAAATATTTAAATATAATTATTTATGATTAATGACAGCGATATATTTTTTAGTCTGGCAATAAGATAAAAACTCTAGATTCAAGTGAAAATAAAAATCAAATCTATGTTTTTGTCTATGTTTTTTTGTCAATAATAATTGTGATAGCACGTGCTCAGTGTTAACAAAATTACAAAAACTAATTTCTGTAGTTTAGCTGGATTTGAGAAGAAGGAGTGGCACTCTTGATATACAGTAAAGAAAGAAAAATGTCATTGTTAAATGTTGAAATTATTTTTTTTTAAATTAATTTTTCTCTATACTCCATTTTGATTTTTTACCTGAAAGTTCAACCAGGCGACTATCTAATGTTCAAACCATATTGAGGTATAAAAATTCAGATTGCAGTAAACATGCTTTTGCCTTTTATTTTCAATTTATGAGGTGGTGATAAATTCATAATTCATTCAACTAATTTGAAGGAGCATATCGGTAGGCTTGGTGAAAAGTAATCTAGCACAATCAATGCGTTTAATTATATTAAATGGGAATTGAGAGTACTGGAAAAATCAGTGACCGTCCCGGGTTAGGGTTAGGGAACTACAATACTCCTTAAGTTTATTGGGTGATAAGTTATTTAATTTTAAAAAATGATTTATAGGTAAGATAAAATAAAATAAGTTGTGATTCAGTGTGAGCTGAATATTGATGGAAGGTTTGTGTTTATAGATAACTGAATTTTCATAGGAAGCCTGTTTGGAATTTTGAAAATTTTCGAACAATACCAAAATCTAACATCAAATTATGCACCATTATTTGCTAATAAGCGGTTGAATGCTCTCCAAAATTAGAATACGAAAAACAAGTCATCAAGAAAGTTGGGACATAGAAAAGAAACATTTTACTGAAGTCCCTGCGTCTCCGAGTAAATATACAAATAGGCAAAGCTGCATGAAATAAAAGTTATGGCAATAGATTTTATTGTGAGTTCTTATTTTGTCTTTTGCATTTTTTGTTTCACATTATAACAATAAACAGACTTTCTTTATTACAGTTAAATACAAATAACTTTTAAAAGGCTTGATTTCCGTTACAAGTTTATTTATTACAATTTCTTGTTTTATAATAGTGTCAACAATCAATTATTTAAAACACCAGTAATAACTCTCATCATAACTCTCCCTTCTTTTAAAGATTTTTCCACATTTTCAGCCACTTGATTCTTTTTTCTTTCTTTTTCGAGTTTGACTTGATGAGGTGATAGAAATCTGATGATTTTGTATGGACCGTACTTCATACCATCTTTGTTTTTTCTGTGGTTCTTTGCTTACTAAGATATCCTTCTCACGAGTGCCTTTCTTTGCCGTCTCCATAGCTTTCATATTATTTATAGTTTTATCTGAGCTACATCTTTTGCTCTTCCAACAATTCTCCTCTTGATATATCTACTTGCTCCATTTCATCGGCTTCTTCATGTCTGGTTTGATATTGAGTATAAATCATACCTTTCAATATTGGAAGCCTATCTGCATTCGCATTTTTCAAATCATATTTCAGTCAGATTAGTGAGATTGTGGACTGTTTTATGTCTTTGAAGTATTTATAAATACCAATGCTCTGTGGTTGGTGGAAATTATGAAAAATTTCCCCGAAAAGTTAATTTTAAAATGCATAACATATTCATGTACATCGAGATGTTCTTTTCCGGTTACACAGTAGTCCATTACATGCGCTTTCATATCTCGAACTATAAGCTTTAAGAGATTCCTTTTTGACTTTTTCCATAAATGAAAATATAATTTAGATAATCTACTCCTTGGAACAACATTTCTTCTAATACTGTGAAAAAATCAGTCTCTAAAACATCCCAGAGACCGTTGTCAGGTCAAACGGTAGCCTATTGAAGCAGAATCGTCCTTCTCTTATGCAAAATGCCGTCACTTCTTTAATATCTGGGGCAAGTTTTATTTGGTAATACGCCTGACTTAAACCGATTGACGAAAATATTCTTGAGTCTGCGAGACAGTCCAGTAAAAATCTAGTATTAGGCATCGCAATGGGTTGGTCTATTCCGAATTGCTTTTGTTGATCGTCATATTTTTCCGAGTGTTGCACTGATTTACGTATGGAATATTCGTCTCTTCTTGATTCATGATAACTAATCGACACTTCTGATAGCCTGCTTAGTGATGGTGTAGGTCTGGTATATTGGGTATTCTGCTGAATTCTCATATGTCCTCTCTTAGTAGCGTTAACATATGTTCTCTGATCGATATCATTAAACAGATTCTGTTTTATTGCTTTCACATTTACTGCTCTCAAAAATCTTCGCTAGTGATCTCGTTTCTTCAATTTTTTGTTTCTGCTTTTTTCATTAATATTTCTCTTAATTTGCGATGAAATCTTGGACAATATCTTCTTCTCCTCGCCCTGAATTCATCTTGTTCCAAAACTGCCAATTCTTTGATTTTGTTAGTCATTGATTTTATAATTGTGAGTGTATTTAAGAACAAAATTTTGACCTTTTCGTTTGTTGTTTCTGTTTTTTCGGTCTTTTCCCCACAATGTCTTAGGTTCAGTAAGTAATAACATATCAAATGTGCTTGACAATCGCTGTCCATTTATCAACAGTCATTCTTCAGCTTCTTTTGGTCTTCATCCACGATATCCTCGGATGTTTAAAGTGAGCATATATTGGCATGATTTTGGTAAACATTTCATCAACAACTTGGTTGCTTTAAATTTTTATTTTTCAGCGTGGTCGTTAGTTAATTCCAATTCATTTTTAAAATAATTTGATTTACATCATAAGTTTATTTGTTGCAATTTCTATTTTTATAATAGTACCAACAATATATTATTTAACACTTTGACTGCAACAAAAGTTAAACACAACTTGCATATACAATGAGCTTAGACGCCATATGAGTTACATATAACTTTGTGGCAGATTTGGATTTGAAGCCGTGGCCCAGCAACAGTTTTACCAGTTTTTGATGCGGCAGTTAGCGTAATAAAAACCCTTATTAATTAAATATCACAACTATTACACTTATCGTTGTAGAAACTTCTAGTAATCACTTAAATCTTTGATTAAATATGTATAAAATGGCAATGCAAATAATATATTGTATTCAATTTATTCAATTACAATGTTATTTTTAAACTTTAAAAAAACTAAACGTAAAAACCTAGTTTTTAAAACACTATATCTCACTCTTTTATATTCTTTCAAAATTAAAATTTAAATATGTATTCAGAATGCTATGAAATTTTTGATATTACGCAAAATCACCTAGTTAAGAAATTACTTTGGAAGGAACAAGTTAAATCCAACTTTAAATTCATCTTTAAATCTGACATAAATTTATTAAATAACAAGTTTTTAATTTTTCACAAAAACCGCCAACTCCAATTATTAAATCAAAAAGATATTTAACTCTCCCTTTCTTAAGACTTTTTCCAATTCTTCAGCCACTCGATTCTTCTTTCTTTCGTTCCTTCTTGTGAATGTAGTTCGACTCGATGAGGTGATAGAAATCTGACATAGAAATCTGCATACCATCCTTGTGTCTGTTCTGCAGCGAGCAGTTCTTTCCTGGTTACACAGTATCCCTTTTCATGTGATGACATATGTCTCGAGCCGTAAGGTATGACATATTCTTCTCCATCTTCTGTAATTTAACTTAAAACTGCACCAATGGCTCCGAAACTAGTGTCTGTGTCTAGGAAAAAAGTCCTATCTTCTCTTGGAAAATCAAGGATAGGTGCTTCGCACAACCGTCTTTTCAGAGTTTGGAAGCTCTCATTGAATTTTTTAGTCCAATTTATATCTTGTTTATATGTTGCAGCGTATAATAGTTCGGTGATTTTGGCATAGTCTTTGATGAATCTTTTATAGTAGTTCGTTAATCCGAGAAACGATCTCAATTGTTTTGAACATTTTGGTACTTCTGCTTTTCTTTCTGTTTGTCTGGATACCCTTCTCATTAACTGTGTGACCAAGGAAACACAGTTCTGTTTTATTGAATTTTCATTTTCTGGATTTATCTTCAGTCCTGCCATTTGAAGTCTTCTGAATATTTCCCTTAATAGCTCATCGTGGTCTTTTTAACTTTTACCATATACCAAGATCTCATTTAGATAAACTACTACTCGCTTGAATGGCATTCCTTCTAGCACTGTGTGCATCAGTCTCTGGAATGTCGCAGGGGATGTTACTAAGCCAAACGGTAGTCTATTGAAGCAAAATTGTCCTTCTCTTGTACTGAATGCAGTCATTTCTTGAATTTCAGGAGCCAACTCCACTTGATAATACGCCTGACCTAAATCGATTGGCGAAAATATTTTTGCATTCGCGAGACATTCTAGTAAGAATTTGGTATTAGGCATCAGAAATGACTCCTTTTCTGTTATGGAATTCAATCTACGATAATCTACACACATCCTGATAGATCCATCTGTCTTCCTTACTATCACTAACATGCATTCCAAGGACTCTTGCAACACCGAATAACATTTGCTTTCATTAACTCTTTTATCAGCTCTTCAATCCTTTTCTTCTTGTGCATTGGATGACGTCGAGGATGTTGCATTATTGGGTCTCTTGTTATCCACATCTCATATCGAACTAAGTTTTTAAATCCTAGATCAAATTTCGATGCTATAAAAATTCCGATGTATTCCCTGATCATTCCTCTAATATCTTTACTATTCTCACCTGCCATCGTCACTAGTGCTTTATTTATTCTTTTTTCATCAGTGTAGATTTTGTTTATCAATGACGTTTCTATATTATTGATTTTCACTAACTTTACTATAAACTCTTTCATTGTATCAATGCCCTATGAATTCGGGCTTGATCTCTTTTACCACTATTACTTTGATTATTTTGGTCTTCTGGTTCCATGTGGCCGGTAGAGTCATGTATCCCATTGCTTCTTCACCTCCAGTTGAATAGACTCCGCATAATAATATCATACTACGTTGAAGTCCTGGTTTGCCTATTTTCTCCCACAAATTATTGTTCATGACTGTTACTGATGCTCATGAGTTCCATAACATATCTGTTTCGGCATTATTTAACATTATTTTACTCTAATTTCTTCCACCTTCCGCCGGGTACATCTCTTCTCTTGCCTCGTCTCTTCGTCGTTCATTTCTTTTTTTTTATTGTCTTGACTCCATCGACGAAATGAAACCCATATAGTCGGTGATGTTTTTCGGTCTCCTCTCAATATAGTATATTTCTCAGGGACATTTTATCTATCTTCCATGTCGCTGTGAGCCATTCTGAAATCCTGGTTGTTCTCAATGTAATCTCTTCTTTCAGATTTTGAATCTTCTTTTTCAATGCACGCTATCCGTAACGAAAAACAATCTCGGAACCCGTGTCCTTCCTTGCCACAAATCAGACATTTATTTCCCAGTGGACACTCATACCTTCCGTGTCCCCTTTCGCCGTGGTTATTTCCTTCGTATTGTATTGGTCCGTGTATAGGATGTTTGTCTCTTCTTGATCTGGGGTGACTAAATGACTCTTCTGATAGTCTTCTTTGTGGTGATGTAGGCATGAGATCTTGGGTATTCTTTTGAATTCTCACCTGCCCTCCCTCAGTCACGCTAGCGTATGTTCTTTGACCGATTGCTTTAATAAATTCCGTTTTATTGTTTCCATTTTTGTTACTTTCAAAAATTTTCGCCAATGATCTCGTTTCTTCAATTTTTGTTTCTGGTTTCGTCAATAGTATCTCCCGCAGTCTCGCATCGCGTGCTTTATTTGCGATGAGGTCTTGAACAATATCTTCTTCTGATCGTCCTGTATTTACAACTTTAGCTAAAGCTTTCCTTAGCCCTATCTGAAAAGCTGCAAACCTTTCATCATCTTCCAGTTCCAATTCTCTGATTTTGTCAGTTATTGATTTTGTAATTGTGAACGTATGTAAGAACCACGCTTTGGCTTTCACATCTGTTGTTTCTGCTTCTCTGATCTTTTCCCACAATGTCTTTGCTTCTGCCACTAATAACACATCGAAAGTGCTTGTCAATCGCTGTCCATTTGCCAGCGGTCATTCTTCTATATCCCTGATCCATTCTTCGGCTTCTTTTAAACCTCGTCCATCATATCATCTGATGTTCAGTGTGAGCATGTCTTGGCATGATTTCGGTAGGCATTCCATTAGTGATTTTGTAGATTTCGAAATGGCGTTGATGTTCTGATTTTCGGCGTGATCGCCAGTTAAATCCAACTTTAAATCCATCTTTAAATCTGACATAAATTTATTAAATAACAAGTTTTTAATTTTTCACTAAAACCGCCAACTCCAATTATTAAAAAAAAGATTTTTTATGTATGTCAATCCACATTTATGATTTTTATTGATTTTTTGTGGAATTTTTATCAAAAGTTTTCTGTTTTTATGTAGG
This sequence comes from Schmidtea polychroa, assembly GCA_959609185.1. Taxonomy (NCBI): domain Eukaryota; kingdom Metazoa; phylum Platyhelminthes; order Tricladida; family Dugesiidae; genus Schmidtea; species Schmidtea polychroa. Next base: position 76,377 of record CAUHTR010000069.1, read on the forward strand.
TCAATCAAATTAAACATATTCTATATAGTTTAATCAATATAAAGCTTACACACACTATATAGTTTTAGGGGTAGAAAAATTGTCTGTATGTAATGGGCAATAAATACGGCATATATCGAAAAGTATATATCTAAAATAGACTTTAAAACCATGGACCCACAAGGGCAAAGGCTTATTTCTATATTTAATTATATAGGTCACACACGTCATATTTTTGGGGTAAAAAATTGTCTGTGTGCAATGGGCAATAAATAAGGGATATATCACCAACCTTTAAGGGAGAATAAAAACTGTTTCAACTATCGTAAAAAGGTGAATGAGGTATTATTTTAAAGTGTTTTCAGTGGGGTTTCCAAGGTTTATTATTCAATGTATATAATGGCAACACAAGGGTGATTTTCAAGGTTTTATGGATGGTCAAAATATTTTATGAAATTTATTTAGATAATGAAACATAATTAATAAATTTATTAAACAATAAAATAATTTAAAATTAACAATGGAAATCGAAATATTGATATACTCATGTTTGCTGCCATATTGTTTGAAATTGTCGAAGTTGAATTATTAACGGTTTTCAAATATTTTTTTGATCCGTTGATTGTTCGAACTTCTCTAATTATTATTTAAATTTTTCTTAACAAATGATCGTGTTTCTTGTCAATACAAATATGAATACAAATCTTTAAAGGAATATCATTATAAAAATAAAGTACCATTTGTTTGCTATGCTGATTTTGAATGTAGAATTGGGAAAAGGATGAAAGAGTAGAGCAAAAAGGATTTTGATATGGATTACATATACAAAGTAATCAACCCAAATTAATTAAATCAAAATATTATGAATATTATTGTAAAGATGCGGTGAGAAAATTTTCAAAACTATTAGTGTATTAAATGAAATATTCAAACAAATACTTAGACTTGATTTCCCAATAAATTTAAAATATAAATATTTAAAAGATAAAGATTTAAAAGATGAAGATAATTCAACAGTTTGTTAATTTTGTAAAAAGGAATTTGTTTTAGATGTTGTGAAAGTTCGAGACCACGATCACCTCGAAGAAAAAAAATAATTAGAGGTATTGTAGTTATGCAATCTACAATATAAAATGATTGATTTTGTACGAATTTATTTTCATAATGCTAGTCGATATGACAACCATTTAATATTTACAGAACTAGCACCAAGAATTAGTAAAGTTTTAGCAAGCACTGATGAAAGATATTCAGTGTTGGGATTTTTAGATTCATATAGAATGATGGCTTTCGGATTGGATTATTTAGCATCACTTTTAAAACCCAAAGAATGTAAAGCAACAACTGGTCAAATAAGAAAAGGAATTAATCCTTATGAATATATTTCAGGTAAAGATTTTAAACAAGTAGAAGAAAAAAATGAAATAGAAAAAATTACTGGACATGAAAGAAGTTTATTCTCATTTAAAACAATCAGATATATCAGAAGAAGATTATAATTATGCTCAAGAATCTTGGAAGTTGTTAAAACGTAAAACCTTGAAACATTATATCCTAAATTATTTAAGGATGGTTGTACTTCTTTTAACTGATGTATTCGAAAATTTCAGAAATATATGTTTAGTTAAAATAAAACATGATAAAAAAATGATGCAAATTCTTTATATCCAACAGCAATTGTTAAATACCTTCCAAATGGTGAAATGGTGTGGATGGAAGATTTAACATATCAACAATAAAAAAATCTGTGGTAGGACATATTTATGAAGTTGATTTTAATTATTCCGATAAATTACATGATAAAACTAGATATTTTCCATTTTGTCCAGAGAAAATAAAAGTTCCCAATGAGTTGTTATCTCCATGGCAGGTTGAAAATAATACAAATGAATACAAAACAACAGAAAAATTAATTCAAACACAAAATTATAAAAAGAATTATGTTGTAGAAGGAAGAATTGCTGGGTTTTTAGTTAATTTAAGTCGGTTACCTCTGACTCCTCGTTTCTGGTATTTAAATAATAGAATGATTTTGGACAAGGTCCATTCAAAACTCAAAATATATAATATCAAAATGGCTCAAATCTTATATAGAATTTAATATAGAATAAAGATTTGAAGCCAATATAGAAATAAAGATAAATTTGGTGATTTCTTTTATAAATTATTATGGCAAATTTTATGGCAAGACTTTGGAAAATGTCAAAAGTTGCCAGAATATGAAAATAGTAAATAATAAAGAACGTTTTGAAAATTTGACTGCAAAAATAGGATTTGAAAGAATTAAAATATTTTCAGAGAATTGTGCAGCTGTTCATTTAAAAAAATTTACAATAAAATTTGAACATTTAATTTTTTTGAATTTGTTATTTTGGAATTCTTAAAATTAGTAATGTATAAATGTATATATAAATGTATATATAAATGTATATATAAATGTATATATAAATGTATATATAATGTATATATAAATGTATATATAAATGTATATATAAATGTATATATAATGTATATATAAATGTATATATAAATGTATATATAAATGTATATATAATGTACCCTAAGTTCTTGTCTATAAGCCGGACTCGTGCATAAACCGATTTCTCTAAATCACATGTATTAAAAAAATTTTTTTTTATCTTAGATAAGACGGACTCATGGATAAGCCGTAAAGTTTTTAAGTAATTCCGCGCATATTTATTGGACCTCAACGTGCGTAATGGCATCCCGTTGATCTTTTACAGCAAGATAGTCTACAAAACCGCATCGACGAATGCTGGGATGAAATAACGGTGGATTGCATTAAAAATGGATTTAAGGCTGCGAATATCTGTGAATATTCAAATGAAGAGGCAATAAGGGTCACTTGTAGCGAAGAAGAATTTGAAGAAGAATCCGAGAGTGAAATTGAATCAGAAATTCCAGCATCTTATAATGATATTCTTGAGTTTTTCAATACTGAATCAGGAGAAGAATTTGATGGCTTTGATTAATCGAGAATTTAAATTAAAAGGAAAATTATTAGTGGGCAAATATTTTTTTAAAAATGCATAACCTTTTCATTTAATATATTTTGTGTATAAGCCGTACTTATGTATAAGCCGATACTGTTTTTATGAATGTCGGATTGATTTTTTTTTAGATAAGCCGCGGCTTATAGACAAGAACTTAGGGTATATATAAATGTATATATAAATGTATATATAAATGTATATATAATGTATATATAAATGTATATATAAATGTATATATAAATGTATATATAAATGTATATATAAATGTATATATAATGTTCTCTGGAAAACTTACCAATGTAATTTTAAAATACCACGGGGATAATGATTCGATAATTTTAGAATTAATTAATAACGAATAGATAAAATTAACAATTATATTGATGATGTAAAATTAGGATATTTTAAAGTTAAAATGGGTAAAAAGAAATAAATTTAAAATTTAAAAATTTAAAATCTAAAATGTATTTTCTAGATACTCTAGATTTAGAAAAAAAATTCAAATAGTCTTCATAAAAAAATAAAAGGCTATACAAAACCCTCAATAATAAATTATACTTTTGATAAAGCTGTAGAATGTCTTGGTGGGAAAGTTCAAAAAGCTGGTTAAAATTGGAGTTTAAATTCATCACATATTATTTGAAGACCATGTAAAAAGCTTCAGATGCTTATGATGATAAAAGCTATATTTTAAGTGATTGAAAAATAACACTTCCTTTCACAAATTATAAAATAAATTTTATTAATAGGTTGGAAGAAATTAATAAAAAATATGATACGAATTTGAGTGATTTTGATGTATCAAATATTAAAATTTCATTAGTTGTATAAATATTATGAATATTATTATGAGATTTCGAAATATTTTTATTACAAGTGTTTGCAAGTTTCCTTAAGAATATTTTTCTGAGTCTGTGAATTTTCCGAAACAAAGAATTTTCCAAGTCAATAATTTTTTTAAATTTTGGGGAATCAAAAGAACACAAAGGAAGTGTCAGAGCAGAAGCTATGGGACTATCTATTTTGATAACAAAATATTCTTTTGTTTTTCTGATGCTATTTCTACAAAAGCTGTTAGATAATATCTTTGTGTTATCAAACTATTTGCAACGAAAGGACATTGATATTGCGTTTGCAAAACAATTGATTTATGGTGCTAGAAATAAGTTTGCTGATATGAGAAGTGATAAAGCTTTTGAAAGTCTAAATATTGCGGTAAAATCATTTATTATCAAAAATTGTTCCTTACTAGATGTCAAAATTTATGCGACATTTACAAAAACAATATTAATATTGAAGAAGCAATCCTAGAATATGATACTTTCAAGTACGTGTATGCATCAATACGCCCATTACTATCTTGTGAAATACAACTTAAAGAGGTGCTGACTTTCTTGGTTGAAAAACAGATGGCGCCAGGACTTCCCAATTTGGCAATTCTCTATAAAATATACTTGACTCTTCCTGTTACATCTGCTACTGCTGAAAGAAGTTTCAGTAGACTGAAAATCATCAAAAAATTATTTGCGATCAACAATTGACAAACGAACATCTGTCTGGATTAGCATTAATTTCAATAGAACGCAAACTGGCTGAGAACATTGACTTTGAATTGACTATAAATCGTTTTGCTTCAATGAAATCACGCAGGAAGCAATTTAAATAATAAAAAAACTTGTATGTTTGGTACATCAATAAATTTACTAGAATAAATTTACTGAATATAATGCTTTTTAATAATATTAGTATTCACTCAATACTCGCGAAAATAAGTAGTACCATCTTCATAATTTGTGGCGCCCCCTGNTTCCTACTCAAACCCTTTTATCATCATTATTTGTAAGCGCGACTTTAGTAGTTAGGAAACTACAACTGGTAGTTGCTGGTACTTATTCTAAATTACTTTCAATCCATTGTGATAATCCAGAATAGACTGATGTTTAATGTATGTTTCTTTCAATGTTCACCCTTTGCTTTTGCTGTATTCGTATTTCCTAGTAAACTATAACATTTTGGTCGCAGAAATATTCACTCTTTATAATAAAGTTTAAAATAAAGTAATTTAAAGGTTAATTTGTTAATAAATTTATAGTTATTGCTCATATATACACCAATGCATAATTTTGATTAGTTGTTGTGGGGTTATGATCTGTATTTATGTGAGTTACATACTGATACGTATGTGTTGTATGTGTGAGTTATTTGATTGATTCAAAATAATTTCTTACCTTACTCAATTTTTATTGGTTGGTATGTGTAATCAGAAGGCTTTCATTTTAATACCATTAATATCCATAACCCAACTTTTAAAATGAACTCAATCCTAAGAAATGTTTTGATTGTTTGAGGATATGCACGAACATGCGCGTACGCAGGGGGGGTTACTGGGGATTTAAACCCCCCCCCATGATTCCAACAACAATATAAAAACTATAATTAATAAATATATAAACTTAAAACAATTTAAGAAATATTCCGAATGCCGATATATATATATATATATATATATATATATATATATATATATATATATATATATATATATATATATATATATATATATATATATATATATATATATATATATATATAAATACCCCCCCCCCCCTCTATATATATAAAAATAATATATTAAAACAATATATATAACCCCCCCCCCCTCCCCCCATCGATTCATCCTGCGTACGCGCCTGTGCACGAAGTCTTGGTAAATATAAATTTTAATTATTTATGTTTAATTATTAATTTTAGGTAATTTAAATGTTCTCAATTTAATTGGAAGATCAAGTATTGAAAGAAATATAGATAGAAATGGCAATATTTTTTTATTTGGAGTATTAATTATTAATAATTAAGATGACTTAAATATGGACGTTGACAATCATGCTGATGAATAAACTTATTGACCCAAAATTGAAGATGGAAGATTTTATGCTCATTCAACTATGTCAACTGTGACGATAAATGACCAATGTAAGTATTTTTAGATTGAATATTTATTGTACAGGTAACCCTCGATTAACACGGTAGTTTGGTTCCAAGAATACTTTGTGCTAATCAAAATCGTGTTAATCGAGACTAACAATTAATACAATTCATGGGGTTTGGTTCCAAAAAATTTAAAAAATGATTTATGTTTTTGATAGTTTTTATTATTTTCATGCATCCAGTACAAAAAAAAGATTGAAATACAAGTAGACTTGAAATCAAAATTTAACAAAGAATAGTAAAATAAATTCATTTTGCATAAATATCAAAATAAAAATATGGCATAATTTAAATTGACCATAGATAAGGTTAACAAATTCCATCATAATCACTTTCAACTTCATCATCACTCTCAAAATCTCTGAAAAAATATGTAATGTGTGGCTGATTCATTTTTACTGGTGCTTCTTCATCACTTGAATAATTTTCTGACACTTCATTAGTCGCTTGTGATTTCTGGGTTATGGTTATAAAATCAGTGAGAAGAGCCTGTTTTTGATTTGTTTTTTAAGTTCTTTCTCGACTTCTCGGTAAGGAGCTAAGCATTTTTCCATGTCGCGTTGAATTTTCAGACTACGGTCCATTGGCGGATCATTGTCAAGGAAATGGTTTTCTAATTTTTTAGCCATCTCAAATCCTTCTCTTAATGATTTGAGTGTAAAGTTTTGATCTGCGGCATCACTCTCAGTATCAGTGTCTGAGCTTGGTAAATCCGTATAAGTTTCGTTGACCATCGCCACTAACTCCTCTTCTCCCAAATTTGGTTCGGCTAGCAATTCTTCCACATCCCGAATGGCCAAATCTTCAAATCCTTCTCCGCCTAAGGAATGAGCGAAATCGACAATAGCACGATATTTATCCACCACTGGTTGAATTCTATTATTAAGTAGAACCACTTCAGGCCACATAGGTTTCAAGCTACCGTTTTATGTGGAAGGTTGTAATTCCTCTACAGCCAAAGCAACTAATTTTACACAGTCCAAAATTGTAAAGTTCTTTCATACTTGACTGACGGTTAAGCTAGAATCTGAGTCCATTTCATCTAAAATTTTTTTTAAACGTTCGCCTGATGTAGTATGCATTAAATGTTGATATAACACCAACAAGTCAACTAAGATTGTAAAAATTTGAATTTTGAAACCGTGTTAATTAAGGGTTTTCATCAATTTTGAAGCCGTGTAAAATCAAAACCGTGCTAAAAAATATCGTGTTAGACAAGGGTGTGCCGCGATATTTTAACCGTGTTAAAGCGAAATCGTGTTATTTAAGTACCGTGTTAATCGAGGGTTACCTGTAATAGACTTTCAAAATTAATTAATGAATAAANACCGTGTTAATCGAGGGTTACCTGTAATAGACTTTCAAAATTAATTAATGAATAAATGAATAAATTTTGATAAATATTTTGTAAATTTTGTAAGATTTTTTAAATAATTCAAAATAATGAAAAATAATTAATTTAAACAATTTTTTAGTAATTATATTAGTATTATAAGAACCTTTTTCAATTTTCACCACTGATCTCTTTTCAATTGACTTTGTGTTTATTTAAAAAAACTTGACTCGTGGACATTTCAGTTGGATTCATGACAATGTTGATAGTATTTTGGAAGATTTCAAGAATTCGGGCTAAGTATTGCTTTCGTTCGATGATTTAGAAATACCGAATAACTTCATGACTCATTGAATCATTTTCCAATACCAGCAGAAAAGAAATGCGTAACAAAAGTGGCGAAAATATTGTTAACACATTGTCCAAAGCAGAACTATGTAGAGCATTGGCCATTACTGAAAATATGTTTATCGTTAGGAGTAAAAGTTATCAATATTCATTGGCCTATCAGATTCAAGCAAGATCATATTTTCAAAGGTTATGTTGATACTAACATCCACAAATATTTTGGATAGAAATTATTATTATAATAGTCTATATGGCAAGACTGTAAAATATTTAAAGAAAAGAATAAAATTAAGATTGTGTAATAACCAACAAAAGATGATTACATACGTCTCAAAGTCAACTTTTCGAAAATGTATAAAATTTGCGGGTGATTTAATTGCAGCGATACTGAATAAAGAATCAATATATCTAGATAGGCCAAGTTACATCGGTCAAAAAATCTTAGATTTATCTAAATTGTGTAAGTATGAGTTTCAATATGTGGAATTAGCTAGATATCGAAATCAAATCAATTTCAGTATCAGCATTATTGCGGGTAACACGGATTCCTTCTTAGAAATTAAAAATTGTAAACTTGAGACTCTCTTACATCCAATGATCAATGATAATCTTTTGGATACATCTAACTATAATTTAACTCACACTTTGCACAGCAAAACATTAGACTCTGTGATCGAAAAAAATTAAAGATGAAAGTAAGGGTATTAGTTATAAAAAGTAGATATTTCTGCGACCAACATGTTATTATTGTTATTGTCATATTGATTTAATAAATGTCTACTCATATATCTGTTTTGGTGTTATTATTGATATAATTTTAGATAATAGTTATGATATATAAACTGACTAGCTATTATGGATGTGTTATGAACAGTGGCGTCGCTAGGGTTGGTGTCACCCAGTGCGGTAAACTTTTGGTGTCACCCCTCTAGACTTGAATCACCATAGTCTTCCGAGTGTTCCTGTACTAGACCATATATAATCATTATTATTGGAATATATTAATGTTTGTAAAATAAGTCAAATAAGGGCAGAAAAAGAAAACAAATTCAAATTGAACAATATAACTTTACTACTTCAGGTAAACCAAAGTTAAGTTATCGTTATTTAACATTAATGCCATTAAACTTTATTTTATTTAAAAGTTTCCCTTTCTGATCTTCAAGGCTGCAAACCTGTCAATCACACCATCAAAATCAATATCTTTCATCATATCACTTTCAATTGATAATAGAGCCAGATTAGAAAGTCTTGAATGTCTCATGGTTGAGCGTAAATAGTTCTTTATGAGTTTCAGTTTAGAAAAGCTCCTCTCACATGAAGCAACAGATTCACAGATCGTAAGAAATAGTTGTAGGCTCAGTGAGAGTATTGGGAGAAATTCAAGAAAGTCCCATTCAGCTATGAATTTCAGAACATCAAATATTGCCCAGTCTTTAGCTTATTGTAAATCAATATCTGTTGCCTTCATATGTCTTCTCAGCCTTGGTATTTCCTTTAAAAGCTCATCTTTTGATAACTCATCATAGAAAGTGGTCAATTTGGTAACTGACACCAGCAACTCTTCTTCAGTTGCTGATAGAAGATTCTTGGCTTGAACAGCCTCAAACATATCTGCTACTTCCTTGATCGCTGTTGATCTGGCCTGGAGTTCAGAATGGAAACGATCGATACACTCCAGCATCGCCCTATTGTTTTCTTCTTGCCGAGTGAGTCCACTATCTCTCATAACTTATGAATATTGTAAATATGCAAAAACATAAAATAATAATAAAAAAATGAGTCATAATATAAATAATAATAATATTAATAAAAGGAAAAAAAATAAAATTACTTAAATACCGTATTAGCCCGAATATAACGCGACCCCGAATTTAGAAAAAAAAATTAAAATTAGAGGAAATTCAATCAGATAAGCGTTTGGTTAGGTAATTAAAAGTAATACATAGATTATATTCATGACAATAAATTTAATTAATTCAAACCAAAATTTAATAAAAATAAAATGTTAAAAATTGTAGCGTTATATTCGGGCTAATACGGTAATTAAATCAAATAATAAAATTAATTAATTAATATAGAAGTGACAGTATTAATTAATAAATGTAATAAATAAAATAAAGTAGTTAATCAATAAAATTAAGACCAGTTAAAAATGAAGTAAAAGGTAATAATTAAATAAAGTAATTAAATAATCAAATTAAAATAAAAAGAATTTAAATAAATAAATAGTAATATTAAAAAAATAAATAAACATAATTTAAAATTCAGTCGATTACTATTATTTAGTAAGTAGTAAGTAGGGAGGGGTAAAAAAAAGTGACCCAGGTATGACACTATTATCTACTAAAGATAAATTAAAACAATAATTAAAAGAATTATAAAATACAATATTATTGAATGAAACTATACTTTACAAATTATCGACCAATCAATTGAAAGTATTGATTAATTCGAATAAAATCAATGAAATTGCACAAATTATCGAACTAAAATCACATTTAAACAAATAAATAATCAAATATCAACATTGAAAGTTAATTAATAGAAGCAGACTTCTTCAATATTGTATTCGATCTGTGATCTTTCTGACCGGACGTTCTCTATGTCAACTTCAATATCTTTAATAGGGAGCCGTGTAGGTCGCGATGTAATTTCCAGCCGCGTTGAACTCAAATCTTGTGAGTTATGCTATTAAAAGAAATTTTTCAATAAATATAAAATAATTTCCATTAAGTAAAAATAAAATCATTACAATTTCAATGAATAATTAAAACAATATTTACTTTAAAAAATAGTAATTAAAATAACAATATCAACAATACATCTACCATACACCAAAAACTGTGAACAATGCTCGATGTATGCAAACACATACATAAAAAATAGACAAACATATACAAACATAGACAAAAGCACGTGAATAATTAAACATACTTGATTGAATACACTCAATCAAATAATCAAACACACTTCAACTCATTTTATTCATTTACAGCATTCTTATCTAAACTATGTCACGCCAATGTGACTCCTTTTACTTGTAGCAGGTTCAATTTGGAAATGGTGTATTAATAACCAGTACCGGCTTTTGGAGTAGGCGCGATTGTGTAGCAAACTATAATGTCAAACACAGGAAGGGTTAATGCAAAAAAAGGTTAAAGCAAATGTTTAAATTTCAAATTTTTTATACTTTCTTGGATACGACTCCAATATCTAGATGAGAGATTTAAACAATTGAACCACTTCCCCAATTCATGGAATTTTGTATGATTAAAATGTTGATTTTCCATTGTTAATAAAAGTTTGCAGGTGGAAATATATTATCTTTTATGATATTTTATTGATGTTGTTTATGGTTTGTACAGAGTTTATAAAACAACATTTGCATTATTATTTTCTAAATTTTTACAAAACCACTAAACCTATATGTAATGTATTGTAATTCTTTATTTTTTTTGGTTTTGTTAATCGTATGGTATGAATGCAAATAACAATTCTTCACGTTGTACGTGGAGAAGGTTTTTATTTTATGTTTAAAAAAAACAAACTATATAGTGATAATTAACCATAGTAAATTATCACTATAGAAAAAAATTACAAATTTAAAAATCGATATTTCAAGATTAAAACCATGATGATTATGATTTTTCATGAATATGCCTAATTAACAATATATCCTCGACGAATTTGACGAACCGCTGGAAATCTTTTCTGTTAAAATATTTGAAAGAAACTCCATAAACCGTTTGAACAAAAAGCGAATTGAAAATCTTCCCCCAATCTCGACCATTCCAAAGAACTTACTGCATGATGGTAGAGATACTCTATAGACATTACTGGAAACAAAGGTATTGTGCCTTGCACCACATTTTCATATAAATGGTATGGTAGCCTGTCGATTGGAGTGTTATAGTAAGAATTTGAAAACTTTATATCCTGTTGCATAACATCACCACAACCGATAAAAAACCACTTTTTTCGATTTTTTTTCATTCAACCACTCTAAGCAAACCCTAAAAGATTGCTATTTATCCTCAAAAGAGGATTTGCATAATAAAATCACTAACTTTCTAGCCGAAAGATTGCATGTTTTCTTCGAAAATACACTCTATGTAGGCTAGCAATCTACTGGGAAAATATGTAAAACGTTTTTGGAAGCTTTATTGAAAAAAAAGCATAAATGACAGTTTCTCTATATTAGTCTCACTACTTTTTGGCATATTACGTATGTTTCTAATTACTGATTTATTATTATTATTATTATTATTATTATTATTATTATTATTATTATTATTATTATTATTATTATTATTATTATTATTATTATTATTATATTATTATTATTATTTTGACCTTTTATTGTTATTGATGAAATAAACTTACTTGACAATTGTCTTCTAAAACTTTATAAGAAAATATCTGATCTGAACTGTCTAATATTATGTCATTATCAGTGAATATTCTCAACGGCTTCACTGAATTCTTTATGACTGGCATATTTTGGCAGTTAATTGTTATAAATTGGGATGCCTTGTTACTGATCATTTTGAGAAACGTCATTTGCTGTTGGTCCAAAGAGTAGCTTATCTAAAGAAATCATATTTATTTTTACAATTATAAATGACTAAAATTTATTGAACTATTAACCATCTAATATTGTTAAAGCCACTTATTCTGTTTCATTTCTGATTGCAAAAAGAATGAAACCATCTTCGGATGGTGAGTTTGTGAAAGAAAGCTTGGAATATATTTCAAAAGATGTTGTGCCAGATGACAGAAAATTATTTTCAAATATAAGTCTTTCTCAGCAGTAGTCGATATAAACAGTGAGTTACATTTGATGAAAGGTACTCTCGCATAGACAATTCCTGAAATTCCTGAAAGAGTATGGTGACATTGTGATTAAACCGTGGAAAATGTATGAAACGTTTATTTGAGGATGAAGCTCAATTTGAAAATAATAGCGTTCAAAATTTTTGGTTTTTGAAATAATTTAAAATTTGGAACGTAAAAATGACTCTAAATATGCCAAAAAATTAAGAAAACTTATAACAGCTTATGGCAGTCATTTCATAAATTCAGGCAAACACAACAAAATTATTGAAATATTTTCACCTTCCATTCAAGTTGATATCGAGTTGATTCTAGAAAATCTGCAAATGAAAATTAACTCGGTCCAATAATGAACTAAAACACATTTTTCAAACATCAGAATCAAAAATTGATTTTTTAACACATCACAAAAAAAACATGAGACATCTGGTACAAAAGGTTGTGAGCGCTCTTGAATCAACTTACATCTGTGAATTGTTCTTTTCTAAAATGAAATTCACGAAACATAAACCACGCGTGTCCTTGACTGACGAAAACCGGAAACATGAACTACGATGTGTAAATACTAATATTGATTTGAAAGTGTAGAATTGAAAAATCTATGTGAAAGATATATATAATGAATTTCCAAAGTAGCACACAAAATTATTTGGGTCGGTCAGGCTTTATCTAGGATATTAGAGACTGTTGTGTATTCATGATTATGAAATGTGAGACTTAATTCTTATACACCTAACTGCGAAAGTTAACATTGTCTATAATATACGTTGGTGTGCACACCACCTGAGGTGAGTCACCAATTATATGACAATGTTAACTTAATTTCATTTTTTCAATTTTTCAAAAATCGTTTTAAGGTTGAAGTAATTGAAGAAATTTTTAGGACTTGAATTTTGATTTTATATAATTATGAGATCATTATTCAAGTTCTTAAATATTACTATTAGTCATCATTTATAATATAATATATTAATAATTAAATTTCAGGTGTTTTTTTTAGGAATTTGATGATATTTTATGCATTTATCTGGAATTATTTCGCTAAAATGTAAGTTAGATATTTTTATATTTATAAATAAAGTAATCACCAAACACATTTATTTTTTTAAGACATTTAGGAAAAAAGCGGCGTATATGGATAAAATAGTTTTTTATGTTTTTGTAATCTTCATTTTCAATAGCTTCTTTGACGGTATCAAATCGGCTTGGAATAATTGAAATAATTGAATTTTTTGGGATTCCGAGTAATCTTCCAAATTCTTTATAATTGTCCCCATTCTCAAATGCATTAATAAGCCGGATTTTGTTATTTTCTGTAATTCTTTGAAAATATTAATTTCAAGGTAGAGCAGTCGGAATCTGATTCAAAAGTTTTTTTGTACATAACTTTTTAAATAATTTGAAAATATTGATATGTTAATTATATGTTAATCAATGTTAATTTCGCAAAAAAAACACTTTATTAATTTTGTATGTATTTTTCATTATGTGTGCTGTGTTTGTATGCTTCAATTATTTTCTCTCACTTTTTAGATTCCTATAATAAATATGTTAAATTTCGCAGCATTAAATTTTTACACACAGGTAAGTTTGTGTGTTCCTATAATATATATTTATTGATTTTTTTTAGATTATAGATAATGTTAACTTTCGCAGTTAGGTGTATCTTAAATACACTAATAAATTAATTACTTTAATTATTAAGTACTTATAAGTATTATGAAATTAATATTTATTAATTGGTTACTATTATTGCACACAAAATTTTAATACAAAACTCACAAATTTATTATCATTGCTTTGAGAAAACCAATTGAATTTTGGTTTATGCAATCGTGTTTCGGAAATTAAAGGTTTTATGCAAGTTTTCTTTTCTTTGATTTTGCAATAGACTTGAACAGCATCATCAATTTTGCCTCCATTCGGATCTATCCAATATATACCTGCAAAAGTGTGATTATATTATAATCTCATTATTTCATATAAAATACCGTCATTAAATGAAGGATTTATTTCCGCCAAATGTAAACAAGACCTTGCTGGTAAACTGGAGGTTCCCAAGGGTTTGGTAATGACATCGTTACCCAGATATTTAGCAATTAATGGGTCATCTGCTTGAATAATCATGTACCCTTGTTGCCTACTAGACATAGAGGCAACTCCAGGGGGACCTGGAGGGCCAGGTGGACCATTAGGACCTTGAGGACCTAATGGTCCTTGGGAACCATCAACACCTTGAGCTCCTACATTTCCATTCGGTCCTCTATCTCCCTAACAAACTTTAAATAAACATAGGGCTAAAAATAAAATTACTTGAAATCCTTGTTCACCGATTGGCCCTTGATTACCTTGGGGACCTTTACTACCTGGAGGTCCACGAGGACCAGAATATCCAGGAATGCCATTTGGACCAGGTTTCCCCTTGGGTCCTTGCTTACCATCAGGACCTATTTCTCCAGTAAATCCTTTATCACCTCTAGGGCCCTGTTTTCCTGGACCACCTTCCTCGCCATCTTTTGCATTTAATCCGTCATCTCCAGGATGACCTAATGGTCCCTCAGGACCTTGTTTACCTTCAGGGCCTGGTGCTCCAGGGTTTCCGACTGGTCCTGATTTTCCTCTTGATCCTCCAACTCCCATTGGACCCATTGGTCCTTTAACTCCTAATGGGCCAGGAGTACCTGGGAATCCTTCAGGCCCCGGATCTCCTAATGGACCAGCCGGTCCAGGTGGACCTACCATACCATCTAACCCAGGATTTCCAACTTGACCATCTGAGCCTTGTGGACCTGGAGGACCTAATGGACCCTGAGGGCCAGGTGGACCCTCCTTTCCTTCAGGTCCTGGTGGTCCTTGGATTCCAGGAGACCCAAGAGGGCCTGAGCTACCAAGGGGGCCTGGTTTACCAACTGGTCCACGATTTCCCTGAAAATAAATGAAACTTTAAGCAAACAAAGTTCAATATATTATTTGTATTAGAAACAAAAGTAAACAACTATCAATATGTTCTATTTATAAAATCAATATTTGAATTTTTAGAGATTTTTGAATGTAATAAATAACATTTGCATTTAAATTTATGTTTTTGAAATTTAATACTTTAAAAAAATAATTCTTTTAAATTAAAATAATAAATTTTAACGATTGATTAAAAATAAGACATTAAAATATTTGATAATTTCCATTTCAATGCTAATTATTAATTACTTGGTTTCCAGGAGGTCCGTCTTGACCAGGTGATCCCATATCGCCAGCTTCGCCTTGAGGTCCAGGAGGTCCAACATCTCCCACCGGCCCCTTTTTACCATCAGCACCACTTTTTCCTTGTGGTCCTCTTATTCCATTGGGACCTCTTACGCCATCTGGTCCAGGACGTCCAACTGGACCTGTAGGACCTAATGGTCCAGCTTTTCCAGGCTTCCCATTTTGTCCAGGCAACCCATTTGGGCCGATTGATCCAACATCTCCAGTAGGTCCCGGAGGACCGGGTGGACCATCTTTTCCTACTTTTCCAGTTTTCCCTACCGGACCAAGATTACCATCTTCGCCAGGTTTCCCGTCTTTTCCTGGTGGCCCCATCGGACCAAGCAAACCATCAGGCCCAGTCTCTCCAGGCGGTCCTTGTTTTCCAGGATTTCCACTGAGACCAGTAGGTCCTATACATCATTCGAACTTATATTGGCAGAATACAAATTTTAAATTACCTTGTAAACCATTTATTCCATTTTTTCCAGGTTGTCCCTTATGACCTCTTGGACCCGGGGATCCTCTTCCACCGCCTGACCGACCGGAAATTTTCACTGAACCATCCGGACCTGGAGGTCCATCTAAACCAGGAGGTCCTTGAGGCCCCGCTAGCCCAGGGGAGCCATCCTTTGAAGGGGGACCAGGCTTACCTAATTTCCCACGGACACCTACCGGTCCTGGACTTCCAGGCATACCAGGCATGCCCTAGAATAATTTCGATAAAAAAATATGTTTTATCAGTAATAATTTATCGAATTTAGTAGAAGAGGCTGAATTCATATGATTTCTAATTTATGGGAAGCTTCGTATTTACAAATCAAACCAATAAATCATGCACTGGCAATTAATTAACATTTACAAAAGAGGAACTCATCCAAAAAAATTCGCAGTGAGTTAACAAATTATTTTAACTTATATAAATAAGTCGAGCACTATAAAATATATATGTTTTGATAGAACTGCCAACTTAAAATAAATCAAACGACGTGCATTACGAGACATATCGACATTTGGTCTTACAGTCGGCAGTGAATTTAGTAATTGAACTTTAATATATTTCAAGCAATAATTAAATTAGTAATTCCTTAGTAATCTCAAGTTAAATTCTCAAGAAAGATTTAAAGACAATATTGAGGTTTGGAAGGACATAAAAATTAGTAAATATTCTTGTAAACATTTTAAACTAACTGAAATTCCCCTCCTTCCGGATAAACCATTAATGCCTGTTTCCCCTTTTTGGCCAATTAATCCAGGAAATCCAGGAGGTCCATTTTTTCCTATTGGACCTTGTGGGCCATCTTTACCTGGAGGTCCGACAGGTCCAACATCCCCATCTTCTCCATCTTTACCAGGCAAACCATTTGTTCCAGGCTTACCATCTGGTCCAGCAATTCCTTCTTTTCCTGGCTGGCCAGCTGGTCCGAGATTACCAACCAAACCTTCAGGCCCTAATTTTCCTTCAGATCCTTGTTGTCCCGGTTTGCCTACTACACCGGGTTTTCCTCGAGAGCCTTGAGGTCCTAAAGGACCAGGAGGTCCATTGTCACCTTTCTCTCCAAGATTGCCAGGATTTCCGGTAGGACCCCTCTGACCTCGTGGTCCCTAAATAAATTTAAATAAATTATTTAAATTATATTTTTAAAAATTAAATAAAATAGTAAACTGTTAAAATATTGAGGAAATATAAATTAACAAATATTTTGCAGTTTTGAAAATTATATTTTAATGAAAAAATCAAAAATATTGTCGGTGAATAAAAGTTATTGGAAAAATTTTCAATCAATAATATTTCTCAGATAAATAAAGTTAAATTTTACCGGCGGTCCCATTGGTCCTGCTGGTCCTGGCTGGCCAGGATCACCTACATTCCCTGGCAATCCAGTTTCTCCTTGTGATCCAAGTTTTCCTCTTTGGCCTACTTCACCAATAGGTCCTGGAGAACCATCTTGACCATTTGGTCCTGGATATCCTCTTTCCCCGCGAGGACCATCTCTTCCCGATACTCCTTGCCTTCCTGGAGGCCCCATTGCCCCCAAACTTCCAGGATCTCCATCTTTACCTTTTAATCCACGAAGTCCAGGCATCCCATCTATTCCTGGATTTCCTGGCATGCCTGGTGGACCAACCGGTCCACTGACACCTTTAGGTCCAGCCGAACCACGTAATCCTCTTGGTCCTTGTGGTCCAGGGTTACCAAACGGTCCATTTTCACCTCTTTCCCCAATTTCTCCAATTAAACCTGGTGAACCAGGTGATCCAGCAGGGCCAACCGGTCCTATTTTTCCATCATTTCCCTTAGGACCCTGTGGTCCCGGTGGACCAAGTGATCCTTGTAATCCAGGTGGACCAGATAAACCTTGTGGTCCTAATAATCCCTACTGGACCGTTTTCACCTTTGATGCCAATAGGACCATCTTTTCCCCTACTTCCCTAAAACTTATGTAAGGTCTATCACTATTTATTTCTTACCATTATTCCAGGTTGTCCAATAGGTCCTGGAGCTCCATTTACCCCTGGGCTTCCAGGATCTCCCGAACTACCCAAAACTCCTTGTTTTCCAGCATAACCTTTCACACCTGTTGGACCCATCATACCTGGAGGTCCAGGAACTCCTTGAGGACCCAATGGACCAGGTTGTCCTGGTAATCCATCAACACCCTGTAAACCACGTGGGCCTTGAGGTCCTTGTCGTCCACTCGGACCTGGTGCACCTTTATGGCCAGGTGGACCAGGTAATCCAAGAATTCCGATATCACCAGGATTCCCCTTTCAAAATATATATGTAAATCTCATTTAAAAATAAAATACTGGAGGTCCATCTGGTCCCTTTTCTCCAACTGGACCCTTTGACCCTAATGGTCCATCTGGCCCTTGATTTCCTGGCATTCCCACTGGTCCTGTTGGTCCAGATGGCCCATCGGGACCTACTGGGCCCGGGGCACCAATTGATCCATCAACTCCTGGTTTTCCATTTATACCGGTTGGTCCAATTAACCCTAATACTCCTTGTGGGCCATCTTTGCCTGGTATTCCCTCCGGCCCCAATGGTCCTGTTGGTCCTGGTTTCCCTGGGGGACCTGGAGGTCCTGGTGGACCTTGTTCACCTATTGGACCTCGAGGACCTGGCAATGACATTGATCTACCTTGAGGATCTGGACCTTTAACACCCTAAAATGAAAAACATCAATAACTTTAATTTCAAATATTAAAGAAATTCATTACCGATTGACGTTTTAACCTTCTCATAGGTTCCGCTAAATTAAAAAAAAATTACAACACAAATATAAACGAAATAAACAATAATTTTAAATTACAGTATGAAGAGAATTTGTAATTTAATAAGACTAAAACAAAAATAAAACTTCAAAAATTAATAGCTAAATTTATTTGTTTTAATTAAGTCTTGATTTATAATTTGCAATAAAACAAAACAAAACCCATTGATAAAATCTTTTCATTTTACTAATTTAGTAAAATGAAATTAAGATATTTTTGAATAATTTGTTAAGATTTTGTCTGATTATTTCTTAATTATTTCTAATTACTAGTTGTTGAGGTAATCAGATACAGCGAGGAAATAATTGTTGAATAATAAAGATAGAGCTTTTGAAAAGCGAATTGCCAGTTGGTCGAATAAAGCAAATAAGAATTTGTGAACGTTTGCGAAGCTCTGAGAGAAACGAAAGATAAAATGTAAGTGAAATTAAAGAAAATTACAAATTATCTTACCAAAAAAGGTGATTACCCATTGGGGAATCTACCTTATGGAGTGTTTTGAAAGAAAGGTGCGAATACAGTGACAAGTTGTAATTGTGATCAAAATTGAATAGTGTTCTGTGTTGGGTTTTAGTAATTCGATTGCAATAATAAAGGACACTAGGAGCCAGAAATTAACCAAATTTATTGATTAATAACCCAACAAAACATTGTTGGTGATCTACAAAATTAACAATACTTCCTATTTCATTCTATCATCAAAGGTTGATGCAGGAAAAATTTATTAATCCTTTTATTATTATTATTATTATTATTATTATTATTATTATTATTATTATTATTATTATTATTATTATTATTATTATTATTATTATTATTATTATTATTATTATTATTATTATTATTATTATTATTATTATTATTATTATTATTATTATTATTATTATTATTATTATTATTATTATTAGTAATCGGAAATAAAATTTCAAAAATACCACTATAAAGATTTAATTGTCAATGGGAATTTTACACGTGTATGAACATAAAAACATTATATATATATTTTTAGCTGAAAAGATATTATTTTTTTCAAATTATTTAAATTATATTTAAATTTAATTAATATACATATTTCCATTATGTTATTGATTTTCTCTATTTATTTTCTAATTTTTATCTGTAAATGTTTAAAAATTTTAAAATAAAAACAATAATCATTTATTTAAATGCGTTGAAAATTTATTAATTTTTAAATTTAATTGTAAAAAAAAAATTTTTTTTGAAAAAATGAGTTGAATAATATTGAAATTTTTATCATCGAAACCATTTATTCTCTATTAACGAGGATAACGTTGAAAGAGCCTTTCCGAGTGTTTAAACAACTTTGAAGTGAAACCTTATAATTACTGTTTCAGTCTTTATATAATTGAAACAAACTGAAAATGGTAAAGTACCTACAAAATTTTCAAAGTGATCTTTGAACAGTTTGTCAAGTTATAATTTAAGTGAAATGTGAAATTATTTCAATCTAAGAGTATGCAGAAGAAGAATAAATAGGTGTCGAAAACTTTTGACCGTGACTGTATATAAGGATACAGAAAACTACCAAATAAAAAGGAAAGTTGTAAACACCGATAACAACTAGACATCATAAACTGCAATATTCAAAAAGTCATAGGAATTAATTAATATCAATTTTTTATTTTCATTGAACTTACATTCAGAAATTTCTTACGAAGGTATTGAACAACTTCTAAATTAGCTTCAGGCAGATCTTTAACAAAGTTCTTTATAAAAACTAGTTTAATATAAAGAGCTGGTAGAAAAATCTTCTATGTATTTACTAAAGGAGCAGGTTGAACCCTTCTAGTTCTTAGAATATATATATATATATATATAGACATTTGTGATCAGTCATGTTTTCATAGCCTCGCAACGAAATCATCAAAATAGCCTAAAAGGATGTGGACCGTGAGAATTCCATGCTTACACTTAAAAGGAAGAGAAGCTTTATCGTTTATTAATAAGATAAAATTTTTATTTCCCATTAAAATTTCTTTTACAAATATATACAGCAAGGTAAACAAGTTTATAAAGAATGAGTTCCTAAAATAATAGTATCCTTATTAAGAGATTATAACATTTTAACATTTTTAAAAATAATTTTAATAATAATAATTCCGATTTGTTATAATCTATCAGTGCTAATAAGGATTTTGTACTTTGGTTAAGGTAAAAAAATATTATCGCAATAAATTAAAAGAAAAATATTAATGAAAATCACTTTCTAACATGAAACCAATATTTGAAAAGTTAAGTAAAAGACAAGTACAACTTTTTTCGTCATAATAACTTTCATTAGTTTTATTATTGTTTTAATTATAAATTATTAATTTAAATAAAACATTTAATTTATTTTCATTACAACTGCGAATCAAATTTGCGTTATATGGGGATAAAGTTTATCTCTATTTGTAATGAAAAAATGAAGGAGAGCTTCGTTAATAAAAAGAACATTTGGTCAACTTAGAGGTAATAATATACAAAATGTATAGAATAATTGAGTATGTGATATGATTTTCATCTATTAGACTAACCTTGACATTTAATAGCGTTTTAGTTTAATATGATTTTGTACATTTTATATATTAATTATTAATTTGATTTTGAAAAAATTTGAAATCAATATTTAATAAATGTTATATTAAATATTTAATAATAAAAAAAATATGAAATTAACATAATCCAATGAAAATAAAATTATTAAATTAGACACTCTAATTAACACTCTAAATAAATGCAAAACGTTAATTTGAAAAATACAAATAAGAATTTAATTAATAAAATAATAAAAAAAAATTGTTAAAAAATGATTTTTACATTAAGATTCTTTATTAAAATTTAATAAACATAAAAAAGTTTACAATAAAAACTTATCATACCTGATATTAAGGACACGAGTAATATTTGAATGAAAATAATAATCCAATTTTTAACCATTTTCGGTGAATTGTGAAAATAATGGAATCTGTAATTCCAAAATTGATCAAAGACAAATTCTTTTCAATGTTGACAATAAACTTGGTCTCAGATCAATTGAAGAAAGTTCAATAAATTCTTTTCGATAATAAATATTAATAATATAATTTTTAAATAAAAGTTGTGCAGCAATATTTCAAAAAGACAAAAATTATTGAGGGAATTTCAATTGATCGAATAAATGCACACATTTTGACATTTTCCCTAGGACGATGTTCAGGTTAGATAATCCGATTTTGCACACGAAAATTTTTCCTGTGACCTTTATTCCTATTTCCTTGCAAATATATTGCACATTATTATACATTACATTTCTTGTTTTAATCTACTGTCTAATTTATTATTTTTTTCTTTCAACACAAATTTCATATTATTATAATATTGAAAATTTATTTTTAGTGATTTTCACCCAACTGAATAATGAAAGGAGGATATGCTAAGTAATATTAGAAAAAATTAATTAAAATAAAATTATAGAAAAATTTAATTTAGAAAAAATCACAAACTCGGAAATGAGTCTCGATAAAATAAAAGTTTTTATTTGCCTTTTATTAGTATTAAGTCAAAGAATGTTGTTATCAATTTGTCATTTGTGAATCCACACTTTCGGTATATAAATTCACTTTTTCTATAATCATTCAAGAGACTAAGTTACCTAATTTTTAGAATATAATATCTATGATAAAAATCCATTTATATAATCCATTTCGTCCCATCTACATTTGTCTACATTTTCCAAGATTGTGTATTGCAAGGATGATAGCAAATTATTAAATATTAAATTAAAAAAATTAAAATATCTACTTTATTGAACCGCATTTTGTTTAAAACATCAAAACTAATTTTTCATTTTACGAATACTATTTCGAAACTTTTATTGTTATAACGCAAGAAGCTTTCTTGTATCGAGAATCATACATTGGAACCTTTTAGCACAATCGGTAGTTATGTTTTTTTTCTCATATGGTTTTTATTTTTTGGATACTCTAGCTGTATTAATGGAATTATATTTTATTAACGGAAAAATCCGTTAATAATATTTTAATTTTTAGGCTTTTTATTCAGGAGATTTATGAGCAAGTCCTCGATATTTAATCATGTATTTATCATGCAATAGACAAGTGACCATGGAGACATCTTTCATCGTTCGGTGGAAGGGATCCTTAGCGGTTCTTGGCCTACACGATTAGAAATGTTTTCAAGTCATATGCAGATGGCTGTAACGGAGTATCCTTTTGAGTCATCGTTACAGTCATCTCTGACTATCATAATATTAAATTTGTTGGGTATTTTGTGCAAGCCGGTATTACTGTCTGACTCCTCTGTGTTCTTTTCGAATTTAAATAAACAACCCAACACAAAAATCTTTATTTGAGACTAATACAGATACACTTTGGTTACACTTTTTTATTAATTCAGTCACACTTGATACGACCCTTTTTTTGGTCTGCACTTTTCAATACAACTACAAATCTTACGCAGGGATAAATCTTTCAACGGGAAATGTCCTTTTCTGGTGCGTTCGATTTAAATTATTCAATTGATACTAACTTCAAAGTTTTCTTTGTCAC
This sequence comes from Schmidtea polychroa, assembly GCA_959609185.1. NCBI lineage: Eukaryota > Metazoa > Platyhelminthes > Tricladida > Dugesiidae > Schmidtea > Schmidtea polychroa. The sequence continues at coordinate 99,947 of CAUHTR010000069.1, forward strand.
TCTCGCTAAACTTCTTGTTTTCTTTTTCTTCGACCAACTGGCAATTCTGTTAACTTGCCGGTCGCTTTTATACCCATTCTATAATTGATTTTACTTTGTCAAATTAGTCTGGATCCAACTTCCTCCGGGCTTCCTCTTACTGCTCTAATTGCTTTGAGGAATTTGCTCGTCTCCTTTGGCGGTTCGCCCCAATTTAATTTTAGTCGGCTGATTTAATTGCCTTTCAAAATTTGATTGATAACTCAGGTTCTCTCAAATTGCTCGGGTTTCCCTTTAGCTCGGGTTCTCCATTAGTTAATTAATTTTTAATTAATTTTTGTTTTTTGTAATTTATTCCTTCTAGGGACCCTACCATTTATTTCATTTTATTTTAGTTGAACTCGTCTCATTAATCGGCATCCGCCCATACCAGTTTACCCCGGAAAATATTCAACTTTAATTTTTAGATTTTTTAATTAATATTTTGTACTTTAAATTTTTTTTGTGAATTTGGTGTTTTTATTGATTTTTTACCTCATTTGTACCTCTCTTGTTAAACACCAACAAATTTATTGCGTGAATTATCACTATCAAGAGAGTATCCAAAAAATCTAGCTTTGAAATGTGAAAGATAGGAAGACAAACAATAACTGAGATGGCTGTCGGGCAATGATAGGAAAAGTTACCACTTTATCACCAGTTGAATAGGAAGTAGAAAATGATACACGACCTTTTTAATATCTAGTTGGAAAAGGTACCCGATGAGTTAAAGCTTAGTAGGAAACGAGATATGAGAATTTAAAGATTTCATAAAATCAATAACAGACAAATTAACACTTTAGAATAATGAAACCTGACCATTGAAAGTTTTAGAAAAATAATTTTTAGTATTGATAATTCAAAGATATACTAGTAAATGATACTTAACTATTTAACTTAATTAGTTATAATTACACAAATTGTTACAATTCCTGAGTTTCCCCATCGTTCAATCTCTTAACATATAACTAAGGTTAACAATTGCGGTAGTGATTCATCACTTATCGACATTTATCTTAGATCAATTAAGAAAATAGTATTTTCAAGTTACCCTTGAATCCACACGGAACTCAAGTACCTAGATAAGAGAAATTTATACAAAATCTTTCTCCCGTCATCTCTGTATTCGAGCTCGAGAGCATTGGAGACCGAAGGCATTGACCAATATTAGTGAGTACAATATGAGCTGTAGAAATAAAATATGTATGTCTGATTTTAAAATTTTATTAAAAAATTTCCATAATTATTTGGAACGTGTGATTTGTGAGGCGTTGTTGATAAAGTCCTTGAATCCAAATATTTATGTGCAGAATGCAGTGAATATATGGGTTTTAAATGTTTTTAAATAATATTTTGTATATTGTATGTATTGTTGTTGCTAAATGAAACAATTATAATACTCTTTATAATCCTCTCATTATTATAATTAACATTACTGCTTGAAAATAATTGATGTTATGAATAGGGTCTTGTCGTCTTTGTCATCACCATGTGAGCTTGGTTGACTCCCGTTAAAATCCTCAGATTTTTCGATCATTTTCCTTATTCCTCACTTGTTGTTTATTATCATATTCTATGTTATTCCAAGTATATTTATTTAAATCTTTGTAGAAGCTATGACATTTAACACTTCGTCCTTGAAGCCGTATTTCTCATTCTCTAACAAGAATGAGACGATTCGTCTCCAATATACAAAAATCGAGCTCCGTGAAGCCAAAATCGACCGCATCAATGGTACGTGGTTCACATCTACCCAGATGAAAGAGGATCAACAAAAGATTTGACAGGCCTAAAATTGTCGTGATTGGCTCATGCATGAGAGCTGAGCCCAGCAAAGCCCTATCCAAGAGCAGGCTCATGCTCTGCATCAAGTTCACACCTAGGCCGAGATACAAGCGAGAATCCAGCATCTTTCCCTGGCAGAGTTCGCGAATGTGATTACTGCCCATCATTTTTCCGGGATCGAACCAAAACCATAACAGAATCCATCATCTAGTGCCCGGTTCCGATCATTTCTTCCGATGTCCCTATGTCGACTTCAGTTCCTTCTTTTCCTCAACCAATTTCTATTGGTCCACCGTCATTCATCGACCTTAGTATTGTTGGGGTTCAACAAGAGAGGTACAAAATGAGGTGAAAAATCAATAAAAACACCAAATTCACAATAAAAATTAAAATACAAAATATTAATTAAAAAATCAAAAAAACAAAAATGATTATTTTCCGGGTAAACTGGTATTGGTGGATGCCGAATAATGAGACGAGTTCAACTATAATAAAATTCGACAACCTTTATATCTATATCAATTTAGTTAGTTTATTAATAATCATAACATCCAAGTATTGCTGCGAAGGGTCTGATATGTAAGCTGGTCATGATATGTAACGAATTATAAATTTCTTAATTAGCTCTTAGAAAATAGTTTCCAAATAACTAAAGACCTTCTATCGGCCGTCCAGAATTTTCAATGGGTTTGAAGCAGAGAGTAGTCTTGGCAACGAAGCTCATCTGTCTACTCAAAATCAGGTTCTGTATAAAGTACTAACATAGTCTTACCACGTGTATACAGGGGGTTAGTTTTCAATAGTTATGTGGTNTGTACAGCTTTTACATTTTATCTGCCTGTAGGTTGTACACCTAACCGCGAAAGTTAACATTGTCTATAATATACGTTGGTGAGTCACTGAGGTGAGTCACCAATTATACGACAATGTTAACTTAATTTCATTTTTTCAATTTTTCAAAAATCGTTTTAAGGTAAGTTTTTGAATTGAAGTAATTTTTAGGACTTGAATTTTGATTTTATATAATTATGAGATCATTATTCAAGTTCTTAAATATTACTGTTAGTCAGCATTTATAATATTGATAATATATAACATTGATAATTAAATTTCAGGTGTTTTTTTAGGAATTTTATGGTATTTTATTTGGATTTATTTGGATTTATTTCGTAAAAATGTAAGTTAGATATTTTTATAATTATAAATAAGTAAAGTAATCACTAAACATTTATTTTTTAAAGACATTTAGTAAAGAATGGATAAAATATTTTTTAAGTTTTTGTAATCTTCTTTCGAATTTTGTCTATTTCTGTAATTCTATGAAAATATTAATTTGTTAAAATAATTTATTAAAATTTACGATTTGCGATTTTTTTCCTGCAAATTCAAAGATGTCGAAGGATCTTCTTCAATATCTGTAAATCTAAAGAAATTTTATATTCTAAATTATTTTATAATTAAATCTTACGATGTATTTACTTCTTTTTTCCCTAAAGCTCAAGGTAGAGCAGTCAGAATCTGATTCAAAAGTTTTTTTGTACATAACTTTTTAAATAATTTGAAAATATTGATATGTTAATTATATGTTAATCAATGTATATTTCGCATGAAAAACACTTTACTTAATTTTGTATGTATTTTTTATTATGTGTGCTGTGCTTGTATGCTTAATTATTTTCTCTCACTTTTTAGATTCCTATAATAAATATGTTAAATTTTGCAGCATTAAATTTCTACACACAGGTAAGTTTGTGTGTTCCTATAATATATATTTATTGATTTTTTTTTAGATTATAGATAATGTTATATTTCGCAGTTAGGTGTATCACTGCAAACTAAACATAAATATTACAATAAAATAAAAACACATTTAAATACCATGTAAAAATTTTTTTACTGATATTTTATATTCTTTTAATTGGTGGTATAACTGAAAAAAATTACAAAAAAAATATACATAAACATGTAAGAACAAACTCAAAGTAACCGAGTAAAAATAGTAGTTTTTATGTGAATATCTCATTTCTTGGTGTATATATTTCTAAAGTTTCTTGCGTCCCCATCTAAACTCAGTTTGAGATTCACACTTTGAGAATCTCTGATTTAGAGATTTAGTTGTTGAATTGTAATAAACATTGTAATATTTTTTCTGGGATTTATTTATTAATGAGGAAATTACAATGTCATATTAATCAGATTTAAAATAAATTTATCGTTAGTAGTTAAAAACTTGAATAGTTTGGAAATAAAAGAAAATAAAATTTAAAATTTAAAATCACAACATTAATCGATATCTTTTTAAAAATCAACCAATAATGACATTTTTAAAATTGATTGTTCTATGATATCCGATGCAATTTCTAATGGCAAATTAGTTTCGGGTCTAATTGGTATTCACCAATGCTAATCAAGGGGCTCAATACCATTAATGGTCAAGCTCAATAATCTTGAAACCAAGCCTGGAAACCTGATCATTAAATCACTGGTAGATATTGAAAATCAAAATTATTTTAAGAATTTATATGTAAAGAAAATTTTCTGGCCTGGAGGTGTAAAAAGTTTAACGATTTACTTTATGCCTTAGCTCGGAAAATGAAATTTTGTTTAACTGAAATCATTACCAAGTTGAAATATTTAAAATTTAACCGAAAAGAACTACTAAAAAACTACTTTGAAAATCTAGGTCACAAGAATAATATCCAAACAATTCACTAAATTCATCATATTAAAACTATATATTGAATAATACACCAAAATCAGTTGCCAATTCGATGGTACTTGAGATATCAATTAAAACATCTAAATATAAAAATCAAATTGACATTAAAAAATATCTAGTCCAATTGTTAGCTTTAATGCTAGATTTAATAATAATAATAATAATAATAATAATAATAATAATAATAATAATAATAATAATAATAATAATAATAATAATAATAATAATAATAATAATAATAATAATAATAATAATAATAATAATAATAATAATAATAACAATAATAATAATAATAACAATAATAATAATAATAACAACAATAATAATAATAATAATAATAATAATAATAATAATAATAATAATAATAATAATAATAATAATAACAATAATAATAAGAGAAATCTTCGTGTCTCCCGCATAGTACTGATGAGAGCCAAAAGCTCGAAACTAGTCTACTATTGGGATTTGCACTGGGTATCACAAAGCTTGTACTGTTTATTTTATTCAAGTGAGACATCCGACAAAAATATTTTACACCATTACTTTGAAAGTCAAAAATGCTAAAGGTAATCGGATGCACTTGTAAACAGTTTCTGTGTATCGACTAATTTTTTAGTCCGCAGAGGTGATTATGATTTTTCATACGCCATGTTTACAAGTTTACAGATTTTTTTCTGTGACCAAGCTAATTTTCAAGCGATGTGATTTCCAGTGTACCGGGGAAAGTATGCAATAGAGTTGAATCAACAATATTGTATACTTACCTGGCGCGAAGAGAAATCTTCGTGTCTCCCGCATAGTACTGATGAGAGCCAAAAGCTCGAAACTAGTCTACTATTGGGATTTGCACTGGGTATCACAAAGCTTGTACTGTTTATTTTATTCAAGTGAGACATCCGACAAAAATATTTTACACCATTACTTTGAAAGTCAAAAATGCTAAAGGTAATCGGATGCACTTGTAAACAGTTTCTGTGTATCGACTAATTTTTTAGTCCGCAGAGGTGATTATGATTTTTCATACGCCATGTTTACAAGTTTACAGATTTTTTTCTGTGACCAAGCTAATTTTCAAGCGATGTGATTTCCAGTGTACCGGGGAAAGTATGCAATAGAGTTGAATCAACAATATTGTATACTTACCTGGCGCGAAGAGAAATCTTCGTGTCTCCCGCATAGTACTGATGAGAGCCAAAAGCTCGAAACTAGTCTACTATTGGGATTTGCACTGGGTATCACAAAGCTTGTACTGTTTATTTTATTCAAGTGAGACATCCGACAAAAATATTTTACACCATTACTTTGAAAGTCAAAAATGCTAAAGGTAATCGGATGCACTTGTAAACAGTTTCTGTGTATCGACTAATTTTTTAGTCCGCAGAGGTGATTATGATTTTTCATACGCCATGTTTACAAGTTTACAGATTTTTTTCTGTGACCAAGCTAATTTTCAAGCGATGTGATTTCCAGTGTACCGGGGAAAGTATGCAATAGAGTTGAATCAACAATATTGTATACTTACCTGGCGCGAAGAGAAATCTTCGTGTCTCCCGCATAGTACTGATGAGAGCCAAAAGCTCGAAACTAGTCTACTATTGGGATTTGCACTGGGTATCACAAAGCTTGTACTGTTTATTTTATTCAAGTGAGACATCCGACAAAAATATTTTACACCATTACTTTGAAAGTCAAAAATGCTAAAGGTAATCGGATGCACTTGTAAACAGTTTCTGTGTATCGACTAATTTTTTAGTCCGCAGAGGTGATTATGATTTTTCATACGCCATGTTTACAAGTTTACAGATTTTTTTCTGTGACCAAGCTATTTTTCAAGCGATGTGATTTCCAGTGTACCGGGGAAAGTATGCAATAGAGTTGAATCAACAATATTGTATACTTACCTGGCGCGAAGAGAAATCTTCGTGTCTCCCGCATAGTACTGATGAGAGCCAAAAGCTCGAAACTAGTCTACTATTGGGATTTGCACTGGGTATCACAAAGCTTGTACTGTTTATTTTATTCAAGTGAGACATCCGACAAAAATATTTTACACCATTACTTTGAAAGTCAAAAATGCTAAAGATAATCGGATGCACTTGTAAACAGTTTCTGTGTATCGACTAATTTTTTAGTCCGCAGAGGTGATTATGATTTTTCATACCCCATGTTTACAAGTTTACAGATTTTTTTCTGTGACCAAGCTAATTTTCAAGCGATGTGATTTCCAGTGTACCGGGGAAAGTATGCAATAGAGTTGAATCAACAATATTGTATACTTACCTGGCGCGAAGAGAAATCTTCGTGTCTCCCGCATAGTACTGATGAGAGCCAAAAGCTCGAAACTAGTCTACTATTGGGATTTGCACTGGGTATCACAAAGCTTGTACTGTTTATTTTATTCAAGTGAGACATCCGACAAAAATATTTTACACCATTACTTTGAAAGTCAAAAATGCTAAAGGTAATCGGATGCACTTGTAAACAGTTTCTGCGTATCGACTAATTTTTTAGTCCGCAGAGGTGATTATGATTTTTCATACGCCATGTTTACAAGTTTACAGATTTTTTTCTGTGACCAAGCTAATTTTCAAGCGATGTGATTTCCAGTGTACCGGGGAAAGTATGCAATAGAGTTGAATCAACAATATTGTATACTTACCTGGCGCGAAGAGAAATCTTCGTGTCTCCCGCATAGTACTGATGAGAGCCAAAAGCTCGAAACTAGTCTACTATTGGGATTTGCACTGGGTATCACAAAGCTTGTACTGTTTATTTTAATAATAATAATAATAATAACAATAATAATAATAATAATAATAATAATAATAATAATAATAATAATAATAATAATAATAATAATAATAATAATAATTATAATAACCGGAATATTATTATTATTATTATTATTTTCAAATGACAGTTTCCTGGCAGCAGCATAAGATAATCATTTGTTGCAAAATGTATTAAATGAGAAAATTTTCGATTATAAGATAATCCCTCGAAAAAGATTATTTATAATCACAATGATCACAATTATTATTAAAAATAATCTTTCAGAAAAAAACCTGTTAGCTTATAAATTGCAATGAAACCGAATATAATGGTAATAAATAAATAGCTTGAATTCTTTATTATTTATTCTCACTTGTAGATATTTTAATTGACAAAATAAATAGAAAAGGTTATATTGATAAAATTTACGTTGTTAAGAACAGTAAGTGTCTTTTCTTAACAACAGCAATGTAATCTTTCATATTGCTAATATTGACAGTATTGATATAAGTGGTAAATGTGCACGTAGTATATGTGAGATTCACTAAACCATTAAATTGTTTGTTTTACTGTTTAATTAAAATAAGTTTTTTAATCTTGTTTTAATGATCTACGACATAAATAGATTAGAGTTAAATGCCATGTTTCAGAAAATAATAGAATGCAAATTATTCTGTATGGTGTCCAACATATTTTAATTATTAAGTCGATGTTCGAATTAAGCAAACAAACATGTTAATTTTTTGTGAAAAAATATTTTTGTAAATTAAGTTGAGCAAACATTATCTCTGGTGATTTTTGTAAATTCTTTTTAGATTGAGATCGAGTATTATTTTATCAAAACAAAATAATAAAAAAAATTCTACAATAGTTTTGTTTAACTTATACTTTTTGACAATTTATGAAATATTATAAATTTTATTAAGTTTTTAAAATTTAAAAATATTTTTTAAAAAAAAATTTTAAAATTTGCAGAAAAATGTTCTAAGACTAATAACCTTGGTGACCTTTGACCCCTCTTTTCAACATGTTTTCCAGGATGGTATCAATCTTTTAAATGAAGTTTGAACAAAAAATTATATGTATGCATATTTTTTTAACTCTGAAAGATAGACAAATGATAGACACATAAATGTGACCAAAAAGTTTGAGAACTTTCTAATTTTAACATATATCAACAATGTCCTACCCCTTTGAATATTCTGATGCACCATGGTTGAACCCACGAAATTCAAAGTATCACCAATGAATGGAGCACATACAAAATTGTGAAAAAAATTCGTTGAGAACCCTTTAAATTTGTTTTAATTTTAAAAATTTCAATTTTTGAAATTGTTTAAATAAATTTGAAAGATTTTGGCTTGAAATAGTCTGGCTTACTTACAAATAAGTTATCGCGCAGAGGTGTCAAAAAAAATTTGAAGTCTACGCTACTAAAGAAAGAACCATTTTTTATATGACTTCTGGAAAAATTAAAAAATTTCACAATAAAAACTTTAAAAATTTCTTTGTTATAAAAACGATAACTCATCGATATTTTTGAAATGACCACTTTTAACCACCAGGAAACAAAGACCATTAGCAGTATTGTCCGAGCTTGGATAATTGTTACATCCCTTCTTTGCAGATTTTTTTGGACATCATTAAATTTTCCAAATAAGTCTGATAAATAAAAAATATGGTTCTTATTGTTTTGGAGTTCATCACTTAGAACAGGATTTATTTCTGTCGTGGAGTCAAATAACTGAATGAGCCCTTGCAAGTATACACCTTTAGACAACCAAGTAATTGGTTAAATACCTCGTCATTTTCCTCACAGAGTTTGGAAAATAATCTTGATTTAAGAGGTTGGGCTTTACTTTGATTGATACACTTAATACAAAACTGTAAAGCGTTATGTAACTCTGGACTCAGTTATTTTGCTACTAAGTTGTTTCTATACAACACACAATAAATAGTACATTTACCGGGCATTTTTTCTTTGATAAATGTATCGAAACCTCGGTTACACCCTACCATTGCAGGTGCGCCATCTGTGGGTACAGCTATTATATTTTCAAGTGGAATATCATATTTATTTAAATATTTTTGTAAGCATCTTAAAATTGTCACTCCTTTCCCATCAGTTTCAAGATATTAAGCAAATAAAAATTCATCAATGACTTGTCCTTTCATTTCACTGAAATATCTACGTATACCATAAGAATAGAAGAAATGTCAAAAACATATTCATCGAGTTGAATAGAGAACTTGCAATTTTTTTGTTCCGAAACTACCGTATTTTTTATTTCTTCTGCCATTTCGTCAATACGCCGTTTTACAGAATTTACATTGCATAGATCTCTTCTGCAACTATACGAGATTCATGTAACTTCTTGATTTAGTTCTTCACTTCTGTTGTTCCTTTGGTGTCACTTAGACACAATTCTCGTTTCAAAGTCTTCTCGGCTGCACAGTGTACCAGCAAATATTCTGTTAAACTTTCCTTGTTTAACTCATGCACCAATATTTTATCAACTAACTCGTCTGTGATAGTAAAATATTTATCGGGCTCCTCACTCATCTGTCTATAAGTTATAGCAGATTGTAAATCCTCTGCCAAACTTGTCTTCTTGACGAATGCCTTCCGCAATCTTTCCTTATAACATTTGATATTTTGGTCAACTCCAGTATATATATATATATATATATATATATATATATATATATATATATATATATATATATATATATATCTCTGATCTGTTTATCGATCAGTAATTCGATCATCACTTCTTGTCTTGAAGTAGGCATTTGAACCACTTTAAAATATTTATCACATTCTTTAATGAATGCTTCCACATCATCTCCTCTAAGATAATCGTTTGGAAATAGCTTCTTTATGAAGAAATCCATAGACGTGGTCGACATATTAGAAGCTGCTAAAACATCTTCTAAATTATTTTTTAAATCCGATTCAAAAGTTAACTTCATAATTCCAAGTGTGTATTTAATGAAATATTGTATAATTTCCAAACAAATTTTCAGCGTTGAATAAAATATTTCAAAAAACCATTTATTAAAATTTCGATATTTAAAATATATTTATTTAAAAATGATCCGGTTAAAAAGTTTGTTTAATTTAAAAATTTAAAAATATAAGTTTAAAAATTATTTTCAAAGTTATTTTAAATAGTCAATTATTTATCATTTAAAATTATCTTAATAATTTTTTGAAATATTTAACTCTCAGCTGAAAACACCTCACAATGACAAGAACTTTAAAATATTAACAATCCTTTTTCATAACATCCTCAATGACGTCCTTTAATTGCAGGTATAACAATTTCTTCAGCTAGTGTGTGTGGTTTCCCCTCTTTGCTATATTAAGGAAAATCTTGTACTAAGCTATTAATCTTCATTCAGTTTCAACTTCAGTAGACTGCTTAAAAATTTTTTTATAGTTGGACGACAACCGAGATTTTCTTTTTTTATCTGAGTGAACCCTTTCTTTCATTTCTGACGGTTTCATGTAGTCATTTCCAAAGGTTTTTTCGCATAGAAAAATTGTTTTCATTTGTTGGTGAAAAAACAAATCCAAATTTCAAATAATCCAATGAATAATACTGACATTTCTTTTTAGAAACTGAAGCTGCCATTTTCAAATTAGGGATATATAAATAAATTTAAAATAAGTTGGTATACTATACTAATCCATTTTATTAATGCTTATCTTCCTTTTTTACATGTATTGATAATTAAAATTGATATCTAAACTAAACGAATAATTTTATAGAAACTATAACTAATTATCCAATACTTAAAAAATATTAATAATGACACTGCAAATATTTAACACTGTTCACAATTTGCAAAGATAGCTGAAACTGTGCATGCTATTTGCGTTTGTAACATCAACGCTCGTGACATTTGGACAAACGCACATATGCATTACTGAGAAGCCAGAAGTTCACAGTTCGCATCGCTGCCCACTGGTTCGTAAATACTTGTTTAATCTGAATAAATCTACATTTATTAATTTATTTTCTATAAAGAAATTGATATTAAGACAATTATAAAAACATTCACAAATTTAACATACGCAGTTAGGTATGTGTGATTTGCGTATTAAGAATTGTTTTCCTTCGACCCCATATCGAGCCTTACTTTTGTTAAATAGACCCCTGGGGTTTATATAGATCACTTTGGCGACCTCTGCTTTAGCTACTCATAATATATTCAAACAAATTTTCCGAGACTTCAATTTCAACACAGTTGCTCATCATAAACACACGAAAATCTGGATTATTTGAGGGAAAATTATGAAAAACTTAGAATTACAAGGCGGAAATTCAATTATGATTGAATGTTGAATTCGCTGACGAAGACAAGATTGATGACGCAACCCGAATGACTAATTTATCAAAATGCAAATGGCTTATTTTATTTACAATTATCAAAGTACATACTTATAATAATAACAATAATTTTAATAAGAATTTACGTAATGAAAATAAATTAACTAATTTTAGAAGTGACTGAAATAATAGTATTTTGTAAATAATAAGAAAAATATTTTTAATTTAAGTAATAATATGAAATTAAGTAAAAAGATTAAATAGTAATTTAGAAAAGGATAATATAAATAATAATATTAAAAATAAAAATATGGTGATATTTATTGAAATAACTTGACGGATAAAAGATAGAGAAGATAAGAGTAATTATGGCGGAAAAAGAAATAATTTGTACTAATAAAAATAAATTAATTTTGAAAAAGATTTTTCTAAATAATTAAAAAAATATTAATATTTATAAATGTATAATAATAAATATATAATAATGATATAATAATAATTATAATAATAAATAATTATAATCATAATAATAAATAATTATAATCATAATAATAAATAATTTTTAGAATAAATGCAAAATCGTCATAAAAATGTCAATTGATAAATGAAAGTTTTATTTATCTCATTTACAAATCTTGAAATGTGATACTAAATCATGTGATAAATACACAATTAGCACTCCATCAACAAATACACCTAATTCCACCGAATAAAAGTTTCTACTGCATTTCTACTGAATGAAAAAAGGTCTGTTAGCCGCAATAATATCGCATTAATTTTCATCATTATTTTTCGTAATTAAAAGAATTCAAATTTTCCACAAAAGCTCATTCGAAAAAATTGTCTTGAATTGACCAATATTAAAACAGTTTTTATAATATTTAAACAATTCTGTAGGAAGGATTTTCATTTAATTCTGAACTTGATTTAAATGCTGGTTATATTTGAAATATAGTTTAGAGCTAATTTAAAAATATTTGAATCAGAATTCTTTTACGGTCAAAAATTATAATATTAATATATATAATTATGTATTAAATTAAATTGGGCAAGTAAATGCACAAAATATTCTTTATAATGGATTCCTACTTCGGTTTAAAAAAGGGTATATACAGGGGCGGTTCAAGAAATTTTGTCCAAGCCTAGCGCCCTAGGCGAATTTTTATGAAGCGCCTACCTTAAAGAATGCAAACTGAAACATTATGTTTTAATAATTTAAATTTCGTAATTCAACGAGTAGGTATTTAATAATAAATTTTTTATTGAGTGAAATAAAAAATTTGTCCATTTCAAAATATAATAATATATGCAGTTTCAAAATACATGAATAATAGTACAAAATAATATAGCAGTGACAAATAGAAAAATTAAAGATATCATGATAAATAATTATTTTTATAAATTCGAGAAATAATTTAGAAAAATATTTTTGCGCCCTAGGCGGCCGCCTAATTCGCCTATATGGTAGAGCCGTTCTTGGGTATATATATACCGAAGTGAACTTAGAAAAATCACTAAGAACAACACACAGTAATTAGAGTAATAAATTCAACAGATTAAAAAGTAGATAAAAGAACGTTATCAATTAAGAAGGAAAAGGAGACTCGTTTATAAGAACTCAACACAGATACACTCTCAGGTCAAAGGAACTCAAGAACCAGAAAAACTCCAAACATACAAGATATAAGAAAAACTCACAGAATTTGAAGAGGTACAAAAATTAAAACTTCTCATATAAAACTTCGACAAAAAACCATACGAAAATTTTAAATCCAAATCATACAGAAAATCCACGTCAAATTACTAAAACACACAAACGAGGTTGATATAGAAATCTAGCAGAGCTACAAACGAATAAACCAAAATCCAATTCAAAGGAATCCAAAGAAAACCTTTGCAAAAGAATTACCGAAATTTGGAAAAGAATCAAAGTAAAATTACCTGGCGCAAAACAAAGATGTACAAACTAACAACTAGTAAGAAATTGATTGAAATACAAATAAATTGTTATATTTAATTTTCATCCTAAGTTCATAGTCTAACCCTTTCAATACGAGTTTTTAATTTAGCAACATCTAGAATGACAAAAATTTATAGAAAAGAAAAAAAAGCAGACTGGTTTGGGCTTGTTTACGAGCCTATGACCGTTCAGTACTAAAATCCCAGATCCCAATGCATTTCTAAGCATTTAAATTATTTTAGTAATTATTATAAAATTCTCTGGGATAATATGTCCCTACAGTATTGAAAGGGTTAATGAAAGTTTTATGATGTGAATTTGCAGTATATTGTGGATGCATATATTAGATGTAGGAGCGGATTTCGGATATTTTCGATCAATACGATAATTCTTTTCAATAGTTATATTTTTTATTTGACATTTAGATTTCATAAATTGATAATATAAGCGAGGATCAAAATAATATGGCGAAAGATCAAACGATGAAGAAAAGTAAATTTATCTAGTAAATTATTAGATTCATGAAATGGAGAATTTAGGTCGATATGATAAGGAAGAATGTTTGGAATATTAAAAAGAGCATGTGGCAATCATGTCACTGGCAGTCATTGTTTGCGAGTTTCTTGGGGTAAGTCGTGACAAAATTATAAACATGAAAATTAGTTCGGATTTTCAGCTAAATACACCAGAAACCACTCAGATACATTTTCTATAGTGGTGGTTAGTGTGTACACCAATTGGCCTACAATTGGTGATACACCAATTTAATAAATTTCATTTTTCATTAGAAATGGCTTTAAGGTAAGATTTTTAATTTCTAGTAAATTTTAAGGCTTGAATTTTGATTCATATAGATAAGAAATTATTATTCAAGTTCTTAAATATTACTTTTAGTCTACATTTATATTATAAATTATTTTTAATTAATTTTCAGGTATTTTTGGAATTTTATGAAATTTATTTTATAATAATTTTGGAATTATTTCAATATAATGTAAGTCAGATTTATTTTTAATTATAATTAAATAATTAAATCAATGACCGAAAATGTATTTTTCTAAAACATTTCTAAAACATATCTGAAATTCTAATGAATATTTAACTCAAAAATAATTCTTACAATGATATTTCGACATTTTCATGGCAATTTAACGTAGTTTCTTTAAAAATACATTTAATAACATTTTCAGCGATTTCTTTTCCCTCAAAATTACCTAAAATAAAGTTATTATGGAAACGTATCTCAGATGGAACATTTCTATATATCGAAAGCGTGCATGTGATTTTTATTATGTGCTGTATTTGTGCGCAATATTTAATTTTTCTACCACTTTTTAGATTTCGACAGTGTAAGGCATATCTCATTGCACTACACCTAAATCCGAAATATAAAAGTTTCTAAAATACATGTTGGTGTGTGCAGCAGTAGATGACTCACCATTTATGAGAGTTATTTACTTCATTTATTCAATTTTATTAATGGTTTTACAAGTAAGTTTTTTAAATTTAAGTAACTTTTAAGGCTTGCATTTTGATTTCATATAATTATGAGATCATTATTCAAGCTCTTAAATATTACTTTAAGTCAACATTTTGATTATAAATTATTTTTAATTAATTTTCAGGGTTTTTATGATTTTTATGAATTTATTTGGAATTATTTCGACGTAATGTATTTATTCAAAATAATATATTAATATGTTCAAAATAATGATGTGTTAACAATATGTAAATTACTTTTAACTTTCGGAATAAAAAACGCAATAAAAAATTTCCATGTACTTTATATTATGTGTACTGTGGTTTTTATGTAAAATTATTTTTCTGCTACTTACTCAATTCCTATATAAAAACTTTTAACTTTCGGAACATTACATTTTTACCCACAGTTTGTGTGTTCCTATACTATAATTTTATCGATTTTTTTTTAGATTATAGAAACTTTTATATTTCGGATTTAGGTGTATTAATGAGAACATCAGTGTGAAATCAAAGTCAGTATGTATGTTTCTATGTAAGATTATTGATTTTTTTCTTATATTATAGGAAATGTATCGGGATGGTTTCTGGTGTAATTTAACACACATTTATTTTGGAACCTGTTTAATAGCACGGGATGTATTAATTGAAAAAGATACAGTTTTAATTTATATATTAATATGAATAATATAAGTTATTATTTAGGTTATTAAAAAATTTTAAAAATTGTACAAAAAAATCTCTATTATTTGAAAACAATATTTTTTAATGTCATTGATTTTTGAAGAGTTTCTATTTTGATACGCTTTTTTAAATTTAACACAAAACTGGCTGTGAACTTTTAATTGTGCTGGCTTATTTTCGTAAAATGTCTATTTTTTAAAGTTAAGCTATGATCGCACCCCATTTTTGCGTTAGTCGTTGTACAGAATCGGAACAAAATAAAATTATTTATTAATTGGGTATTGTGCGAGTTTTGTAGATACAAATAACTGGCCAGAATTGATATTAGTAGATAATATTGTGCCTCACCCCCTAATTTAGTTAAAGTTATTAAGTAACCGAACCCTAATAAGCATATTACTATTTTGCAATCAGGAAGAGTGTTGTCCGTTAGAAATAGATTGAAATCAAAGAATCGTAGAATAATTAAAATAGGACAATATTAGTTAATTCATTGGTTAAATTATCAATTAATCTGATATAATTCAAGTACGTGATCATAGTGTGATCCATATCGAATCAAGTTCGTACAATTTCGTTTTCCACATCTTCAAATCGTCTTTCATTAATAAATATCTCGATACTGAAATCTTAGATTAATTCGAGGAAAAAGAGATAAAATAAATAAAAATGACGGTGATGGGACAGGATAAAATAAGGGGCTATACCTTCCATGGTAAACCCGTAAACCCAGAGGTGCACCAGGACAATAGCAGTCCTTATGACGGGGCTAATCTTTTGTTGACGACAACCCGCTACATTGCAGCACCAAGGTCTCTTGCCGCGGATATTTATCGGTCCATTAAAAAGTTATGTGCAGTTACGAAGGGAAAGATGTAGAATCGAAAGTATTAACAGGTTAATTTGAGTACAGGCACGAAGTGTTTCCCTACTCGTAACTCACCAATAATAATAATAATAATGATGATGCATTTAAAACAACTGTGACGCCTGTCTAATGATTTATTGTGTTACATTTATTTGAACTAATTTTTTTAATTTTTTTTATTTCATAACTATTTTCATGCAGTTTGTTTGTTATTTAGATCTAATAATTATTTTTTGAATCTGTAGCACAAAATTAAATGTTGTTATTGTTATGATTTGGAGTAGGCTTGGACAGCACAAAACTATACACGAGCCAATTTCAAAATTAATAAATTAGAGTGAGCCGTAAAAAATATTTGATTTTTCAAAATCTTACCAATTCACATCTTAATAAAATATAAAATAAAAAATATAAAATTAATATATAAATTCAAATGTTTTTTAGAACGAATTAGAAATGTTTTTTGTGGTGATTATGGTAAGCAAATCTGGTTTCCTTGCCTCTACAGAATTAGATGATGAAGTCATGAAGTCACAAATATTAATAGAATCACAAAATATACGTGGAAAATAATTTATTGTTTTTAAATTACAACTTTCTTCAAAAAAATATATTCCAAAACTAGAATTTACTTGAAAAAGTAAAACAAACCATGATTTTTTTAAATCAAATTAATAAAAATATTAACATGAAATATATTTAGATCCATCACACAAAGATTACTGATGCCAAGTAAAATATTGATTATTACTTGCAGAAGGAAATAAATTTTATTATGTTGCAGTTCCAAATATTCAAACATTGATGAATTGTGATTGAAACCTTACCAGCCGATGAAATATATAATTATAACTTTACAAACATAAGCAATGATCATCACTCTGTGGGTTACGAATGCGTGTATGTCTTTGATTAAAGTGAAAAATATTGCGATAAATAATGTTCTTCCATCTTTCTACGTTTTTCTTGCAAATGTTTGCTTTCGAAAGTGAATTCAATTTCCCAAAAGCTCAATATTATTTTCACAATTGTTCCAAATTCTGACTGCACTTCATCAAGCATTTTAATTTCATCTCCATTTAATATATCACTTTTTACAAGAAATGTAATTTTGACTAGAATTTTATCCATCTTGAAGTCATTTTTTTTTGAGTCATCATCATCAAGGATTGGTCCGAGAGTTTTTCTATTAGCAAATGTACTAAGCAATTTCTTTTGGGATTTGAGAATAATATTACCAACATCTATGCTGCTTGCATCTATAGATTGTTACAAAGCAGCAATATGCAGCGACTCAAATTTGAAAGTGAAATGATCCTTATTCGCTAATGATCGCCCATTTACATATAATATAATATAATATAATATAATATAATATTTATATAGATATTGTTAAGGCCGTGTAAATGTTTCAAATTTCAAATTTTTTTTAGAACGAATTAAAAATGTTTTTCTTCTAAGCTGCTAGAAATTCCGCTTCGTGCATTTGGTTGTCTAAGCCCAATTAAGAGCCCCGTTTCTCAACCAGGGTTCAGGGCAACTGTATTGTTTCACTGGAAAAAGTAATGATTAGGATAATTATATACAAATGTATTTTTGAGTCATTTTCACGTTTAAATTCATATTCGTAATTTTATTATACAATTCTAAAATTATATAAAATTTCCTAAATATTGTTAAAAATTTTAAGTCATAAATCTTGTTATATTATTTACAATATTTTATTTCAGTGTTTTTGCACTGTCAATAAACTTGAGAAATACTTAAGGTAATTTTGGTTTAATCATTTATCGGAAAATAAAAAAAATAAAAAAATAATGGTATTTAATAATTTTTATGCAGGAGTTTCCCGAGCCATGGACATTCTTTCTAGAATGCCACAACGTTTTAAAGGTTGAGATACCCAAGTTTAAAATATACACTAATTTAATATGACGATTTCCGGTCAATTTCCTTAGGGCTGATAGTGAAATTTATGCTTTGAACCTATATTTTGAGCCCTTAAAAAGGATGCTTGATATCCTGTTAATGTGATCTCAAAATTGAAAGGAACAGAAATTATTAAACTTCAGACTCAGGCATTCAATATAAATTAATATAATTTATTAAGATAAAAATATAACAAATAATTACACTTAGATATTAGTTAAAAAAATATTATTAATTTAAACTTGAACTTTTCAAGTGATAAAGTTTGAATGCAATTTCATATAATTGACAAGTTCCAATTCAAGTACTACAGAACGCCGTTTATCTGAACTATCCTCAGTCGTTTCACATAATCGCAAAATTTGAGTAATTATGTTGGTGAACACTTTTTCGAGAGTGATTTCGAATTTAGAGAGACTTAGGAGTATCCGATTTCTTTCAACTTGGAACCATCTTGATGTCATAGGATTTGGGTCAAATGTCCCTAACCTAACTCTCCAACAGGTCTAATGCCACACAAGCTGAGTTTCTTCAAAATTCTCGATATTTTATTTATTAGTTCTTTACTTTAAAAAGTAAAGATAGTGACCGATACCGAGAAGGCAGCCCATTGCAAATCACTTATTACAATCATTTATGATTTTAATGACATTAAAATAACTCAAAAAAAATCCAACTTAAAAATACATCTAAATATCGAAGAAATGGTGGTTCATTTTTAATAAAAACGCAAATGTCAAACAAATGGAATATATTAAAAAAATTATACTCATCATCAGTGTGCCATAATAATCTGTGTCAAATGATATATACCAGGGTGTCCAACTTTTCTGTATCCAAGATCTACTTTTTTTGTTAAGAGTGTGTCGAGATCGACTTATTGTCATAGGTGTGGTCTAAGGGGGAATAATGGGTGTGTAATGCATACTATGTTTATACACTGTGTCTCAGCACAAGGTGCATTCCAGCGAGATATGGGTAGATACGTAAAATATATGTTGAAACTTATTTTTATTTTCAAATCACTTATTAGTTTGCGAGATTTAGGCTCCCGAAGAAAATAAATTCCCAGACCAAACTTTTGATAGCACATTCCGTACATGCGGTACCTAAAAAATTCGATTTTACAACACTTTTTTGAGATAGATCTTTACTAACTTAAAATGCAATTTAGTTTTTTAATCAACTGCAGTGTATAGTTGTTGTAATAATTGTTCGTAAATATAAAAAAAGTTGTTATAAAAATGCACAGCATGACTGATAATTTGATTACAATATTTTTCTTGTTTTTTTGGGTCAAGAAAATTTTTCACGAGAGAATAATATGAGTTACTTTTGCTAATTGATCAATAGCTCGTAAGTACATCTCGTACTGAAATATATATATTATATACGGAGACAATAACGATGTAATAGTTAAGATTTAATGAATTAATTAAACAATTTCGATAAATTCGTTGCTGATTGAATATTAATTGCAGGAGATTGTGATTTAACACTGAATTTACGGGTAAAATAGCCGTAAAATAGGTATACCTAATTCGATATGCAAAATGAAGGAGTCGGTAGAGGACAGTAATTAATATTTACCTATATTTCATGACGTATCTAAAAACCAACATATGTATTCAAAAAATAATAAATCAGTATTATATATATGTAGCAATAGAATTTTAAATGAGTCAAATTAAATCTAGTGTTAATCACCAATGCCTCACATAAAATTCTTTCCCACTGACTATTAAAATTTTTATATAAAATTTTAAAACCTTTTAAGACAATCGTTTCTTTTACACATTTTTCTATGCTCAATAATATGACCCACACCTTTCAATTGAATGGTAAGATTCATTTCTAAACATATTTAATAACTTTAAAGACTTTGACACTATTTTAAATATATTTTAAATATATTTTATGACACAGAACTTAAAATATTTAAAACCTTCTGAGTATGGAATAACTAAAACATGAGACTTTATAGGTTCATCATCATTAAATGAACTAGAATATATTACAATCTATTTTTTGTAATTTCAATAAAATTTGTGGATTTTAGTTTAATTCTATTTTCTATGTTAACTGGTGTTAATTAAACTAATATTACCAAACTAATAACAATCATTATAATTATTATTATAAAACTGATCTTGCACAGAAGTGATTTTTTCATACGCAATATTTGCAAGTTTACAAATTTCCTATGACCAATGTGATATCTGGTGTATTATATAAATTATGCAATGAAATTGATTCAACCCCTTTGTATAATTAATTGGTGCGAATAGTAATTCATGAGAGCCAAAGGTTCAAAAGCAGTCTACTTTTAGGATCTGCGCTGGATATCACAAAAAGATAAAAATAAAATGTCATACATCCAGAAAAAATATTACACTGTTTTTGAAACTAATAATAATATTAATAATAAGGATAATAATAAGGATAATAATATTCAAGTAATGAAAATAACGTCAAAATTTATGTAATAAATAAAATAAAAGATGGTCACTAGAATAGCGAGATTAGATCTAAAAGTGCAAATATTTGAGGAACTCTCTATTTTATAGGAAATATTTCTCATGTTGGCCAATTTCCTCAAATAGTTAAGCTAAACAATTTTTTGTCTATTTTTGAATCTGTAACGCGATCATTATAAAATTTAATACCCCTTATAAGTTCTTTTAAAAAATCAAACATATTCACATGTTGTATTTATTATGAAAAAAACAATTAATAAAAATCGAACTAAATTTTCCAGATCCATAACAAAATTATAATTTTTAACCCAAAAAATAAAAATTAAATATTAAATTTAAAAAAAAACTAACATTTAATTATAATTATGAGAATTTTTTTAATTATATTATATTCAAAATATTCTTTAGCCTTAAAATATGTTAATTTTCTCAAATTATTTTCTATTGCGAAAACCATTTCATTAATACACGAGCAATCTTCATCAACATCAATTAATGTTATTTCCCACTTTTCATAGATAAAAACGATCTTTATCTTCAAGGGCCTTTTTGTACACTTTCCACTTAAAATTATTTCAATATCTTTATAGTCATAAATTTCGTCAAAAGTATGACCTGCCTTAATTAATTCTATAATTTTCTTACTATAATTTCGATAGCTTCACTACAAATCAAACTTTTAACAGATATAAAAATTGATTTTTGTTAATAATTTAGGGGGCAAAATTACTCAGATGGGTCCTCATCAAAATAACATTCCCATATAATTGCAATCATTTGTATCCAATAATGGACTCAAAAGGTGACTTTAATGGATTATATACTTTGTTGACATTAACTTTCCTAAGGCCGGCTCAAATTTCTTACACAGAAGACCACTTGGGGTAAATTTCTACCCCAATACTTTTTCACTGTACTAGTGATAGTTTAAAGGTCTAAATGATCACACTTGGAATAACTAAAGGGCGAATGTGATAGGTTCTAGATTTAACAGAAATTTTCAAAAAAAATATGATTATGTGGTACACAATTACCCCGCTTGGCCCCAGGAATATTAAAACTGTCTCTTGAAACAATTCTGCATACCCAAAAAGTATTCTTTACTTTATCCTCACTTTATGCCTTAATTCAGTTTACCATCCATTTTCATACATTCAAATACGAAGGTATTCTTCCATACTAGTTGTTGTTTGTGAACTCGTTTCTGAAATAGCTTTGGTGATATATGAATCATATTGAGTATCTTAAAGTTCCTGGAAACTTCTATTTTGGACCACATCGAGTGGTTGTAAAACTCCAGTCTGATTTAGTGGAATTAATATTATAAAAACTTATGCTCTTCCGAGATTTTTGGTGTTATATAATTTCACATGATGTCCACAGCTGTCAATTAAAAGTAAAAAGGCTACATCGTTCGATATTCCTGTCTCATTAACATAAACTAAACAACCATAATTTACAAGTAATTAATTTTTTAAATAAAAAAAGGATATGAGAAAGCAATAATTTTCATTCCACAGTTATGGCAAATGTTATTGTACAGTGTTGATGACTTTCGTAATTATATAACTTTAGATCCTTCTTTGGTTATTGTGGACTTTGGTTCATTTTCAAAAGATTGTGACACGAGATTTATATTAATGATATTTTTTTCTAAATGACATTGAATATTTTTTTGTGAAAACTTGTAATAATATTTATTACATTATGCATAAAGTGTCTTCATGAGGTCTGTCGCCTCAAAACCAAATCACGCCGTTTTTAAAATTTTTCGAGCCAGCCTGGATTTATGTTAACATTATGGTAACTCTGACATTTTTACAAGAACATTTATTTGAATTATGTTTTAATAAATAATTCCGCAATCGATAATTTATCATAAAGTTTTTGTTCTATTATTTTTTTTGACAATTATATTAAAAAAATATAATAAATAAGACGTTTTGTGATTTAGCTGGAGTCTGGAGTTTTATGTTAATAAATATTTATTAATAATTTAATATAAATGAGCAAATTATATATAATTTTTACAAATTCCGATGTATAAAATCGCAAGTTATCAACTAAACCAACACAATTTTCATAATAATAATAAAAATAAAAGTTTTTATTGTGTTTTTTATTCAGTTAAATTTTAACTACTCATATTTTGAAATTCCATAACTTCGTCGGAAATGGGAAAATTGAGCTTAGAAACATGCAGTAAGAATGATTCGGAAAAGATTTTGCCTAACGAAGGTATCCGGAAAAGTATAAGCCTTTTGTGTCAAAACCTCTGAAAATTTAGAAATATATTCAAATTTGACAACCCTTTTACGGAAGATTGAATAATTAAATTACAGTTATAGACTTATTATAAATAAATATCTTTTTATTTTAATTAAAATGCACGACTGCTCAAAATTTCCAACTAATCATGAAATTTTAGAAGTCTGGCTTTTGATTAAAATTCAATACTAAAGAAATTATTTATTATCAGCAGGAGACATTATTTCATTTGGATTTAGGGCTTCGTTTTTTCCCAAAGACAGACAATTAATTATAGTAAATATAATATATAACATTTCAATTATTATCTCAAAACATTAATTTATTATTTTTGTCAACAATTTCTTACTAAAACTCCATCTAGATAACGATTTCCTAACTGTTAAATAATACGAAATATTTACTTTTCATTTTGATATTTTTATTTTAAAAATCATGTGTGTGTATATATGTGTGTATATGTGTGTGTATATAAACATTTAATTATTATTATACATTTAATAATAATAATAATAATAATAATAATAATAATAATAATAATAATAATAATAATAATAATAATAATAATAATAATAATAATAATAATAATAATAATAATAATAATAATAATAATAATAATAATAATAATAATAATAATAAGTATAAAGTGATGAATACTTGGTAGCAGCATTATATAAATTTTAAAACAAATAAATGATAATTTAAAGCCTTTTGTTGCGAATAATATTTAATACAAATGAAAAAAAAATTCCAACCGCTTGTCAGTCTTCGTCAGCCTTCAAATCACGTTAACAACTAATTACTGAGAATAAGATGCGAAAATATTCCTTTGAAAATATCTAACTTTTCCATTTTTCTTTGCTTTTTTTCTGTCTTTTATAATACTTCGCAAAAACTGTTTCTAAACCAGCACTATATTGAACGAATTTTTGTATTGGGAAGTCTTGAAGGTTAACCTTGTAATATTAAATAAATATTTTATTAAGTTAACTATTTTTTATTTATAAATTTTTAAATGGCTGAAAAAGCATATTTCTTACAGATACACTGCAAGAATCAAGATAAATTTTGCAAATTATGTAGTTTCGTGTTATTCTTTGTTTCTTTATTCTTTATTCTTTGTTTCTGTTTGTTTGCATAATTAAATTTGTTTTAATATGCACATATTGTGACAAAAATAGAATTTAAAAAACATTGTGATTTCATTGTGTCAATAAAACTATCATGGACAAGATGATACCTATTTTCAATGGAGATGGTGACATTCAGCAGTGGATTCAGAAAGTGAAGCTAGTGGCAAAAATTCAAAAACTCGTGGAGTTGGAATCAATAATTCCTTTATATCTAGATGGACTTGCTTTTGCAGTATATTAGAATTTGAGCGCGGAAGACAAAGGCAACGCATTGAAGATCGAACATGCCTTAATCGATGTCTATTCGATAGATATGTTCCAAGCATATGACCGATTCCGTGAACGAAAGTGGTGCAATGAGCCAGTAGATGTCTATTTGAATGATCTCAAAAACTTAGCATCTCTGGCCAAGATAGATAACGAGATCATAATTAAAAGCGCATTCATCATGGGTTTGCCAGCAGTGTCGTCACAACAGTTACGATCCAATGCCAATATTCAGCAGATGTCTCTTTTTCCTATTAAATATTTTCCTAATCAAAAAATTTTCAATTACTATTTGTCTCATTTTGAAAATATTCAGTATTGAGTTCAAAACATAAAAAAATATTTTAAATATTATATTGAATAAAATATAAAATCTCTTAAAGTAAATTAAAAATAAATTGAAGCAATTAAATTAAAAACACTAGAAGCAGAGATGTGTCAAAATTAACATATGGCAAACCACATTCAATGCTTCACTACATTCAAAAGTATACAGAGGCAGAATCTTGTCACCTAGGTGAAAATGACTGATTCGTTCCGTTTCATGAAATGGAGATTTACATAGGTTTGTGCTATGCAAGAGGGGTGCTCGTTAAGCATATATCGATTGCCGAATTATAAAATAAAAAGAATGGGGAGCATCCATTTCTCGTGATTCTAAGCCTAGAGATAAGTTTACAGCTATCATGAAATTTTTTCGATTTTATATAAAATCAAAGAATGCTAGCCGATTAAAAGAAGATCGATTTGCCTTAGCGTCTTCATTACGGTTTCCATTTATTGAATACTGCAAGAAAGCTTTTTATCCCAAACGGGAATCTTACCATTGATGAGTAGCTTTGTCAATCTAAATGTCGGTGTCCATTTATTCAGTACATTGCTTCAAAACCCGACAAGTTTGGCATCAAATTCTTTTTTTAGTTGATCTCCAGGCGAAGTTTGTCTGCAACGGATTTCCGTATTTAGCCAAAAATCATAGCAGACCAGCCAACCAAGTGTTGCCTTCATACGCTGTTCACACTCTATTACAAAGATATGAACGAAATAGTCACAGCCTCACTTATGACAATTATTTTACATCACTGGATTTGGTCGAATAGTTACAATGTAAAGGTTTGAGTATGATAGTAACAATTCGTAATAATCGGCGTTTATATACCGGCTATATATAATTGTTTTTTTTTGTAACGGAAGGCTACAAGGGATAAAAACTCTCTCTGTTTTTCACTTTACATAAATTTTAATTAACATAACCTTTGACTAAAACATTTATTGTCTTAAAAGGAGCCATATCTAATAAAAAGAGATTGTGTCAAACAGACACATCGGTAGTTAAAGGTACATTGTAATTTCTGTGGTTTTTGTAAGTTGTTAACTGATGAAAATACTATGTTAAATAAGTAAATAACAAGATAAGAATTTGATGCAAAATATGTATTAAGTGCGAAATCTTTTCATTATAAAATAATTCTTTTCAATGTAAAATATATTATAAATTATAACTTATTACAAAAAGAATTAATTCATAAAAACTGAAGAACATGTAATAATAAGCATTTACTGATTCCATAATTAATTGTATTTTAACAAAATTTAGTTAGGACTTTAATTTTCAATAATATTAAAGAAAATATGTAATTTTACCTAATTACTTCTCTGTACCATACCATTTTTCATAAAAAGACTTGAAAATTATTATTTATTACTACAAACACCTGGCATGCCTTGAAGTCGATTGAGAAATCTATGTTTCACAAAATACAATTGAATTCTTAATTCTAAAAATCATTTGTTAATAGAAATGAAATGAGCCTCTGTCTAAGATTCCAATTGACAAATGAAATTAAGAATCTTAGCAAAAAGATATTCTAACAAAAGTAATTTTCAATGGAATTTGTCTTTGAAAAAAAATTAAGGCAACAAGTTTCATTATTTAATTGACGTTTTGACGTGATGATCACCATCTGGTTTTCCTTGAAGAAGAAAAACGACGATTAATACGGACATAGTGGAACATATGCCAATCGTATTGAGTACAAGTGCAATATATCCATATCTTCTTGCAGATAAAATAGTTTCAGGGGTAGAGCGATCACTATTGAGCAACTTATGAGATTTTATAGAAAAAAATGTGGCAATCGCACCGAAGAATACATTGAGGAAAATTGTAACCAAACAAGACATCACAAAAAATGTAACTCCATTATCATTTTCTGAATGGAATCTAATGCGTAACAAATGAGGCAACTGTGGCGTAGAAAATAAATCACAATTCACATCAGACTTTTTGGCAATTAAATTATCCTTATCTGTTTTGGAAGGATCGTCCATTATGGAAATTTTCAAATTGGTATTTAATTATATAAAACGACAACAAGAAATAGTTTGAAAAATTTTGGTAAATTTTTCAGTACACTTTCCCCTTTTTGTTAGTTGTCTGTTGATTTGTCGGTTGTCATTCTAAAATTAAAATAGACTAAACCAACCGAAATGAATGTGTGTAAATCTGTTGACAGTTCCCGAAATTATTTCCTGATTTTGAGAGAAGTGAAGAGAAAAATTTTGAGATAAATATAATAATACTTGATTAATTCCTACCAATCAGTTGGAATTTCGAACTATAGAAATAATTTGAAAATTTATTGTAAAATACAGACCGTAATTTTCCAATATCATAAAATGATGTTTTAGGAAATTATTTTGACTTGTTAAATTACATTTAAATTAACATAATTAATATAAAGAATTTGTTTAAAATTTCTAACATTTAGTTACTTTAGCATTAAAATTTTGTATATCTTTTAAATAGAAAGTTTTCATTGACTATTTATTCTAATATTTACCATAATAATTGGAAAAAATTAATATTATAAAGTTATAAATAATATTTAAATGAAATAATAATGAGTTTGGATGCCATTTATGCTGACTGGTTAAATTCTTCTTTTCACAATATTTTAGCATCAAAAGTAAATCAAATAATTTGACTGAATTGTTTAGTATAAACAAATAAACAGGAATGGAACGTTTTCATAGCAGACTTGCACGATGCAGTAGATCATCAGTTATCGGAAAACAATATCGATAATTTCCATAATCTACTAGATCATGAAAAATCATTAATGATGAACAAGGCATTGCAGTCATTGTCTGGCGGTATTTACTGATTATATACTGAACTATACCTCATCGGCAATTTTGGAGCGCATTACAGGTCTAAGTTATGAAATCATTCAAAATCGAATATCGCAGGCTCTGGATGTACAAATCAATCACGAAGCGGAACGGATAATCCGATTGGATGTCAATCCGTTTCAAACGAGAACAGAAACAATTTTAACGGCGGCTTTCGAAGGGATTATATCTATTCTCAGTAGATGGCCGGATTTAAGGAGTAAACTGTCGAAAATGTTCAATCTTAATCTGCCGAATCATTTGCGGCATCACGTTTGGAAATCGATTCTTGAAAATTCTGAAGGTTTGATTATTTAATTAGATACAAAATCAATATATAATCAATATTTCGACACGGCCTTTATCAAGTGTGTATAATGGATAATCCAGTATATCGTGTACCTTATACAGGGCCCCGGGAAATTCTTTTTGCGCCACCCAAGCCACCACTAAAATAATAAACACGTAATGTCTAACGTTCTATTGGTTGTAATAGGTTTATTTTCGTCTAAGCACTGGGGCTTTGTTGGCTTTTAGGATTTTATTCTCTTTAGTTTGGTGGTGGCTAATATACAAACCAACTTCAAACGAAACCGAATACAAAATAAACTTGCTCTACTTATCGTATAAGTCGAATCACGATAAAATAGTAAAAAATCCTCACGCGTAGGTGTTTATATATTTTATTTAAGTATATACAACTATATGGTAAGCTAGTTTACTCAAAACTGTGGCATCATTTTCGCGCCACTATGTTCTTGCCGTGCCTCTGCACCTAATGTGATCCCCTTATCCGCCACCTTATACCAGGTTGAGTCAAAAGCGATTCATGTTTATTTTAATTATCACTAAAGCATAACATTTATATGCAACATTTGGTATCATTTGAAAAGGTAAATCTAACTACACTTTAAAAGTTACGATTTTAAAACTCCATTTAATTATTTTTACATTTTAGAATGATAGATGAAAAATCAGTAATTAATTCCTTATTACGACTTTTTTTTGGAAAAGGCCTAACAGCAGCAACTGAGGCTCGAAAAATCTGCAACGTTTAAGGCATGAATTTGCTCAAGTAAAATACAGCTCAGTGGTGATTTCGCCACTATAATCAGTCTTGAAGTTCCTTAGTGTCATTCCTCAATGAATCAGCAACTTAGTACTAGCACTCGTAGGCTGTCATAGAAGCTCAGTCATTCTCAAAGCCAAACTGTTCTACATCTACATAATATGGGTTTTGTAAATAAAAATCCACTTCGAGATTCACACAGATTGATAAATATTCAAGCCCAGCATCGAGTTGATCTTTGCAGCGAATTATTTGATAAACTAAAAGACAGTCGTTTTTGGAAGGGAATTATTACAAGAGACGAAAATCTGGCTTTCTTTCGTGATTCTGGCAGAGTTAAGCAGTCAACTGAACAGGTTATTTCTCCAGGTCGCTTCGAAAAAAGGTGATGTTGTGTGTTTGGTAAAATTAAAAGAGATCTGTATACTGGGAACTTGTTCCGAATAGTCGAGCTATCGATGATAAGTTTTATTCGGAACAACTACAGCGAGTTCACGATGGTTTCAGCACTTGATACTCAGAACTGTTGAATCACGATAGAGCGTAACAATGCCCAATCTCATACATAACGAAAGATGAAGCAAAAAATTCAGGAACTGCAAGGCATCAGAATATACAACTAAACTTTGCTTCTGATTATCATTTGTTTCGGCTTCATTCACATTTTTACAAGAAACTCTTTGGTTCAGAAGAAGTCAAAATTAGAATAGGCGAATTTTTCACCTCCAAGACACTTGAATGGTATTGGCAGAAAATTGTCTTCAGGTTGCTGAAATGATGGATTGTACTTCGAGGAATAATGTGATCAGTGTTATAATAATTTGTGTAAATAAAATATTTGCATTAAAACATGAATAACCTTTGACTCAACCTGGTATATTGTTTTGATCTAGTCTTAAAAACATTAATTTGAAAATTATTGAATTAAAAAAAAGATCAAAGGCGAAACCAAAAAGTAATATAATGATAATAATAATTATTATTGTTAACCTTGTTCCACATTGCTTTAGATAATTGGAAGGTCTAGTAAATTCTATAAATTGAAAATTCACTCGAGACTGAGCATATCCATATTTAAGAGTTTTATAGTATGCAAACATAGTTTTAATATCAGTCTGTTCTATTGCCTTAACTTTGTCTATTGAAAAGTTACATTTAACTAATGGAAAAGCTTCATCAAAATCATTTCTTGGAAATAAAGCATATCTATTATTGACAGCAATTTGAAGTAGCAATAATATTCTTGAAATTATTAGTAGAATTGAAATTATTGGTGAAATGATCTTTATATTTTCCATATCCAAATAATTCATTTTTAACATTCATAATAAAATTTAAGTTTTACAGTTTTCAATCATAAACCAAACTAAAAAAAATTAATCACAATTCACTTCAAAAAATAATTCCACTTAATTCAGAATAACACAAAAATGACTCTTACACACATCTTCACATTATGGCACACGGCGTACACCTAATTCCGAAATTTAATAACTTCTATAATCTAAAAAAAATCAATAAATATATATTATAGGAACACACAAACTTACCTGTGTGTAGAAATTTATTGTTCCGAAATTTAGTAACTTTATTATAGGTTTTGTGAAGGTGAGAGAAAAATAACTGAACACACCAACACAAAACACATAATGAGAAATGCATGCAAAATTCTTATATAGGTTTTTGTTCCGAAATAAATAACTGTTAACATATTGTTAAAATATAATTATTTTAAAATTATTAAAAAATGCAAGAAAATACTTTTAATTTAGATTCCGACAGCTCTACCTTGAGCTTTAGGGAAAAAGAATAAAATACAATGTAAGTTTTATTCATTAAATTACAAAACATTAAAATATTTTATAGTATGTGTGAAAGCAGCATTTCAAATATTGAAGGTCCTTCAAGATCTTTTGACTTACAGAAAGAAATTATAAAAAGATTATAAAAATTTAAAAAACTATTTCGTTCATGTACGCCGATTTTTTCCTAAATGTCTTAAAAAAATAAATGTGTTTGGTGATTACTTTATTTATTTATAAATATAAAAATATCTAACTTACATTTTAGCGAAATAATTCCATATTAATGCATAAAATATCATAAATTTTCTAAAAAACACCTGAAATTTAATTATTAATATATTTATAAATGATAAATTATAAATGATGACTAACAGTAATATTTAAGAACTTGAATATTGATCTCATAATTATATAAAATCAAAATTCAAGTCTTAAAATATACTTGAAATTAAAAAAATTACCTGAAAACCATTTTTGTTGCTAATAAATTATTGAATAAATGAAATTTAATAACTTCATTATCACGTTAATGGTGACTCACCTTAACTGGTGTGCACACCAACGTGAATTATAGAAGTTATTAAATTTCGGAATTGGGTGTACACATTAATAAAAAATACGCACCAAAGATTTGATACACACTACCATACAACGAATTCCTGGATATAAAAGAAATACAGTAAAATCTTTTTTTACACGATTCTGCAGAAAATCATGTAATTCGTGTTAAATCAAAAATAACGTGTAAAAAAATTTAAAATTTTTTCTTGACGAACCGTGTTATTTCAAAATCGCGTAAAAAAAGACCGTGTAAAAAAGATTTTACTGTAGTGTTCAATAAAATCAAATGCAGCATTCGAAGGACAATATCAAGGGAAAATGGATTTATTTCAATGCTCTTTCCCAGCAGATTTTATCTTGTCAACTAGACTCTGGAAATTGAGCTCAAGAGAAAGATTATTAAAACCATAAAAACTCTTATGTTCATGTTCAGCATTTTTTTCCTAAATGTCCTAAAAATAGAAATCCTCGGTGATTATTTTTGTTTTGTTAATAATTTAATTTAAAATTGATCTAATTTATTTTACATCGAAATAATTCCACAATTTAAATCATAAATTCTTAAAAATGCTTAAAAATTAATTATAAATAAATTAAAATTGAAATGCCGTATAAAAGCAGTATTTAGGAGCTTGAACTTATATAGTATCATTTATATGGTATCAAAATTCAAAATTTACTTTTTTTTCTTGACAGCCATTTCTAAATTGGTTTCTAAAACTTCAAATGGAATAAAATATTAACAAAGATGATGAATCATACAGTTGGTTTCCATAGCAACCCGCATTATAAGTTTTTATTCCTTACAAATAGAGGTATACTATAGACAGATGGAAAAAACCATTGAAAGAAAAAAATAAGTGTACACAACCACGGTTCACAAAATTTATTTAACAGTCTACTTTATCTTCCGCGTGTTTTCGTACTAATAATACAAATATATTAATGAAAAATTTTGAAAAATTATCAATTACGCTATTTGTCTTGCAAAATGTCATTTAGCCATATTTCTCACATTTTGCTATTTGTGCAATGAAGCCGACCTTATATATGATTGCTTAGGGTGCTATATTGACCTCGGGCGGTTCTGTTAGTGCTGCAGCGGCACAAGGAAAGTATTTTAAACTAAATTCTTGAGTATTTAATAGTTAAATATCAAATGGGAAGATAAGCCTTTGCTGCAACAAACCATTTTTTTATAATATTTGGTTGACGAAGAAAATTTGAATAGGTTTGGAATATCCGAATTACTATTATTAGGCGTTTAGGTAGAAAATTGGATGCTAAGAACCGATTTTCTTCTATTAATATTTCATTTAACATCGAAGATGAAGATTATTTGAATATGTTTCACCGAAAGAATTACCGGCCTTTCTTGTTGCTGTGAAATTCTTCTTCTGCTCATCCACTGAAGTCTATTGATTTCTGCATATAGTTTATATTCTTTAATATATTCCACTGAGTATTTATATTTGCCAGTCATATTAGGATTTAATTTTTTTTAATTCCTCTCAACTTTCAATTTTATATATTTACATTTTTAAAACAGAATTCAATTTCAATATAACATGAAACCGACAATTTTCTTATTTTTAAAATTAAAACTAAAATTTCAATTCTTCATACTAAGATTAAAATCTTAACAAACTTTTTATACATTATTTATAATTAAAATCAAATTCAATTAGTTTAGTCAATCACAAATGACAAATCTAAATATGTGCATAAAATGTTTGAATTATTTACTTTTTTGATAATCGTTTGAAGTAGATGAAGACGAGTTAGGTTGACTCGGTTTGAATTCTGTGTGATAGTTTCTCATTCTGACTTGCTATTATATTTTCTACTTCTGTATAGCAGCCAAACTGAATTATCGTCTAAAATCTAAGTAGTTGAGATCATGAGACCCTAAATACTAATTCAACATTAATTAATTACTAATTTATTTAAATATTAAATTAATTTAATTTATAAGGTGCCTGGACGCTTAAGACATTGTGTTAACTCGTTTTATTCTAACCTCTACAGCGTTGCTAATCCTCTCTTTTTTATTTCGTTCCCGAACGTTATTATTATTGTTTTTATTATTATAGTTATAATTTATTATTATTAATATTATTATTATTAATATTATTATTATTATTATTATTATTATTATTATTATTATTATTATTATTATTATTATTATTAATATTATTATTATTATTATTATTATTATTATTATTATTATTATTATTATTATTATTATTATTATTATTATTATTATTATTAATATTATTATTAATAATATAATTAATTTTGCTATCATTAGTTTGCTGTTATTGATGATATTTAAAACAAAATTCCCTATTCATAAACAGAATTCAATCAACAAGTGCAATACACGTAAATTTGCAGAAAATCTATTTTTAAAATATTACTTACAAAAATATTTTTGAATTTATTTTTCCTTGTTGAGAGTTATAATTCCAATGACATGTACAAATATTGCAACTTGTTGACTAGATGAAATATATTTACATTTGGTCAGTGTAAATATTAGTTGCGAGATGAAAATGAAAGGCTTGATCTGATCTGACATAGTAATAGCGATAGTGCACGATAAAACTAATATTAACAATTTGTAACTTAAACATTAATAATAATAATAATAATAATAATAATAATAATAATAATAATAATAATAATAATAATAATAATAATAATAATAATAATAATAATAATAATAATAATAATAATAATAATAATAATAATAATAATAATAATAATAATAATAATAATAATAATAATAATAATAATAATAATAATAATAATAATAATAATAATAATAATAATAATAATAATAATAATAATAATAATAATAATAATAATAATAATAAATATTAAATAAAAATAGTTATATATTAATATAAACAATAATAATAAATAGATAAAAATAAAACCAATAAAGTCATGGAGTTTAAAGAAATTTATGAAAATATTTTAATTAAGATGATCCAAGCGTACTTCACAATTAGCATTTGCTGATTTCAGTTTGTTTATCACTAGGTTACAAGTTATTATGTAATAGAAATTATGTTACAGTTTCAAAAATAACATTTTCTAATTCATTTATTACCAATTTTTTTATCCATTTTATCGGTAATCCTGACTGTAGTCGGCTTGAATTATTGAATTTTATACGGTGGACACGAATAAAATAGTCTAAATGTTATTTTGAGCTACAGTTCACAGCTGAACCAACTTTTCTCGTTGAAAAAGCTAAGAGATTATTAAGCTACGGTATGTTTTTCATTACTGGTAGCTTTTTGATAACTATTGGTAGTTGTACCCTTAAAAATGATTACTTTTTTCAAGAGGAAACAAACCATACTTTAACAACGTATATAGCTGTCGTCGTATATAGTGTAAATAGCATTAAATGTATTGGTTTTCTAGAGGACCATACAATGGAAAATGTATCATACCTATCGGTTGTTGAGCTCACCAAAAAAATCCATCTATATTTTTTGTATTTCCCTTTTGTTTTTCAAAAATCTAATGAATAGTATTAAGACCGAAATGCTCAAGACAAATGCTCAAACAAAGTTACTTAAGTCTAAATAATAAAAGGATTGTGGACAAACGAAAAGTGTTAGTTTGTTTAATGTTTTTACACCCTATTTTGTTGGAATTTAATCGCGAAATCAGGGTTTGTTTAAAAAGTTTTAATAACATGTAAAAATCTACTGAATAGTATAAGGACTGAAATGTTAAAAATGTGAAAAAACAGCAAAAATTTTAAAACTTTATTTTATTCAGTATATCATATCATCTAATAGTCATATTTTTTTTATTCTACCGCCGTCGGATGGTCTTACAAACTTTAATTGTGTTAATACCTTATTGGTTTCGAAGTAATTATATAACTTGCTCAAACGCCTAGTTTACATGATACTAAATGTATTTAGTGTAGGGCGATGTGAGTCTTTAAACAAAGATACTCAAACTCCTGCTGACTATAAGTGAGATTGAGATTAAAAAATCATAGCGATAAGGATAAAAATAATGTAGATAAGAATGAGTCATCTCCACCGTTTCCTTATCTTCATCTCTTTTTTGTGTCTATCGTCAAACATTTCCACACAGTTTCCAGGCCAAAATACCCGTGTTCCACATCATTAATTGCACGTAAACTCATTTAGCCTTATCTCCATCTTCAAAAATGATCACACTAATTCAGAATTATTACATACTACTTTACTTCCATCCTTTCTTGTCTTATCTCCAACTCCACTTTAGTCAACGTAATTCGAACTTAAAGCGTAATTGTAATAAAATTTTAACAAAATTTCATTTTTATAAAATTATGTCATCACCTTAAGTATTACGTTTTTTTGTGAAATTTTAAAATTTGAGAAATTATATTATTGTTCAGTTCTCTCTATGTACCAAAGAATCATGCGAACCAATTCGAAAAATGCAATATCTAAATATGATAAAGAAATATCTCAATATTGTGAAAGACTCCTTAATAATGAATCATATCTATTCGAGATGAAGGGAAGTGTTGGTTAGAAATATGTTTACTTTGATATATAATTATTAATTATTATCATTGTTAGATATTTTATTAACAAATATAACTATTAAATCTTTTATCAAAATTATATTTTAATTATAAAAATTTAACTGAAATATTATTGATGTTATTAGATTATTTAGATTTATTATCTTTTAGGCGATCTGATTTCGATGGATGAAATCGTTTATTTAGTTAGGGTTGCCAGATTTTCACCAAGACAAACCGGGACGTCAGGCAACCCTAGTAACTATATAAAAAATTAAAATAATAAACCAAGTATAAATATAAAAATCAATAAACTCACATATTTTAAAATAATTTAATATCTTTAAATATTGTAAATAAAAAAGTAACTTTCCCACGACGGCCACAGATTAAATTAAACAAAAACAAAACTTAACCATCTGTCATTCATAACAAAAACAAACTACCCAACAGGAAAAGTTTCATATTAAAACCCATCGAACAAGAAAGCTAATTCGAAAAATAGAAAAAGTGTGATAAATAAACGAAACTTTGGAGGCAGTTGTCCTCCAAGATTTTTAATTTTGTTTGCAATATTGCAATGCAAAAAAACCGGGACGTCTGGCAACCCTAATTTAGTCGTAATATTAATATTTGATAATAATAAGGAAAAACATCTAAAGTAAATTGAAAAAGTTCTCGATAGAATTTAGTTTGCTGGGTTGAAAATGAATCTTGAAAAATAGGTATTTTTTAAGAATGAAACGAAATTTCTCGGGCATATTATAAATTCAGATGAAATTCAAATGGATAAAGATAAACCAGTGGTATTACAGAATTTGTGAGAAGTTTTCTCAAAATAGGTAATTATTATAGGAAATTTATAAGAAATTAAGCAAAATTTGCTAGTAGATTCGAAGCGACGTGTAGAAACAATAAAGAAAGGCTAATAAGGTCAGATGATTTCGAGGAAGAGTTTAAAAAATTTAAAAAACGCATTGTCAGTAGCTCCTGTACTCAGTGGCGTACCGTGAGGTTCTTGCGCCTGGGGGCAACTGAGAAATTAGCGCCCCCTTATATATATATATTTAATTTAATTTTTTTTAAAGAATATTAATGACGAATAACGAAACAGGTTTAACAGATTTTAATAAGCGTATAAATAATATTTATTGACTTAGACAAAATACAGTTTAACATTAAATATTAATTCTTCTGGCTTTTGTCGTGGCAAAAATATCTATAATCTCATTAAAAATCAATTTTTTAAAACAAAAAACACGGTTAATCAATGCAATTTTTAAAATTACAAATTTAGTAACTACTTGTCTTGTATTATTTACGTAGAGAATAAATAAAGTATATATATTATAACACTTACCTTTTTTTAGTATTATGACCAAAAATGGATTAACTATAACGTAAACGTACTAAAATTTAAAATAATAAAGTTTTTGTGTTTTTATTTATACACTACACGTATAACTAAATATACACGTATAAGTAAATATTGCAAATAACTGAATGCACGCACATCTATTCTAAGAAACTAATGAAGTAATAAAAAATATATTAATCTCTTAGATCTTAATAATAATTTATTACTTAATTTTTGTTCCAAATTGGCTTCCCTAATTTTGCACCCCCTAATTTTGGCGCCCGGGGACAAATGTCCCCCCCCCCCCCCCTNATATATTTCGATAGCATCACTATCATCATCAGGTTACCTACATTCACCATGGATGAATAACTATACAATATTGATAATTTATAAACAAATTATAAAATCTATAAATTTTTAAATTATAAATAACAATTTTAAATAATTATTTTCAAAAATAATTTTCAACAAAAAATTATTTTAAACTTTAAAATTCTTTAAAAAATATTATTTTAATTATTTTTTTAATTATTTAACATAACTATTATTCAATATACATCAACATACAAAAACTTAATTAAAAAAATTCAACACACACGTATTCACTGCTTTCTGCACATTGATTTTAGGATTAAAAGTTCTTATCAATAATAATGCTTCGCATATCACACGCCCAAAACAATTATCAAAATTTGTTGATAAATGTTGATAAATGTATGAATAATGCTAAGGATCGTAGTATGAATGAATGTAAATTGACTGATATGTCGAATGATTAAGTGAATATGAGTATTGATACTAACAAACAAGATGAGCCAAAATATACGATGGTATTTCCGTATTCTGAAGGATATAAAGATTTCAAAAGAAAATTAGGTAAACAGCTGGGCAAATTGAATTATAGAATTGTTTCAAAATCGTGCAAAGTACGTAGTATGTTTGTTAGTAAATCTCAAACGCCGTTTGAATTGTGTTTGGATCTCGTTTATCAATTCACATGTAATGGGTGTAATGCCACATACATTGGAGAGACTTTTTGTCATCTTTGTACTCGAGTTCAAGAACACTGTCGACCGAAGGGAGTGTCCAATATTAAGGATTATAATATAGTCTGTATGAGAGAATTAGGAATGTCGGATTTTAAAATCTTATCAAAAAAGTTGTTTTGAGAGTGTGATATGTGAAGCATTATTATAGATAAGAACTTTTAATCCTAAAATCAATGTGCAGAATGCAGTGAATACGTGTGTGTTGAATGTTTTTAATTAAGTTTTTGTATGTTGATGTATATTGAATAATAGTTATGTTAAATAATTAAAAAAATAATTAAAATAATATTTTTTAAAGAATTTTAAAGTTTAAAATAATTGTTTGTTGAAAATTATTTTTGAAAATAATTATTTAAAATTGTTATTTATAATTTAAAAATTTATAGATTTTATAATTTGTTTATAAATTATCTATATTGTATAGTTATTCATCCATGGTGAATGTAGGTAACCTGATGATGATAGTGATGCTATCAAAATATATAGTGAAAAAGATGTACGAATGGCGATTTTTATTAATTAAGTCTTAAAGGTGTTTATGTAAGTATTTATTATTATTATTATTATTATTATTATTATTATTATTATTATTATTATTATTATTATTATTATTATTATTATTATTATTATTATTATTATTATTATTATTATTATTATTATTATTATTATTATTATTATTATTATTATTATTATTATTATTATTATTATTATTATTATTATTATTATTATTATTATTATTATTATTATTATTATTATTATTACTATTAAAGGCTGTTTCTATGGAATGAAAGCTGTTTTATCCTATTTTCAAGCGTCAACTATGGATAATCTAAAGCTGCAAAAGTCGGATTACTTATTTGTCATTCCAATTGTTTATGTTTTGCATAATAAATTATCATTGTATGATATTAAAATTTATATAATCCTTTTTACAATCATAACTTATAGACGCGAACCGCCGACAATTAAAGTGATGGAAGTACTTGTGCAAGAATATTTCACTCTACAACATGTAATTTCAGTAGATTTCCCATTCATAAATGCACAGGATAAAATTTCTAAGGACCAATATCGATATTTTTGTCAACAGGCCTATAGAAACATCGTGTCCATCGATGTGAGCTCAGCCCAAAGTTTGATGGATCACATGCTTCCTTCGCAAGGTATAAAATTTTATTTCGAATATTCTAAATTTAAAAATCAAAAGCGTGTTCCGTTTTCAACAACGAATTTCTTTATGATATTTGTCTAATTGGAGAGTTGAGAAACTGATAAATGTCGGTATTTGATTTTTTATAGTAAATAAAATTTATTCTTTTGATTATTTAACAAAAGATTAATAAAATATATATATATATATATATATATATATATATATATATATATATATATATATATATATATATATATATATATATATATATATATATACAATGGTCATTTTTAATTTCAGGTAAAATGTGTTGTCCTAAAAATGAGTTATATTCAGTTAATAATTTCAATAATTTGAGGAAAGCGATATCAGTTTTCAATCACTAAGGTACGATACTAAGATGAATGAGTTACATTATGATATAACTATAGAATTTATAGTATAGAAATAGATTTAGATATGTAAAAAATATGTTATTAAAACTCAAATACAATACACCTGTTTGCATGGTATAGGTCTGTGTGCAAACAAATAGAAGAGTCATTATTTCGGACAAATTACACTTTTTCCAAATTGAATTTGATATAAACAGAGACAAAATGAGTCACATTCAGGTGATATAGTTTAGATACGAATATTGCAAATAAGTTGCATGACAGTTAAAGAGCTTGTTTAAACATTCACGTCCATTTGACACGCATCGAAGACTGTTCACATTTTTTGGCCTTTATCAGATTCATATTTAGAAAAGGTGTATGAATTGACAATATGTCGTTTTTATTTGGATTTACCATTTAAAGTAATTCTAATAATTTCGAACATTAAATTTGATGTTTTTATATTATTCGCCATTTATTTTATTTTTATTTATGCATTTTGAGCAAAGTCGGTGAATATTCACAAAATGGTAATTTCTTATCTTTCCAAATTTTTAAATTAGAGCTAAATGCTGTTTTGGGTTTCTTTCACCGTTTAAAATGAAATTCGTTTTTATCATTTAATATTTTTTCTCTTCATTTTTTTTGACACCTCATATTTAATCATTAAGGTACATTTAAAAAATTAATATAAAATATGTTCAAAATAGCAGAATATAAATAAATTTCTGATGCATCAATAATTTTTATGTTACATCTTAAATAAAATACTACGAAGTTTCAGTAATTTCCCTTAATCTATCAGTTTTCACAACATAACTGAAAGCATTTTCAAAAAATTAAAAGCTACCATATGAAACATTTCTCCTGATTTACAAGATTTAGAAGTTTATATTTCAACAACACTTGATCTTTTAATAATAAATAAAAAATAATAATAGTAAATAGAAGTATATAAAACATAGGCATAAATTTTAAAAATTTAACTTAAAATGTATCTTTAAAATTCGTCATTTTCAATTACTTTTATGTTCTTTATTCTTTTTATGAATATTGATCCCTAGATTATTTTATATTGAGCACAAAACATTGATCCATGTAGAAAAAAAGAGAAATGAAGATAAAGAAAAAATTATATATTAAATAAAAACATATTAAAATTATTACTTTTACTTAGAAATAACTTAAAAATTTAAATATTTTAATATATGAAAAATTCTAATCAAGTTCAGACACAACCTACTATACTTAATTAATTGAAAGTTGGTGTGTAATATAATGAATAAAAATCCAAAATTTATAAAATATGTAACACTAACTGATATGTGTAGTGCCTCTGATTGCAAATTTGAATAAGATAACGCCAATCAAACATTCTTGTCACGATATATTTCGACAGTTTTCCTGTCATCATCAGGTGGGATATAATAACTGTTAGACGCAATTAAATTCAAATCTTCTTCAAGCATTTATTTTTTATAACAACTTAAAAATTGTGTCGTTTACTAGCGTATTTAAACACCGAGGCGTGATAATTATTAATATTAATGTAATTACTGGTCATACATTTAATTGATTTATTTTAATATAATTTAAAATAATATGATATAATTTAATATAGAATTTAAATATAAAAATTTAACAGAAATAATTATTTCTACTAACTGATCTCACTTCTACCATTTAACCATTATAATTTTATATAGGGGTTTACTAACTCCTTACAATAACTATGTAATTTATGGATTTTAAACAAATTTATTAATTTTATAAAAACATTTAATTATTTTTAAAATTTTAAATTAAATTAATATATTATTTTTTAAAAATTTTAAACATTGAAAATTTAATTTAAGAATTTAAGAATTTTTTATTAATTATTTAATTTAACACAACAATCAATACATACAATATACAAGAAAAAAAATTATTTTAAATGTTTTTAAATATTTTTTTTCTTAATTAAGAATGCCATGTTTTACAGATCCTCAAATAGATTCGCACTAACTTAATCAACTGGTATCAATAATGGAATATTACAGTAATAATAAACTGAACAAAATACTAATCTCACGGAACTTTGACTAAAATTTAAAAGTATTTTAAGAATAATTAAGATAGGAGTTTAACCCTTTCCAACCCAGTGATTCCATTGTTAGTGTCTATATTTTTGAATAAAAGAACTCCCTTTATTATGTTATTATGTTTATATTTTGAAAAATATTTTGGCATAAAGAATAGAATAAAATTTATCGGAATAATTAAAAATTATTTTGACAGAAATAACACTTTAGTAGCGAAACTAGTATAATTGAAAATTATGAGAAGTTTCATTGTTTAGACAATATTGTTGCTACAGAAGTGAAACTTTTTGACATGGCCGGTGAAATTATTGAAAAACTTTTATGGTCAATGGTGTCATCATTATTTGTGGGTTATCTACCAATGGATACTTTACTTTTTGTCTGGGATCAATATCTACTCGGATTCGACAAACAGGCTTTCCGGGAAAAGTATTGGCCAATGATAACTGGGATTTTTTTAGAACTGATAGTCCGTCGACGGATTATTAATCGGAATCAATCTGTAAATGTTGCGTTGACAGACGATTTATTAAGAATAGAAGGAATGAAATTAAAGCCATTTGATTTTCAATTTCAAGTAATAATTTAATATTTCTTTACAAGTTAATTTTTAATTTCATTAATTTTAACAACTTTCTTAGAATTGTATATTTTCAAAATATAATTTGGTAAATAAATATTCTTTTCATTAATATTATTCAGAATTTGAAATCATTATGGAGTTTGTTGGAAGTATTTTATTATATTTTATTATAAACTTGGAATTTATTGAAGGTTCTAAGTTCTTTTTTAAGTAATTATTAAACATTAAGTATTAATAAATTAAATTAATTCAATAATTTTCATATTAATATTTGTAAGACTATAGATCAAAATAATATAAAAGGTACACAATATTTCGTCACAGCCGTTGATAATTGGAGTTTATTTTCTGAAAAATTCTCCGAGTTGCTTTAATAAACAAAAACGAACAGTAATATTATAGTAAAATTTCGTTGAGCTATCGTAAAATATTGAATCCTCTTTATAGTGTCATTTGTCTAAACAAAATTATACAAGAGTATGTATTTTTGGCATGGGGCGAGGGGAATCTCTTAAAAATTACCATTAATTTTTGTTTTAATTTTTGTACTCTTGTGCAGGAGTTATTGTGATTTTCTTGTATAAAATGTGTTCTCACAAAATCAGGAATTTCGACCATAAATATAACGATGAAAATGATATAATATGAAAAAAAAGTCCTCTGATTTTTGTAGATTTTTAACCCTTTACCCTCTTGTCACGTGTCAGAAAAAGCCGAAATCTCTTTCAATATGACGTCAGAAAGTTTCAGACCCATCCAAAAAATCTGTATTTCAATATTTACTCTTTCATCCATGGCTTTTTAAATTTGAAAATATTTTTGTTGAGAAAACGGTTATTCACATACATCAAACGTCAAAACTATGTAAAACTACGCATGGGGTTTCTTTAAAATATCTTGTTGGAATGATATCTAGTGACTAAGAGCAAAAATACCGACAGGCACAGTAAATAGAGCGCTGTAAATGCAAATGTCACCGACAGGGCCGAAAGGGTTAATCAATCAAGACATCTTAATTAATAAAATTATTTGGAAATTTCAGTATCTTTTTATGTTATTCAAATTACGGCGTTATAATTTGAAAGTTTGTTACAGGTAAAACAAAATGGTGAGAATATTATATCAATTACATAATCATTAATCATAAAACTCTTGTATATTCATTAGAATGATGAACAAAACTTTTAAAAATTTATGTTTATTTGTCACTTTATGTTGAAGCATAGTGCTCCTTTAATAAATAAATGGAGGAGAGCGTAAGTTTTTTCATCTTGTGAAATGGATATTTCATCCATTCAACCTATTTTCCCCCACTTAATTTGTTTGCAATTACGATCATGGGTTCACAC
The DNA here is from genome assembly GCA_959609185.1 of Schmidtea polychroa. NCBI lineage: Eukaryota > Metazoa > Platyhelminthes > Tricladida > Dugesiidae > Schmidtea > Schmidtea polychroa. Next base: position 143,756 of record CAUHTR010000069.1, read on the forward strand.
TGCAAACAACCTGTGACTTGGTATGTAAAGGTTATTGGGATCTAGTGATTAAAGATCGATTTATTTATTTAATAACATGTAAATATAAAAAATCAAAAAAATCAATAATGAAAAAATCAACTTCTATAACACATTTTCTCCGGAATTAAGAAATACTGATCAAAATGATTTAAAATTCGATCAGCCCTCTAATAACAATGACAGATACACGAAAAATTATATTTATTTGTATTACAAAGTCAGTTATTAAGACATAATATATTACGATTTTGACATCTATTGTAACCATATAGACTCTTTATATATGTTAACAATTAAAATTTTTTGAAATACACGATTTCATTTACAATCTATAGCAAATATTAATAAGCGTATTTGTTTTTATTGTTCATTATACTTTGCATCGGTAATTAGACATTCATTTGGAAAATCTGATGACACGCTACAAATGATATCGCGAAACAGTAATTGACAATCACTATCCTAAGTAAAGGGACGTCTTCAAAACTGACACTTGTCATATGATACGTAATTTTTATATGTGCTGTTTGTCATAATTTATTGACACTCAGGGAATAAGGAGTAGAATTGAATCGAAAACCAAATGTCTCCCTTTACTAACTTTGATAATCTACGAGCTCTAAACAAGTTTTGACTTGGTATATCATTGAAAAATTACAGATCATTTTATTTTAAATTTAGAATTACATTAAAATATATTCATTAATCAAATAACCCACTAAAATTCATAAAAATTAAATGTCTATTAAATAAGATTGTCTGTGATGAAACTTTGTGGCTTCGTAAATATTATGATTATTATTTTCATATTTATTTCCATAACATTTTTCAGATAAATAAAAGTTTTTATGTTGAAATGATGCGTATTATTCATTCTACCAATGCCTCTACTGTTGACCCGATTGCAGGTACGCTTAAATATTTGATTTTTGCTTGTTAAACATAAATTAACACCTTAAAATTAACTTTCAATATTCTAAGGAAATCCAAGATCATTACGATTCATTATCCTTTTTATGCTAGGAAAATATTCAGATCAAGTGTATTTTTTCACAAAGATAATTGAAAATATGATTTCCTTGTTAGTCAACCACGAATAAAATAATAAGCAATTTGGATGCTTAGGAAAAATAGTTGAAATTGATAAAACTATGAACTACAGGTGTAAAAGTCATCAAGGTAAGTCACTACAATTCCAAATAAAAAATCCACACTTTTTGTTCTACTGATTCGTGAGAAGGTAATACTGAGATCTGATATACATATAGATGAGCATAAAAACTATGTTTGCCTCAAAGACTGCGATTATAATCATAAATCTGTTTGTCACAAATATAACTTTGTCAATAAAGAGAATGATGCAAATGCTCAAGTAGTAGAGTAATTTAATAACACCATGAAATTTGACATAAAGAAAAGAAAAGGAGTTCGAATGTATCAAAGAGATGCATTTTTGCAATCATTTTGCTCTAAATGTAATAATCAAGAAAATAGAATTTCTTAAATTTTGAAAGTACTAAATTTTTCTTTATTTATTTTTATTAAGTTTTTATCGGAAAAAATACACTTGATCCAAATATTCAGTTAGTTTATAATAATAAATATTATTTTTACCATTGCTTATTTTGATTTCCAAGTTCACGCCATATGATCCCAATATAGAAACCATTGGCAAACAATAACATTCACTTTTATACTTGATTGATTTTAAGTATTCGTTTAGTTTTGTCATCTTTTTCATTGTTAAAACATTTATTTGACTAAATAATCTCAAATTAGTAAATTGTAATATACTATCATAAAGGTAAAATTTCAAATACCTAGACCAATGCATTATAAATCACAATACTATTCAATACAGATGGCACTTATAATATATGAAACATTTCATTGAGCTTATATTATATAAACACACAAACTTATGCTGATTTTTCCTATTTCGTGGGCCAATATCAAATAGAAAAAATAAATTAAACACACAAACACAACTCAGTACAAATAAATTCAAAATATCAATATATATAACTGTTACATGGAATAATATAATTTAAAAATTTTCTTCACAACAATTCTGATTAACAGCAATCTAATTCTGAGGGCTCTACTATGAATTGTCGAGAAAATGAAGTTATAATATCATAAATGATGAGGAATACTTATATTTTAGAAAATTATTAGGAATACCCAAATATTCCATTCGATTTTTAAGTTACAAATATAAAATATTTGGTGAGAAAGTACATGTAAGAATCAAAAATTTTATTTTGTGCATAAACACCGAGTTTTTCTAAAATTTTGTAAAATATGGAAATATTTGGAGAATAATATAATAAAATTTAATTTAAGTTTCAAATTATTGAAATTGTAATAAATTCAAATACATATTTTCCTGACAATTATTGCTGATAAATTAACGAATCTTGTAGTTGGTATATACCCGGTTTTGTTCGAAGAGTGTGTGTTGAATTTATTCATAATTTAGCCATTTTAATTTAGTATTTTTTTATGATTACAAAATAATAACTTCAAAATTCATTATTTTAAAAAACATTTTCAAAGTAAACTGTTTCAAAGTGCTGTCGAACGATTAACTTTGATCTATAGTTTGGTAGTGTTTTTTTATTATATGAATTTTGTGGTAAAAGAAAATTTATTTTTCTTGCCATGCAGTGAACAAACGCATCTATAATGTAAAAATAAAATCAATACGTGTATATTATATAAACATACAAACTTACCTGTGTGTTGATTTTTATCGTTGCAATGAATAAACGCATTTAATATAGAAAGTGAGAAAGTGGTAGAAAAATTAAACTGACACACAAACACAACACATAATAAAAATGCATGCAAATTTTCGATATGTAGAATCGTTGTAATGAATAAACGCAATATAATAAATCATTTAAAAACATTTTTAGAAATTTTTAGAAAAAAATGATCGAAAAAATTTTGACTAAAATTCCGAAAACTCAACTTCCAGTTGTATAGATAATAAAGACATTATTTCGTAAGATTTATCTTCAATTTTTAATAAATTTAAGTTTTTTTTTAATAGAACATGAGAAAATTCGACTAATTACTATTTATTTATAATTAAAAATATATCTGACTTACATTATATCGATATAATTCCAAATAACTTCATAAAATTTCATAAAAATCCTAAAAAACCCTGAAATTTAATTATAATTTATAATAAAAATGTTGATAAAAAGTAATATTTAAGAGCTTGAATAAATGTTCTTATATCTATATGGATCAAAATTCAAGTCTTAAAATTTACTTTAAATAAAAAAAATAACTTGAAAGCCATTTCTAAAATGGCTGAAATCGTTAATCATAAATTACTTTATTTCATCAGAAACACCTTATGAATTACTGTAGTGAGGCATCTATAATTGGTTGTGCACGCCAACCTGTATTATAGATGCGTTTATTCACTGCAAACGGGTGTATTAAAAGTTTTATCCAGTATAACAAGGTTTTCAACACCCAGAGAAATTAGTGTGTTACCAGTGGCGGATTTAGTTATAGGCGTGGGTGGGGGGCGAGTCGCCCCTCCACGCCCCCGTTGAATCCTAATTGGCGCCCCCAAAGATAATTTTTATGAATGTGTACAAGCATGAAGATTTATCCTATCACTGCCACTGACAATTTAATATATCTTTGATTTGGAAGAGCTAAATGGAATGAAATGTATTCTACTATCACTGCAGCATACAGCTGCTCAGAGTCACCGTTTATAGATTATTATTATTATTATTGATAGTACCTATTACTCTGCTATGTTGTTAAGCATAGTTTATGCAGCACAGCAGCAGGCATATTCTTCAGCAGTGCAGATTACTGCTTACTCAGCAGTGCTGAGACTGCCACTAACCAGACGGCCTGGCCTTTCTCTTATTACAGTTTTGTCTGTGTACAAAGTTCAACTGGATTTAAGCAACTCCAGCTGTTATGCTGCATCATATTAATAATATTACATAGCTAATAATATTACATATCATTCTCCGCCATTATATCTACTCTAGAAGATATAAATTTCGGGGAATCAAAAGAACACAAAGGAAGTGTCAGAGCAGAAGCTATGGGACTACCTATTTTGATAACAAAATATTCTTTTGTTTTTCTGATGCTATTTCTACAAAAGCTGTTAGATAATATCTTTGTGTTATCAAACTATTTGCAACGAAAGGACATTGATATTGCGTTTGCAAAACAATTGATTTATGTTGCCAGAAATAAGTTTGCTGATATGAGAAGTGATAAAGCTTTTGAAAGTCTAAATGTTGCTGTAAAATCATTTATTATCAAAAATTGTTCCTTACTAGATGTTGAAACAGAATTTAAAGAAAAGCGAGTTGCAAAACAGAAACGCATGGCAGGTGAACTTAACAGAGATGAAAGGGTTGATGATCCAACTACACGCTTCAAATGTGAAACGTATTTCACTGTCTTGGATACACTTGTAACACAACTAGATGAACGTTTTATTGATTTTCATAACACTGTTGCTTTATTCTCCTGTCTTGATCCATCACAAATATCAGAAGAAAATAAAGAATTTTTTCAAAATTTATGCGACATTTACAAAAACGATATTAATATTGAAGAAGCAATCCTAGAATATGATACTTTCAAATACGTGTATGCATCAATACGCCCATTACCATCTTGTGAACTACAACTTAAAGAGGTGCTGCCTTTCTTGGTTGAAAAACAGATGGCGCCAGGACTTCCCAATTTGGCAATTCTCTATAAAATATACTTGACTCTTCCTGTTACATCTGCTACTGCTGAAAGAAGTTTTAGTAGACTGAAAATCATCAAAAATTATTTGCGATCAACAATGACAAACGAACGTCTGTCTGGATTAGCATTAATTTCAATAGAACGCGAAATGGCTGAGAACATTGACTTTGAATCGACTATAAATCGTTTTGCTTCAATGAAATCACACAGGAAGCAATTTAAATAATAAATAAACTTGTATGTTTGTTACATCAATAAATTTACTAGAATAAATTTACTGAATATAATGCTTTTTAATAATATTAGTATTCACTCAATACTCGCGAAAATAAGTAGTACCATCTTCATAATTCGTGGCGCCCCCTGAAAATTTTCCTCGCCCCCCCCACGCACCAAAATCTAAATCCGCCACTGTGTGTTACCCCTATTATAAATTTATTGATTTTTTAATTATAATAAATGTTATACCGTGAAACATGGAGTTTAATCAGTCAACCAAAATATACAAATATTAAAAAAATTTCATTTTCTATTCTTAGAGAAATTATTTTTATTATATAATTAATTGTTATGTGCTTTGCAAAATCCATGTGGATAAAACAGTCATGTTGGTCAGTGGTTCATAGGTTTTGAATCACAACGGCTAGAAAGAAACTGTCAATCTCAGAAATATATATATATATATATATATATATATATATATATATATATATATATATATATATATATATATATATATATATATATATATATATATATATATATATATATATTGAGCATTAGATGGCAATGTGAATTTAATGATCTGGAGTGAAAATAAAGATAATTCTAGCAATGAAACACTCACCAAGAAAGTATTTGGAAAAACATATTCCAAAAGTTAAACAACATTGAAAAATATATTATTAAAACCGTTATATAATACAATTTTTAGTTTATTTTGAAGATATTACAATAAAATATTGCGTATGTCTGAATCATAAAGTTTCATTTGTATATTTATGTGTAAAACTGATATTATTACGTGCTATTGGAAAATTTTTATTGCAATATGTTGACTCATGGTCGATGAGATGATCAGACATTATGAGATTCCGGATATCAACTCAAATTCTACTTATATTTATTTTATTTCACAAAGTTTTTGAACACTTATGAATGTGGTAGGAATCTGGGTTAGGTTAAATAATAGGTTAAATATAAAATATAAATATGTAATATTATAAGAATTTATTTTTCAAATTCACCACTGATTTCTTTTTCATTGCCATTGTATTTATTATAATGTAAAATTTTTATTTTTATAAAAATTGTTCTTGTTTTGTTCTGGACAACCGTTCCCCTAATATGTGGAAACCCAGGCGCATTCCTTTTATTCCTTTTACTCATTGTTACGTTCTTATATTTTATTCACTAATAATTCATTTAATCTAATAATATAGTGAATAATTTGTTAAATATTTCCCTCGAACAATAGAATCCTCAAAATGGAAACACTGGTTCGACTCTATTCATCACGTCAATCCAATATCGCCACAAGATCGAAATGATATGAGAATTCTCAGAGAAAAACAAAGAGAAAAGTAAATAGATACCAGTTATTGAAATAATTATTCACTTTCAATTACTATTGGTTTAATGATCTCCAAATGAAACTGGAAGCCGTCGAAATGGACAAATCGAAAATGCAACAGAACTTAGATATTCAAGCTCAAATTTATATGTCAAATTATGAAACGGTGGTAAATAAATATAAAAGTGACACGAACAAATTGAAAAAGGACATTGAACAACTGAATAATGAAAATAATGAGGCAAATAACACTGTAAATATTATTTATTTTTATTTTTATCACTTTAGATTTCTTTCCAAAATATTATTTTCTCTTTAACCAAATATTTAATTACTCTTATTTAATACTTTTCAAATTATGCTTAAATGTAATTTTTTATGAAATATAATATTTTGTTGCAAAAAAAGCAGTCAGGTTTGCGGGAAATAAGGTTAGATTTTGCAATTTTTGTTTAAACAGTGCTAAATAACACATAGTTTTTTTATGTCGAATATTGGAAAGAAACACCGATTGTCTGAAACCTTTATTAAATGCTTTCCAGAGAAATTATTTCCGTAATTTTTAGATAAATTTCATGAAAGAAATGTACTTTATTATTATATTTGATAGCGCGTTCACAAATCCAAAATGATAGAACTGAAATGGTGGCACTTTTCGTCTCTTCAATGCAAAATGAGTTTATTGCAAAATTTCGTTACTATGAGGATATTTGGAAATAATTATCAACGAGAATTAAAATTTAATTAAATAATTAAACTAAATAATAATTTTTAAATAAGTTAAATTAGTTTAAATTAGATTATTATTGTGCTTTCAGTTTTTGAGCGTGCTTTAACTCATATATTGATTCCTGTAAGATATTTTTTATACGGTTTCTACACTATCCATTACTACAGACTCCATTAGCATTTTCCCGATTGAATAAGTTAATGGATATAAAACGATGATAAAAGAGATAATAGATAAGAGATAAAAAAATAAAAATTATTGAGAGAACATAATTTGAACCAATAAATAAATAATTTCTATTGTGGTTCTATAATTGCAAAATAACTTCGTGGGGAGGAGTACCCATAAGTAAACAGTTATTTTTAGTGTGGAATGTTTGCTTCAGTCTAGGTCAGAGCGTGAACGTGTAATGGCGTGTTTTATTACGCAATATTAAAATCTTTGGCCTTGTCACTTGCGACAAGTGAATTTAAAAATTTTTATTACTCTGGTGCAAAATGGCGAAAAATCAACTAACTGAAAAACATTTACGTCATTGTATGCTGTTTAATTTTCGATCGGGTGTTAATGCAACGGTTGCAACAAAGAAAATTTGTGATGTGTATAGAGACGTATTGAAACTAAATAAGTGGCAACGTTGGTTTAGAAAATTTTCCAATGGTGATTTTGACTTGTCTGATAGCGATCGAAGTGGGCGCACCGGTAGGGTTTGATAATGATGCTTTATAAACACCATTTTTACGAAGGATTGTTAGTAGTGACGAGAAATGGGCCGTGTACAGCAACAACAAGAGTGCTAATCAATGGCTTTCTCCAAATAAACTAACCGTACCCACTCCTAAACCTTCCTTCACTTTAAAGAAGGTGTTATTGTGCGTTTGATTGGACTGTGGTGGCATAATTCATTTTGAACTATTGAAACTAGAGAAACAGTTACGGCTGAATTGTATTGGCAACAATTGGATAGATTGCACAACCAATTTTTGGTAAAACGACTAGGTCTGGTCAACAGAAAAGGGGTAATATTGCAACATGATAATGCCCGGCCAGAAGCAGCAAGAATAACCCAAGATAAAATAAGGCAGCTAAACTGGGAGGTTTTACCACATCGCTCATATTCCTCAGACATAGCACCATCCGAATTTTATTTATTCCGGTCCATGGAACATTACCTGAAGAATAAAAAATTAAAAATGTCGATGATGTTCGAACTCACCTAGAAGCATATTTTTCTTCAAAGGATACTGAATTTTATGAAAAGAAAATTGAAAGTCTACCAAAAGATCCTAGATAACGATGGAGATTATATAATCGATTAAAAATAAAATTAAATGTAGTTAAATTCTTTTTTTTTGTTACCGCTTAAATAATTGATTACTTATAGGTACACCTAATATTAAATTGCACTGAAATATTTAACAACTCGCACTGGAATGATATGCAATACACATCAATTGTTATCTGTTTCGAATGTGGATTTGGTTTACATTTGATTGATATCAGATTTTTTAATAATAACAGAGATTAATTAAAAATTTGTAGTAATGATTTCCAGTTTTTTCATCAGTTGCTAGTTATCATTGTAATAAATTATTTTAACAATAATTTTAAGCGAGAAAACCAAATCGTTTTGTCATTTTTTAATCGCTTTTGTTTCATCAAATTCTTTAATATTTGTTCTGATTATGATATATTGTCTATTAAAATAATACCTTTGTTATGCATAAAATTAAGTTGAAAATTTTTAACATCTTAACATTCTCTAAAATTCATAGATTCAAAATTTGAGAGATGAATTAGAAAAAACTAAACAAATGATATTAAGAAGTTCAACAGTTGAAAAGTAAATTATTATTATAATAATTATTATTATAATTATTATTATTATTATTATTATTATTATTATTATTATTATTATTATTATTATTATTATTATTATTATTATTATTATTATTATTATTAAAATTATCTTTCTCAATATTATGGCTAAATATTGAATTTTATTAGCCTTCGAGGCCTTGTTCCTCCTCCTGTTAGTCCAAGAAGTCATATTTCTAGTAGACTACGTTCACCGGGAAACTATGATAATTATTTGTCAGATCAGTTATCTGCTTTTACGGAGGATTTTGTTACTCAGTTGGCCAATAATTATCAAATAAGTTAGATTCAAATTGATTTCACTTTAGAAGTTTTTAATTTTAAAATTTTTAATTTTATTTAAATAATCAATTATGCTTTCAATTTAGACTATTTTTAATAAATATATTAAAAATTTTTTAAAATAATCTTATTACAAAAATTTTGCCAAGAAAGACATTAAAGTATGCAAGTTTGACAAAGGAAATGGTTTTCTAATTTTTGTCCATTATGCATATTCCGAAAATCCATAAAGATGTTGAACCTGTCTTATCTGAGTTGGTACTGCAGAATATAAATTAGCTAAAATCATTGATGCTATCTAAGTTTGAATGTAAAGATAATTTTGAATATGTTTCCTGTATTACACAATTTAAAGTTTATTTGGATAATTTGTATTGAAATTGTTGCATTTAGTATTTCCCCAGATTTACTTTTAAATATCCACCTTTATTTATTTTCTAATTTTTCTGAAATGAAACTAGTATTATTTATTAGTCTTTTATTTTTATTGATTTTTTATCTCAAGTAAATTGGAAAAATATTTATTTCTAATTAACTTTGATAAAATTCAATAATCTGACTCCATTCATCAACACAATTTTAAATCAATTAGTAGTCCCAAGGCAACGTTATTTAAGAAATTAAATAATTGATAAAAACTAATCAATTTAATTAATCAATCTAGCGTCGTTTGTTTGTTATTAAAAATTTGATCAGTTGTGATGTTGTAAAATAATATTTAGAGTACTGAGTTTATCAATTCTCATCGAAAACTCCAGGAATCGGATCATAAGCTCTTTCCCATCGAATTGTGATACTAACTAAACAGACTGATCCATCGATATTTTCAATAGGTAAATATGATCGAGTAATTTAATAAATTTAAGAGAGAAATACAAATATTTATAACCCTTTCGCTATTCCGCCCTTTCTTTATTAATCAAATACTGTTCCTTTGAAATTAACGAAATGTTATTACTCAAAATGGAATTATAATTCTTTAACGATTGCAATTAATTCACAAAAATGACCCTCGTTCTGTTCAAGATATTCCACAAGAATGATCGAAAATATAATAAAAATAATTAAGTAATATCCCTTTATTTATATTTGTATTTCATTAATGAACCTTAGCAATTTATTTAGGTGAACAAAAAACTGATATAATTATGGATAATTATGATTTATGACAAATATCCACATTGAATATTAGAGTAAAATAATAAATTCGAATATTTTATAGAAGGAAAAGATAATTTTTATATTTGAGTAAAAAGATTATATATAATACATCAAGGATTCCCAACCTTGGGTACGCGAATGATTTTACAATTTAAAACAAAAATCTATTAAAAATTAGAAAACCAAATATCGAGCTTTGTTGAACATTGAATAGGGTCTTCGCCTTAAACTGACAAACATTGAGCTCGATATTACTTCTTTAGTTAATAATAAACAGGCTCAACCTTCTCACTAATTATATATATTTTAAGTGACAATTATATTTTATTTGTATGTTTAGCAATAAAAATATATCCCAAGTTACCTGTCTTTATTACAAATGTTCTCCATTGCATTTTATTCCCAATGTCAAAATTTTTGGTCTACTGGTTCGTTATCAAATTGTTTACAACGTATAGGTACGGTACTATTAAAAGGTTGGGAACTCATGTATTGCATAATTTTTGTTTAAGTTGAAGCAATCAAATGGATTACAATTTAGCTAATTAATATTTTAAATAAAATCTTGATGTAATTATATTTTAATTTTCGCATTTAGTACTTCATGGAGAAGGAAAAGAAAAATTTGAATTGAACGACGAAACGATGATATTTATAAATTCATATGAGGAGGATAAAAAGGAAGCTGAGGTTACAATTTATCTTTTTGTATATTATTGATGGGACGGGAATATTTAAATTATATAAAAATTTATAACAATAAAATAATTTAGTAAATTTAATTTAGAAAATTGACTTGTTTTATTTTCAAAGTAGGTTGGACATAATATTATGAAGTATACTTCTTTTCAAACGGGTGCATTTGTTTTTCGGCTGCATTTAGCGATTGCATTACATTATGTAACTTACATTATTCCGTAAAAGTACCTCATCTCTGGAATTAAATTTTTATGTTATAAATTGCAAAACGATTATCTTTGTTGGATTTGATGCAAAGAAAAAATTCACAGGTCTTACACCAGTAAACTGTTTTCGTACTTTTTAGCGAATCCTTGTCCTTAGATTAATTATTAGCTCTTTTTCTTAGATTCTATTTATGTTCACAGACAACGCATCTATTGTTAATAGTTGAACCTGCTAGTCGCTGAACTAAGTGTAACAGAAAATGAAAAAATATAACATTACAAAACAGAACATGAAAAAACAGAACACGTACAAAACAGAAGTACGACAAATCAGAACAGTGAAAAAACAGAACAGGTATAAAACAAAACTATGATGAATCAAAACACGGCAAAAATTAAGTTCAAAAAAATATTTATTAATATATACTATAGCATTTTTACAAAAATATTTACACAATATATACAATACAGGAAAACAATTATTGTAAATTAGCTATTCGGCGTAAAAACTTTAATTTATCGTATTCTTCAGCATAGTTCTGTACAACTGCAGCAACTTTATTGGCTAATATATCGTATTTGTTATTCTTCATCTCTGGACAACCTGTTTGTGCATTTGCTAAAATTAACCGTTGACACGAAATATCGCGCCTTAAGCCGTCTAATAAACTCCAAATGTTTGGGTGGCTGCATTGGAATATCAAATTAAGCGCATTATGAAATCCTTCACGATAAATGTCAAAATAAGTGTGTACCATTTCTATTGAAATTTTGACACTGGCTTCACTACCAGCACATCGAGTAATAATATCCGATACATAGGCTGGAAAATTGGCCTTTGGATACATCTGCTTTTTCGATCAGTCGTTTTACTGACCGCGCGGCTCAAGCGGTTAAATATATATATTTTTTAAAGTTTTTTTTAAATATTTTCAATTTTCAATGTTAATAATATTTTTAATGAAATGAAATTATTTTATTTATAATTTATTTAAAAAAAATACGATTTATTAAAATTTTATTTACAACAAATTTTTAAATGTTTCTTATTAAATATTTAAATACCTAAAAATTTAACTGAAAATTTTATAATTCGAATGACAACTTACGTTTTTCGATGCTTCCTTCTACATTTTCCTTTATTTCTGGTCAAATATTAGGTTGGTAAATAAAAAATGATGGTTATTACTGGCTGACTTTAAAACAAAATATCTCATTTCATAATGAAGTTTATTAATTTAAATAAAATCGGTTACTATCTACACATCTTTTCCATCTAGAAACAAGTTTGTTAATTTCAGCAACATAAAAATCAGGATTTCTGTAATCGACGAACTTGTTGAATGCCATTTTAGCATCACCTTGATTTTTTAAGCATTTCTTGAGTAGGAAGTAGCTGAGATATTTGAAGAAATAGAAATCCGTTGGCGCCAAGTCTGGCAAATAAGGTGAATAAGGCAAAGTTTCGTATCCAAGGTCGTTCAATTTTTGTAAGGTTACTTTTGAAACGTGCGAGAGAGCGTTGTCATGTAGATGTATTGGGCCCTTTCGGAAAATTAAAGCATGTCACATACACTAAGTTTATTAAGCATTTCATCGATTTCACGAATATATATCTCCGCCGTAATCTTCTTGCCCGATTTCAAGAAACTGTGATGAATCAGACCGGCTTGTGACCACCAAACGGTCAACATTAGCTTTTTTAAAAATGCAATTTCTGTTTTGAAAAATGTTTCGGTTCTCCATTTTGATCCAACCATTGAGCTGATCGTTGTCGGTTATCGTACATGATCCATTTCTCAGCATACATAATGCGATTTAAAAACGGTTGAAAGCAAAATTCTAATACATTTATAATTTGTAATTTTATTAAATAAATTTTAATTTATATTGTTTTTTTTGTTCGTCTCCTACTTGTGAATAGGTAAATTGTGATAAAGTGCTTGAAATATTCTCAAATTTCATGTGTTTTTAGATGTATGTAATATATTTCGATGCCCTTAATATTTATCCTTTTGTCAAATGTATATTTTTTCTATTGATAAATTAATTATATCTTATGTTATTAAAACCATAATTTATGCGCTTATGAAATTATGTGACACAACTGTCTTTCAATAAATTATATTTTTCCAGATTTCCAAGTCAATCAGATATTATTTTTATGTAATTAATTGAAAAATTCTTCAGCGTCGGTAATTGTCATTTAATAATCTTTTGCAATACTAAAATTATGATTATAAAAAAATATTTGTATTATAATAAAATGAACACTCTAAAACAATGATACTCAACCTTTTTTTCGGGTCACATACATATATTTGTAAAGTTACGTGGGCCGCAAAACTATACTGGTATGACGAAAATAATGACAATCCTTTCCGGTGTCACTAGCTGTGGGTTAAAATCGAAACGAATCTCAAAATATACGAAATTTAGAATGCCAGATTTCTTTTTTAAATCATGTTCCTTGATAATAAATGAGTTTAGGGCCGCACATAAAAGCTTGGTGGGTCGCAGGTTGAGTATGGTTGCTTTAAAACATGATCAAGAACACTTTTATAAAAACCTATATTGGTTTGAGATTTAAAATTCCAGATAAGCAAATATCAAATAAAAAAACGATTTGACGCGTTATTAACCAATGAAGTTCGTCATGAAAACAGGTTTATTTGTAGTCTATCAACAATGTGTTAATAATTTGAAAACTTTACAAATGGGTAATGTTAAATAATTCAGATGGAATTATTTGACCGAGTTCTGAATCCCGAAGAATTGGAGCGGCTGGATAATGCAAATGACGGGTATTATTCACAGAAAATCTATCAAGTCAGTGTATGAAATCTCTTAATAATTTTTCAAAGTTTTATTAATCCAGGAAATAGCAAAGAAAACCAATGATAGAAGACTGAAATCAAACAATTTAGCAAACGCCATTGACCCAAAATTTTGAGTTTACTATTTTATTAAAATATTTTCCAAATAAAATAATTTATTAAGCTTTATTAAACATTCAATATAATTAGAAATAGTTCCAATTATTTTAAAATTTAATCATTTTCTCTTGCTGATAGTTCTCTCGATACTAAATCCGGTGGGTTCATCCCTATGTGTACATAGTTTCACTGCTTCATAATCGTACTGTCCTGTAGAAAGCCGACCCGGTTGGCTACAAACGGTTTAAACAACCTTGTATACAACAGATCACGTCTTGACTGTCTGACCATAACCAAATTTCATTCATTGTTTACCTATGACCACTGAAACTCTTTTAGCCAATTTAACTCTAACACAAGCTGTCATAAATTCCAATCGTAGGACGCTTATTATTGGAACTGGAGCTACCATAGCCCTTGATGCAATCAAAATGTGTCTATATCCAGTTTTTGCTTTTCCTCGTAAATATATTACTGATCCATGGGGCGTAGTCGAAGCATCGAAAATACATGAAGCTGCCAATCATTACACCCTTTGCTTCACAGGCATTTCGAAATTCGAAACTTTTCGAGATGATACGCATCTTCGACACACTCGTTTACATTTTATTACTTCCCAGCCAAACCAAAATAAACTTACTTCCTGATCTATCATTTTCCCCCTAACAATGAAAGGGTAATTAGTCCTAATGGATAGAAGATTCTTTCCACAATACTTAGGACCTTCATTTTAGTAAAGTATTAAACTTTAGGAAAATTTGCCTCAAAATAAATTCATCGCTAAAGGAATAGCATTTCAACCCTAGTGCTTTAATGGACATATACGTCTCTTTCTCAATATTTAACATTTTAGCTCTTTACTCCACATGAATCATGTTCATTATTCTTTGTAAATTTGACAGCCAATTTCTGATTTGAATTCTAGCGTTACGCCATACCTATATCAGATAATTTTTCAGCTCAGTCTACTGAGCCACATAATCCATCGTTTCATTCATAAATGTTGACTTGTAGATTGTTTCAGTTACATTCAAGTGTTCATCTGCGAACATTTTCGCATTCACTTGCGCAACTAGTTGCGCTATAAGCGGTGAAGCATTTAACCCAAAATTCAAGCGGCAAAACTCGTACTAGATCAATTTCCCATCTTTCTCCGTCAGAAATCGATTGTACGGCCTATCCTCCGATGCAAGCTAATGCGACTGAAAACCTTCAAAACCTACAAAGTATCGAATATATAATTTTGCAGCTTTGGTACACTTTCTGCTATGTCGTTTAGCCCTGTTCCATTGCCTTATTCTGATACATCAAAACACAATTGGCACTTTTGTGATTTTCTTATCTCGTCTGATTACAGGGAAATGAGGTAAAATCCATTCGTTCTCCCTTTTTCCAGATCCTCATTGATTACCGTGATATATCATTTTACCGGAAGTCTTCAATAATGCCAGCATACTCCTCCCTTCCTTCTCCAACATGCGCAGTAAACCTTTTAGTCGTTACAGCCAATATTTTACTATCTGGAACGTTTCTATGGAATTTTCACTTCATAACGCCCATCGAACTTTTGTAAGGTTTCCACGGTCTTATCGTGAACGTCCTTATTAAGTTTTGAGAACTTCACTTTGTTGGGCTAGAACCGAAAATTGAGAGTTTGTTTTAATGTATCGGAAGGAAATAACATAAAAACCAAATAATACAAAATAAAGTACACAACACATTGAAAATAAATAAAACAATTATAATAAAATCAAGAAACGCAAGAAGTTGCAATCAGCAACACAGTTAAGAGAAATAGCGCATTCTGAAAATCTGCCAACTAGAAAAATAAAAGAATAATAAATAAAATAATAATTGATAATCAATTAATTAATAATACGAAAAGAAATTTTAAGAATGATTATTGGTCGTATTTACACACGAAGTAGCTATGGCAATGAGTGCATACTGTTGGACAAAAAAATGAGAAATAGGGAGAAATAACTTAAATAATAGCATAGATAAAGAGAAAAAGAAAACAATAAGAAACAATAAAAAAATATTAAAAATAATGTTAAAAGAAAATAACCACATTAATAAAGTATGAGAACAGAAACATAACAATTTAAATAAAAATAGAAAAATAATAAACGATTTAAAATTTTTTTTTCCTAAAAGATAAAATAAAGTTGACAAAAAAACAAGTTTAAATTTCCATTTCACGATTTTTATTTCAAAAATATAAAATTGTTGGGTTTTAGGTAATTTAAGTCGGTAACCTCTAACTCCTCGTGTCCTTTTAATCAAAACAATAAACTACCCGACGTATATTTGAATCACAAAAATATATTCTTTTCTCAACAATAAACAAAATCAATAATCAAAGTTAAGTTTGACCGATTCTCCGCTCGGTGTTGATGCTTTGACAAAAGATAATATTCACCTTTTTATTTCTTAGCTTCTCTTGACCAAAGTTTTCCTTTTTTCTATTTGGTTTGATTCCTTTTCACTTTTTGTATCTCATATTCTTTATTTTCTTTTTCACTAATCTCCTTAATTCGTTTTTACCTTTCGCCTATTCTCGTTTCTTACCCTAACTGAGGCAAAATGCCGATTTGCTCTGATTTTCCCATTCCTTATATACTCTTCGAAATCGGGATGACAAATGGTTATTGCCGAGTCAATCTACACTTGACATTCGACTCCACATATCTGCTTCAGCTGTCACCCATAATAGTCCAACAAACAAAGGTAATTAATGGCCCGTCCGGCCTTTCTGTATGCACTATCTTCTCCTTGTTCGTTTCCCATTAATCACTGTGTCACGATAATGGGCCCAAATCTTCCTTCTATTTACTTTTCTCTTTGTTTACCCAGCTCGGGTTTCCTTCATCGCTCGGGTTTTCTATTAGCCAATTAATTAATTAATTAACGTTTTCTGTTTTAATTTTTTTGAATGCTTTTCGACCCATACTAACCATTTTCCGATAAAACCCGAATCATCATCTTGTTGACCATTAGCTTATCTATACATGCCCCGTTTTCCCAATTCGATTTCGATGATTTTACAATTTATTGATTTTTCTCGGATTTCCGGATTCTTGCCTTTCGCAACTGCTTTTGGCATTTCCTAATACTGCTTCCATCATATTTTCCTTTACTATCAATTCTGTACATGATTACGCTTTTATTTGTCTTTTTCCTTCACTTACTTTTTATTTAAATTTTCAACCTAAATTTCATTTAAATTTATTTTAATTTACTGACCTCAGCAAAATATGAAAAATATAAAGATTAATGTATTATTATAAATCTAAACAAACTATAAAATATTTTAGAAACAAATAAAAATAAAGTAAAAAAAATAATAATGACTCAGAAATTGCTTTATTAACTAATAGTTATGTATTTATTAACATTTTTAAAAAAATAGCTCCTCAAAAAACTTAAATTATTTAAAATGTGTTGAGGTCTGTAAATTAAAATTAAAATAAAATTTAGGATAATAATTCAAATAGAAAGTAAGCGAAGAAAAAAGACAAATAAAAGCGGGATCGCGCACAGAATCAATAGTAAAGGAAAGTGTGATGGAAACAGTATTAGAAAATGCCAAAAGCAATTACGAAAGGCAAGAATCCGGAAATCCGAGAAAAATCAATAAATGGAAAAATCATCGAAATCGAATGGGAAAAACGGGACAGGTATAGATTAGCTAATGGTCAACAAGATGATAGTTAGGGATTTATCAGAAAATGGTTAGGAAGGGTCGAAAAACATTCAAATGTAGGAAAACAGAAAACGTAAAAAAAAAGTAAAATAGCCTGATAAAATAGCAAATAAAGCTGGTGGCGTGACAATTCAACACACTACAAAAACGAAATGGAACAAATCCGTGAGAAGTCACACCTATAAATAATAAATTTAAATGTAATATTATTAATAAATATTGAATCTGTAAGACTTTCCCAAGAATGGCTTGATTGCAACTGTTACATTTCACTTGAAATTATTTTAAGCTTGTTGTATAATTTAATAATAAATACAAACTTAAATTTGATATCTGGAATTATAAACTATATCAAATGATATGTAAATAGTTGCCAAATCAAACAAAAAACTAATTAAAAAAATTTTCAACTTGACTCCTCAATAGATTTCCGTTTTGCATTTCACAATGATTTGATCCCGTTTCAACAAACCCTGACAATCATCGATCGACATCCGAAGGAACTCAATATCGCCATTGCTGTCACCGACCGGCCTGTCCCACCTGACGTCATGAAATCGATTGCCATACTGCATAGATTTCGTAATGGCAACTTTGCTATCATTCTGATTGATCAAATCAATAGTTACACTGCATCGGCACGGCCACGATAACTGCTCATCCCATTTGCCACGAATCACATACACATTCACAATAAAAAACCCTTCGACATAAAAACCACAGCTCAACCCGAGTTTGTATCCGTTTCTGTGTGAATAGAACGCCTCACTGCATCGTAGATTACCTTCCTGTTGCAGATTTGTGAAATTTTCAATCACCCACTCAAATTCTTCGAACGACTTTTTCACCATGCATTTTTCAATTTCAGCAATTCTGATTTGCAAATCTTTTATTTCCGTATCGATTTCATTTAAAATTGTTGGGAATTCTGGATCCTTTGTATAGCCTCCATTTGATTGTTTCAATGATTCCTTAAAATCGATTTAAAATCAAAATTTACCACAAATATTAAAACAAATTTCACTTCATCGATTTTAATTGATTTTAATCTCGATTTAATTTCATTGATTTCGTTATTTAGCTGATCTAATTTCTTGCTTGTCTACAATAATTTACCAATAAATCATTTAAATTTGCATCAATTTATTAACTGCCTGATTTGATTGGTCGCTTTTTAATTCGATTAATTCAGTTCGAATTGATTTATTTTCATTTATCAAACTGAGTATATTTTGATTTAATCTATCAATTTTTTCAGAACTGATTTTTTCTTTTCTCTCCAACTCAATAATTTTTCTCTACAATTTTATAGAAATTAATTCTGATTATTTTCATTTTTTAAATTTACTTGATTTGCATTGATTTCCAGCATTTGTTTCTCATTTTTATTTTTATATTCGACAATAAAATTTTTTGTCCATTCCAATTCATTTCTTATATTATTGATGTCTTCCAATAACAAATTCGAATGGGGAACTATCTCACATAAAAGATGCTTTTTCATATCATTGTCGATCAGATCGATTTTTTTGCATCCAATGTTGAAATATGGACAATTATTTTGTCTGAAATCACAAAATCGTATATGAGTCTCAATGTTTCTCAATTCATCTGTAAATTCACAGTCGATTTTTGGACATTTAACAACAGATTTCAGAATTTCACGATTAACTGTCGGTTCGTAATGAATGTTTTTTTCCATATCCAAATTTTCTTCGTGGCATTCTTTTGTATCACCTGGGCATAGGTGTTCATTATTAATCAGATACCTTGTAATACACTTTAGGCAAAATCGACAGCTGCAAGGTCCACTATGTGCATTGATTAATAACTTTTTACAGATTGTGCATAAAAAATCAAGCTTTGATTCACAATTCAATTCAAAATCATAATTTTCCATCAACTGCCAAGTTTCAACTAATTTACTGTCATTCATTAAATTTATTATTCTTTAATTTTAAATAATTTTAAAATTTAATCTAAATTAAAAATGATTTATTATATGATGTTGCATAATTACTAATATTAAATAATAAAAGAATTATAACACCATAACTATAATATTAAAATTATTTAATTTAAAATAACATATTTATTTTAATAAGTTTTACTTTAAAAGAAGAAACTTAATGTAGTATTTGAATAAATTTTTAAATAGTAATAAAAGAAACTATAATTTAAGACTTTTGCTGCAAATAATATATTTATTACAAATGAAAAAATTTTCAACTATAAGATCGTCCTCCATTCCCAAATTGTCTAAATCTTTGTTATTATAATAAAGGTGTACATTTTATTTTATTTTTCTTTTATTTTTCATGCTGGTCCATTCATCAATGAATATACTGAATTTTTTACCATAGTTAAATCCATCTTTAGATCCATCTTTAAATTTGCAGCAAAAATCTTGAAACTAACAATATATATTTAATCAAAGAATTTATAAATAACAAGTTTTAATTCACAAAAAACCGCAAATTCCTAATTATTAAAACAACAAGATATCTAACTCTCCCCTTCTTAAGACTTTTTCCACTTCTTCAGCCACTCGATTCTTCTTTCTTTCGTTCCTGATTGTGAATGTAGTTCGACTCGATGAGGTGATAGAAATCTGGCGATTTTATTTGGGCCATCGTATTGCATACCATCCTTGTGCCTGTTCTGCGGCTCTTTACGTACGAGTACCTTCTCCCCAACCTCGAAAACACGAGTGCCCCTCTTTGTCTTATCCATAGCTCTCATAGTGTCTGCGGCTTTACTCGGGTAAAATCTCGCGTCTTCGATTCTTTCGCTTCTTGATATCTCGGCTTGTTTCAGGTTAGAGTGTAGGTTAACACTCCGTCCATAAATTATCTCAAATGGTGATAAACCTGTAGCACTTTGTCGACTGCTATTTATAGTGAACTCTATTCTGGGTAGAAGTTCGTGCCAGTTTCTCTCTTCACATCCGCCTGCCAATGTTGCTGTAATAAGATCTCTTATCGTTCGTATGGCTCTTTCGGCTAAACCATTTGATTGGTGCTGATAAGGTGAGCTGAATTCCTGTTTGATTCCAAGTTTCTGTAGCTTCTGTCTTAGGAAATTCCCTTCGAAATTTCAGCCACTATCTGTTAAAATACTCTTCGGTTTTCCAAATCGATAGATCCAACTATTAAGTATTGTTTTGAAAATTGTCCCTTCGTCTTGCTTTGTGATTGCAGTTAAAGAAATCAGTTTGCTAAAACGGTCCACCATTACTACCATATATTTTTTTGGCGTTTATTTCCATGTAAGCCACATCTATAACAATCTGTTCTAGGAATTCAGAGCTATATCTAGGAATAAATGTTTCCTTGGTTCTTGTCTTATCGATCTTTCTCTTAGCGCAGATCTCGCAACATTGTAAACAGAGTTGGATTGTTTCTTGCATTTTCGGCCAATAAAATATCTTTTCCATATAATGAAATAATTTCTTAACTCCAATGTGACATAGTTCTTCATGTAGCGTTGTTGTTAACAGGCCTGCAAATGTTTCTGGGACTAACATTAAGATATTTTTGTTCTTTTCTACTGCTATTAATCCTCCATCAATTTGTGTATTTTTTACGTTAAAAGGAAAACAATTCTTTTTCTCCCGTGTACATCCATTTTCCAATATCTCTCGCAGCTCTCGAAACCGAATGTCCTTTTGTTGTTGTTCCCATACTTTTTCCATAGCTTCTGTTCTTTGGATAGTATATATATATCTAATCTTTGATTTTCCTTCCTTAGCTTCTTCATGTCTTGTTTGACACTGGCTGCAAACCATACTTTTTAATCTTGATAGTCCATCTGCATTTGAGTGTTCTTCGCCTTTCCGATATTTTAGTTCAAAATCATATTCCGACAGGTTAGCTAACCATGTTTGGAATTGCGGACTGATTGGCGTTTTTGAAGTGTTCATGAAAACCAACGCTTTGTGGTCGGTGCGAATTATGAATTTTTTTTCCGTACAGATATTCTCTAAAATGCATGACGTATTCATGTACGGCGAGCAGTTCTTTCCTGGTTACACAGTATCCCTTTTCATGTGATGACATATGTCTCGAGCCATAAGCTATGACAGATTCTTCTCCATCTTCTGTAATTTGACTCAAAACTGCACCAATGGCTCCGAAACTAGCGTCTGTGTCTAAGATAAAAGTCCTATCTTCTCTTGGAAAATCAAGGATAGGTGCTTCGCACAACCGTCTCTTCAGAGTTTGGAAGCTCTCATTGCATTCTTTAGTCCAATTTATATCTTTATATCTCCCTTGAATAGCATTCCTTCTAGCACTGTGTGCATCAGTCTCTGGAATGTCGCAGGAGCTGTTGCTAAGCCAAACGGTAGTCTATTGAAGCAAAATTGTCCTTCTCTTGTACTGAATGCAGTCATTTCTTGAATTTCTGGAGCCAACTCCACTTGATAATACGCCTGACCTAAATCGATTGACGAAAATACTTTTGCATTCGCGAGACAGTCTAGTAAGAATTTGGTGTTAGGCATAGGAAATGACTCTTTTTCTGTTAAGGAATTTAATCCACGGTAATCTACACACATCCTGATAGATCCATCTTTCTTCCCTACTATAACTAACGGGGCATTCCAAGGACTCTTGCAACATCGAATAACATTTGCTTTCATTAACTCTTTTATCAGTTATTCAATCCTTTTCTCCATGTGCATTGGTTGACGTCGAGGATGTTGCATTATTGGGTCTCCTGTTATCCGCATCTCATGTCGAACTTAGTTTGTAAATCCCAGATCGAATTTGGATGCCATAAAAATTCCGCCGTATTCCCTGATCATTCCTTCAATATCTTTATTATTGTCACCTGCCATCGCCACTAGTGCTTTATTTATTCTTTCTTCATCAGTGTAAATTTTGTTTATCAATGACGTTTCTATATTATTGATTTTCACTAACTTTACTCCAAACTCTTTCATTGTATCAATGCCCCCTATGAATTCGGGTTTGATCTCTTTTACCACTACTACTGTGATTATTTTGGTCTTCTGATTCCATGTCGCCGGTATAGTCATGTATCCCATTGCTTCTTCACCTCCAGTTGAAAAAACTCCGCACAATAATATCATACTACGTTTACGTTCTGGTTTGCCTATTTTCTCCCACAAACTCTTGCTCATGACTGTTACTGATGCTCCAGAATCCCATAACATCTCTGTTTCGGCATTATTCAACATTATTTTACTCCAATTTCTTCCATCTTTCGCCTGGTACATCTCTTCTTCTGCCTCGCCTCTTCGTCGTTCATTTCTTATTTCTTATTGTTTTTTCCGTCTTCTCTCAATATAGTATATTTTTCAAGGACATTGTATCTATCTTCCATGTCGCTGTGAGCAGTTCTGAAAATTGGCTGTTCTCGGTGTAATCTCTTCTTTCAGATTTTGAATCTTCTTCTTCTATGCACGCTATCCTTTGATATCGGTGTGGAATCTCTTTCCGTAACGAAAAACAATCTCGGAAACCGTGACCTTCCTTGCCACATATCAGGCATTTATTTCCCAGTGGACACTCATACCTTCTGTGTCCCTTTTCGCCACAGCAAAAACAATCACCTACCGTTAATTTTGGGACCGATGCTTGTGGTAGTCCTCTACTTTCGTTGTACAGCCTCCTTGCTATATTCTTCATGGATATTGTTGGCAGCTTCCTTTCTGAGCTATTCGGGATTCTCGCATTTCTCAAGAATTGTTCTCTTGGGGATTGTTCTCGACGACCATGGTTATTTCCTTCATATTGTATTGGTCCGCGTATAGGATATTCGTCTCTTCTTGATCTGTGGTGACTAAATCGGTCTTCTGATTGCCTTCTTTGTGGTGACGTAGGCATGGGATTTTGGGTATTCTGTTGAATTCTCATCTGCCCTCCCTCAGTCACGCTAGCGTATGTTCTTTGACCGATTGCTTTAACAAATTCTGTTTTATGGTTTCCATTTTTGTTACTTTCAAAAATTTTCGCCAATGATCTCGTTTCTTCAATTTTTGTTTCTGGTTTCGTCAATAGTATCTCCCGCATTCTCGCATCGCGTGCTTTATTTGCGATGAGGTCTTGAACAATATCTTCTTCTGATCGTCCTGAATTTACAACTTCAGCTAAAGCTTTTCTTAGCCGTATCTCAAAAGCTGCAAACCTTTCATCATCTTCCTGTTCCATAGCTGCCAATTCTCTGATTTTGTCAGTTATAGATTTTGTAATTGTGAACGTATTTAAGAACCACGCTTTGGCTTTTATATCTGTTGTTTCTGTTTCTCTGACGTTTCCCCACAATGTCTTTGCTTCTGACACTAATAACACATCGAAAGTGCTTGTCAATCGCTGTCCATTTGTCAGCAACCATTCTTCTATATCTCTGATCCATTCTTCGGCTTCTTTTAAACCTCGTCCATCATATCGTCTGATGTTCAGTATGAGCATGTCTTGGCATGATTTCGGTAGGCATTCCATTAGTGATTTTGTCGATTTCGAAATGGCGTTGATATTTTGATTTTCGGCGTGGTCGCCAGTTAAATCCATCTTTAGATCCATCTTTAAATTTGCAGCAAAAAAAAAATTATTATAGAAAATCTGGGACAACATTCATAAACTGAGAAATAAGGGCGGATTCATGTGAAAAATTTTCAAAACTAATATTGAATAACAGCCAGTAATGAGGACCATAACTAATCGAATAGGGAAGGACAATAATCTAAAAATGGGATAGAAAATGAAAAGTGGCGTAGGACTTTCTATCGGCAGTCCAGAACCTGAAAATCAAAATGTAATTAGGAGTAGTTCTAGTAGTAGAGCTCACCTGTTCATTGATTTTCAGTCACTGTGTATTGGATTTTCAAAGGTATTATACAACCATTGATGAAATGTTGAATCCATTTAGAGGTTGTTGCAGCTGGGTACAATATATTTCTAGCAAACCAGCAAAACATGGGATCAAAATGTACGCATTGTGTGATGCTAAAACCTTTTATACTTCCAATTTGAAAATTTACAGTGGAAAACAACCAATTGGTCTATAAGCCTTGTCAAATTATCCTTTTGACATTGATAAAAGATTAATTGAACCAATGTAAAATTCTAATAGAACTATGACCACAGATAATTATTATACAAGTGCCTTTTTCACTGAATATTTACCAGAAAAAAAATTACCCTGATTGGAACCTTGAAGAAGAATATACGTGAAAATCCACCAGAATTTCTTCCTCATAAGAGTAAAGAAGTTCAAACCAATGACCAAAAAAATGATCAATTCTTGCGTGCCCCAAAAAATGTTGCGGTTATATTATTTCCAACATTACATGATACATGATATAGTTCCCACAATTAAAAAACCAACAGTTATTATATATTATAATGTTACGAAAGATGGTATATAAAGATATATATAATATAAACACGTTTTAAACAATAATAACTTTATTACAAAATAAATTAAAACTACAATTAACAGAATAAAAACAAGGTTTTGATATAACATACGAACATGTATATTTATTTGTATATTAAATTACTAATTAACCATACGTCGGTAGCGCCCATTTTTCTTACATCGTCGGTCGTGTGGGGTCTTTAAAGGCCCGGAGCTTAGAAAAACCGACATAAAATTTTAATTATTTAAGTTACAGGTTTGTGTGTCTCAGTAGATGCCTAAATAACAAGTACGCACTTTGCAATATATGCGCGGCTGAGTTTTCGCACGACGCCTGAGTAGAGTAGATTTTTGTTCGTGCGAGGGCTTGTTAACACCCTACGCGACCGATAAAGTATTTTTTTTGCTTGAAAAAATTTATAAAACCTAGAAAAAATATCTCAAAACATTAGATTTTTCTCTTTTTGATGACTACCTGAAATATAGAAGTACGTTAGATACCCTAACACGAACACAACGCCGACATATTATGCACTACACAGTAACAATATTTTACAAGAACAATCTCAAAATGAAGTTCGACCAGCCATAAAAAGATGCAAACATTGCCCTCAAAATCTTGACAGAAAATATTCAACAGTATGCGTCTCATGCGGTAAAATATATGCGCTAGACACGTGGTGTCAATTTGTGTAAGCTGTTCGGAAGATAAAAAAAAACAACCATTTCAAATATTCAATCAGGTCCTTCTACTTCTTGATTTTGCAGTAAAATTGAAAAATTGTAAACAAAATTTGAATAATTAATGACTTTGAAATGGCAATAATTTAGAAATACATAAAAATGGAGAAATTTCTAAATACTGTTTTATTCTTCCCTAAATGTGTTAAAATGGGTTTTTGATGATTAATTTTTTTTAATAAATTATAGTTAAAAATATATTTGAGTTACATTAATTGAAAATAATTCCAAAATAACTTTCATGCATAAAATCCTATAAAAGCTGAAAATTTATTAAAATTAAATATATATGTTGATTAAAAGTAATATTTAAGAACTTCATCGATTTATCGGTCTAATTCTTCCATGATAAAGAATGTTATGCCAGTTCAATTCGATAAATAAAATGAATATGTACCACCAGAGTTTTTATATATTTGTTTAAATTCATAAACTGAGACAGCTTCATTTACACTAATAGATGCCATTAAAAATTCATCAAGAATTAGTGAAATATTCATTTTAAATTACTCAAATGCGACGTTAAGATCAAATGCACAATAAGTACAAATAACATAACTAAATTAAATTCTTGAAAAATTTCCAACTCAATTCCAATTCAAAAATCGAAATCACGAAACAAAATAAAAATGAATAACTATAATCAAAAATCCATACGTTGATCTTGACACACTCACATTAAAATAAAAACATGCACACACATTTCAACACCGAAGATTTGATTGAACGCATACCCTAAGAGAAAAATTCTCCAATTTATTTTATAACAATTTGTTGAAATTAGGAAAATTGAGAGTTAATTTTTAAAAAATCAACCTATAAAACCAGTTTTTAGTATAAATTCTTTAAATGCTAAATTTAACGGTTCCAAATCATTTTCAAGTTCATATAATATTTTTTTCAAAAATCAAAAATCCACTGAAATTTTAAGTTTTTGGGATGTAAATAAAATTTCTGTGTGTTTGTGTGTATGTAGCACTAAAATTTATTCAAACTCATTCTCATCGATATATTTATTCAATGCCGGTGAAGTTAATATAAAGAATTTAAAAATTGATATGAATAAATCTGTTCACCTGTTACCAATTAACTTTGATTATAATGGAAAATTATAGAATTTCAAAATAAACTTTTTAAGACATTTTCTAGACATTTACAAATAATTAAAATATATTACAGTATATCAGATATCTCTTGTCACTAAATACTGTCTTGTCGTATCATATAAATCACAGGCTCATCAAAGCCGATTGTGAAACATTGGTACCAAGTTTTTTTAAAGAACTTAAAATATAAAATGTGATAATTCCAAAATAAGAAATGTACAAAGTATTTATTAACAATTTTCATCAAAAGCGTAATTATAAATCTCTTTTTTACAAAAAAGTCGTTGCAAATAATTGTAGATTCCAACCAAAACTAATACTAGCACAGTTAAAGTTATAAAAAATATTTTTATCCAGCCATTTTCTTTACATATTGAATAGGTTTTCATACATTTGTTATTTGGGAGAATGTTTTTGTTTGGTTCACAATCATGGTTATACCTTGAACACGATGTGTTGCCAGCTAGGAATTCGGGAATATACTTCGTTTTGCAGAATTCATCACATTTCAGGGAGTTATTTAATCTCCAAGGATCCACTTTGAACCCATAATAATACAATGTTTTGCACGGAATGTCTTGGTGGAAATGAATTTTCGAGGTTTTGTCTTTGCATATAGATTTTTTAGAGTTTATCAATCTGAATTTTTTGTCTTCAAGCTGATACGTTGTCATCACCAACCATCGAGATTCTGCGGAGAATGGACAAACTACGGTAACCGAAATTGCATGACAGTCCAACTGAATTTGGTATTTAATATTCCACATTAGGGTGTAATGAAACAAAGTGAATAAAACAGAAATAGTAAAATAAGTTGAACTACACATTTTGATGAAGTCAAAATAACAGCAATTGTGAGTAATCAGATAAAATATATCATCAATATATCAACGTAAATAGCTCTAAATTCATTTTTCATTAACAATTTATGTTTCAAGTATTCAATTTCAATTAAATATAAATAAAAAATATTAAAATATAAATATTAAAATTTAAATATTAAAATTTAAATATTAAAATATATATGAGGTGAAAATCAAATTAGGAAAGGCAGTTAAATTAGCCGAATAAAATGAAATTGGAGCGAGCCGTCAAAGAAAAAGGGGCAATTTCCTTAAAGCGAATTAGAGCTACAAGAGGAAGCCCGGGGGGAAGGTAGATTCAGACTAATTTGTCAAAGTAAAATCAACTACAAAATGGGTAAAAACGCGACCGGCAAGAAAACAGAATTGCCAGTTGGTCGAAGAAAAAGAACGTACCAAAAAGGGACATCTCTCGTTGGAAGATTTATCCCTGCGTGAGATTGATAGTGCAGACCAAAGTCGGTGTTAAATAAGATTTTGTGTTAGGTCGTTTATTTAATTTGAAAAGAACACAAACGAGTCACACAGTAATACCGACTTACACAATATACCCAACATATATATTAAAATGAAAATATCTTTAGTTTAACTTTAAACCAAATTTTTTAAAACATTACTAAACATTACAAAATATCATTTTAAATTTTACAATCGAAATTTTGTCAAAATTTGATTGAATAACTAAGTAAGATTAAAAATTTCAAATGGAAAATTTATTTTTAAGAAATTTTAAATAAATAAAAATTTTTATTATATTAAAATGGCTTTATAAAAGTTTAAAGACAAAAATTAAAAATTTTGCAAAGTATTAAAAATAGTTACACAAAATATTAAAAATAAATGTAGTATTTTTTATTATAAATTTGAAGGCATCACAATGACTATGTTTTTCTTAAATCTTTCCACTTTCATTCTTATATAACACATAAAAAATATTACACAAAATCAAACGTAATAAAAATAAAAAACACCAAAAATAAGCCATTTTCGTTAGAAATTTGCAAACCAACAGTCATTAATCAACTCATTGAACCCCATCCGTTCATCTGGCAACAATTGTATACACTTCTCAATCAAAAGTCGAGCACTTGGCGAACAATGGCGAATTTTCAGTTGATTGCAACAAAAGGTTTCGCATTCTGAGAAAAACGGCTGCTGCCTCTCGATGCAGGAATACATTAAACAACCGAAATTGAAAACCAAACTGGGTTTAATTTCGTAAGATTCATTTAAATAAGATTCTGGACTTTTGTATCCTATCGTTCCGCAATTGAATGTGCACTCTGGATATTCAGATGTATCATAAATGATATCTTCAAAATCAATCAGTTTTATTTCTAAGCTTTTTTTATTAACCATGATATTTTCTGGTTTGATATCTCCATGATAAAATCCTAACTCTGACATTCTGTACAATATCAAGAGAACATTTTCCAAAATATATTTGTAAATCATTTCTTCACTGCACTCATGGATAAAATTAAACAAATCCAGCCAATCTTCATCAAGAAATTCCATGACAATTGTTGACCAGCTTTCTCCATCGTGATAATTTAACAATTTTGGAACGAAACTTTGATTTGATAATAATTTTAAATAATAATATTCATTCGGAATTATATTTCCGGTTTTGGGATCTTTTAAAAATGTATAATTCTCTTTAATTTTAATAAAGGATTTCAAAAGGACTTTGTTATTATTTTCATCTAATGCATGACCGACAAGACCTTTTAATGAACAACTTATTGTCGTAAAATCGTGATAATTTTCATCTTCTAAACTGTCAATTTGACAATGTCCATCTATCAAACTGTCGACCTGATTTCTTTCAATTTCTAAATTTTCTAAGTGTTCCATTTTCTATTTATTTTTTTAGTTATTATTAATTATAATTTTTATAAATAAAACAAATTTGTAAATATGATTTTAATATCTTGATTTTAATTGGTTTAAAATAGAATTTTATTACTTAAATTTTCAAAAATGAATTACAATTATTATTATTATTATGAAACATTATTAAAATTGCTGGATTTGTATTTGACGTGTTCATTCATACAAAAAGATATCTGAGCTTCCCATTTGTAAGTTGTGTTTTGAAAAGTTTTTTGAAAAGCAAAATTTAATTTTCAAAAAAAATTTCCCCAGTATGTATGTGAGTTAGTGGGCTCCTATCCATCTATTAATATTCTTTTTGAATCTACTAGAGCTCCATTGAAAACCGATCTCGTTAAGGGTAAATTGTTCAATGTCTTAACCGATTTAGCTAATGAGTTATTTACAAACTGACATCAATCAATAAATCGCATTTTATGGCTACCAAAATATGCCATAAATAATAAAACCCTTCACTTCTAAGTGGGGTACATGATTAATTCCGGTTGGAAAATTGATTTATTCCATGTAAATCAAATTATGAAACATAATAGGTAATATTTCAATGATTTTTCAAAAGACAAATTAAATTTTTATATACATGAAAAATTATTATAATCTCTAACCTTATTTACTATCTTTTTCTTGTGTTGAGGTAGAACTTGAGATTTGGATTTTGTTTAAATGTTAAACTTAACTAATGTAATTTAAACTAAACATAGATGGGTTTACTTCACCAATAACATGAAAATTGTTGTCATTGACCATCACTTCTAGTTGTCCAGTATCAATTAATACATCTTTTTCAATGTCAAGTTTTCAGGTAAAACTTTAAACAACCACTAAAAAAATATTGGGCAGAAAATTCGTTTTAACTATTAAACAAAATATTTATCAAAAGTCTGAAAAAGTTGAAGTTCAAGAAAATTTAGTTTCGTTGTGACATATTTTCTATTAAGTAATACCACCTTCGAGAAGCCAAGAACTTAAATATAACCACTGATCATATTTATTATTACGGTAACCGGGCAAAATGACACGGACAAATTGTCATCGAGGCGTTGCATACTATGGTGACCGACTACAACAACCAAGATCCAATTATGTATTTAGGAAACATTGCATGTATTTTAAACATTAATGTTGTTGACTTCATTATTCATTTTTTATTTATAAAACACTATTATTATTTTTAGAAACATTTTTAAATAACCTACAAATAAACACTGTTCACTTTATTGACTGAGTGTCTGACAAATTAATTTTGCAAGATTTAATTATTATCATAAACTACATTTAGATTAAATTTCAATAAAAAAGATTATATACTTTTTTCATTTGTTTTTTCATCATATGCCCGTGCTAATTTTGTCCTCATGACATTTTGTCCTACCTCCATTATTACATACTGATACTTAATTCTAATTACTGATAAATTATTTTGTCTACCAATATTTTATTTAAAATGCTAAATGAATAACTGAAATTTTATTTTGAAATAAAAGGCAAACTTCAAAGAAACAATTTAAATTTTACTTTTGATCTGTGAGTAGTCAGATTTTCTCAAAGATTCTCTGTGGACATAAATGATTTCCTGAAATGTAGACTATTAAGAAATACCTAATACACTCACAACATATATATTTTGAAAAATTTGATTGATCTTCACAAGAAATAATTTAAAATTTTAATTACCTTTTATTATAATCTAATCAAAGTATCCGACATCTGCTGGGATCATAAAACTGGGAAGTGTGGTTTGATTCAAAGATTCAATTATTATTAATTTTTAATTATTTTTTTATAATAATTAAAATGATTATTCTGTTTAATGAGTAGGGGATATTTTTGTTTAACTGTTGTTAATATTGTCGTATAATATAATAATAATAATAATAATAATAATAATAATAATAATAATAATAATAATAATAATAATAATAATAATAATAATAATAATAATAATAATAATAATAATAATAATAATAATATTAATAATAATAATAATAATAATTTTATTTATATGCAATTGTAATTATTTTATAATCGTAAATTTTCTTATTTAATTTATTAAGTTTTTTTTTAATAAATCGTATTTTTTTAAAATAAATTATAAATAAAATAATTTCAGTTCATTAAAAATATTATTAACATTGAAAATTGAAAATATTTAAAAAAAAACTTTAAAAAATATATATATTTAACCGTTTGAGCCGCACGGTCAGTAAAACGATGATCGAAAAAGCAGATGTATCCAAAAGGCCAATTTTCCAGCCTATGTATCGGATATTATTACTCGATGTGCTGGTAGTGAAGCCAGTGTCAAAATTTCAATAGAAATGGTGCACACTTATTGGTTTTTCTTTTTAAAAATAGACTTTTGACAAAGTGAAAGTAAAAAAAGGTATATATTAAACAAAAGGTATGATCAACATACAATGTTTACATCATTCAAAATAACTCTAAACCACACAAACTTTCTGTGTCACGAATTAGTTGGGAAATATCGTTGTAAAACTTGCGGGTTGTACGGAGAGAGGGTTGCGTGATAAAACAGAACATTACAGAACAGAATATGATAAAACAGAACACGTACAAAACAGAACTACTACAAATCAGAACAGTGACAAAACATAACAGGTATAAAACAAAACTATGACGAATCAGAACATGGTAAAAATAAAACATTTTTTATTTGTTATCTCTATAATTACCATGTTACCTGGCTTGCTAATGAAGTTAGTCCTTCACTATAGGGGTTTATTAATACAATTTCCAATAATTATATAATGGTTTCCAACATATCAAATTTATTCAGTGTCTTTTTGAATCTTCTGTTAGATACTTCGCGTGGCATTTGAATTTTTCGTTGTGAAAACAAAATTGGCACAATGTTTTTTATGTCTTTAGATAAATATACGCAGCAAAGTTAATCATTCACAAATTTTTGTAAGATTTTCACTAATTGTCTCTGTGTGTATATGAAACAGTTTTAATGTTTTATTGTTTAAATCAATAATTTGGCGGCATTATAATTCAATTTATTCATTGAGCCTATTTTGGCACTGCTATATTCATTTGACATTTTAGTCTTAAAAAAGCTTCTTGACAATTTTCTACTGTTGCAATCTTATTTAAAAGGTATAAAATACTGTTGAAATGTAGTTTGCAATATTGGTTTATGATTTACCTTGATTTATTTTAGAGATGAAAGCTATTTCAAAAAGTAAGCGAGAGAGTATCGTTTCTCTTATAAATGAAGGACTATCTTCTTGTCAAATAGAGATGTGAATCAACGTAGGACGTGCAACAGTTAATCGAATCCGTACGAAATATTGTCCATGTGCCCAACACCTATCAGCTAGTAGGTCAACAAAACTTACGCCGGCTGACAAGCACAGTCTGTTTCGAATGGGGACTTCTGGTGCAGCAAGCTAATAATATATAGTCTGCGTCGAAGGCTTATTTTATCATTTATCTTTTACCATTTTCTATGCTGCTATCAATAAGCTATAATAATAATAATAATAATAATAATAATAATAATAATAATAATAATAATAATAATAATAATAATAATAATAATAATAATAATTATTATTATTATTATTATTATTATTATTATTATTATTATTATTAAATGATGATTGCTTAGTAGCAGCATATATTATTTAAAACAATAAAATGATATTTTAAGCCTTTTGCTGCAAAAGGCCTAAATTATCATTTTATTGTTTTATTATTATTATTATTATTATTTTGACCATAAACAATTCAATGTAAAAAACAAATGTTATCAGTAATTCCAATTGCAATCAAAGATAACAAATTAAGGCAGCGATTAATAATGTTCCATACGAATTTCCAAGCAAATAATTTTTGAATCCAAATTATTTGTTTACCTAAATATTGGGAAATATTTAGAATTTTCCTTATCTCTATTCAAGCAGTGCCATGATTATTAGATAATAATAAAACAGATATAATTTATCTGTGAATATTCCATGAATCAATGATTCTAAGATAATCAATTGCAAGATAACCAATCAATATTCCAGTCTTTTGGTGCCTAATATTATAAATCAGTAATATTCGAATTTAAATATTTCATTGATTACAAAATCATCAAAAGCTCTTAAACTTCAATTATAATAAAGAGAAACGTAATAAATTGCTTGAAATAAAAATTGTTTTTATTTTTAAATATTATTAATAAAAACAATAATGAATAAATAATATTAAAATAATAATAATAATAATAATAATAATAATAATAATAATAATAATAATAATAATAATAATAATAATAATAATAATAATAATAATAATAATAATAATAATAATAATAATAATAATAATAATAATAATAATAATAATAATAATAATAATAATAATAATAATAATAATAATAATAATAATAATAATAATAATAATAATAATAATAATAATAATTACAACAAATAATAATAAAAGTAATAATAATAACAATCATAATATATAATTTTCTATAGTAAAATTAATTTCAGTGCATTCTGCGTCACGATTTCTTGTACGTCTCTAATTATATCTCTGTCTGAGCGCAACCTTATACATCATCCTCCAACACTCTGGGGATCTGTCGAGATCGTTCTAATTTTGTTAATTCGTCGTTCTCAGCATCGAAACTTTTTGATTTGAGATGCGACGATAATTTCCTTTTACTGGAAGAAGGAATTCGAATCCCGTTTTCATTACCATTTTCGATTATTAATCTAATGTAGGACACATGTATATATTGATGCCGTTCACAGCAATCAAAATTCTTAGTGTCACCTATCTTTTCCGGATTGAACCTGGTCGATACTCGATTTAATATGATAACTGGCCGATTTCTTATTTAAGTTTTTCAATTTCTGGGGCATGATCCTTGCAAACCGGGAATTTATTTGCCTTAAAATTAGGGTCACAAGGTAAACATCCAGAATATCGAAAGACCAGTAAGTTTTAATCCTTGACATTATCCTTTCATACGTCATCACTCTCATAGTCGTGCTCATCAATCAGGTCCAAATTACATTCGCATTAATCAAACCAACTATGTTAATGTAACGACTGAGGAGTGAAATGTAAGATCATCATTCGATGAATTCAACCTAAACTCTTCCAAAGCCAAAGAATTTATACAAACGATTTACAAATTAATTATTATCTTTATTGTCCTTCCTTCAATTTCATAGGTGAGGCCTATAGTTCTAATGAACTGTGTCTGTTGACTGGCCAACGGTCTACTAAAACAAGTACCTGCTCCATCAACCAGGTAGTTGAGTATCATGGATTTACATATATTTAATGATAACGAAGAAAGTGAACTTTTAATTATATTTAAACAAATTCTATCAGAGATGTAATAGTGTTTATGTTTAAAGACGAATGATGATGAACGTCGATGTTCTGGCCTGCATCTGGTTGTGACCTACTCATTCGTGATTGTAGAATGGCTAGATCATGTCGTTACCGGGATATGAATTTGGTTGATCCGGCGAAATCGAGGGATAGACATTTGAAGAGTCATCACTTGACATTCAAAGTACATGGGATTAATTTCTGTAGGTCGAATGCTTCACATTGGAATTTGAGTGAGATCCCGTTATTTGGTCGTTTCGTCTGATCCACAATACCCGGATCCTGATGATGCGATGAACCATATCGCGTTTTAGGTTGAATCTACATGGATGACCCATGTATACATTTTGTTGAAACACTAAACTTCACAAGGTATAATGAACGTAAAGATAGAAACTTTATAGTATTAACGATATTCAGCAGATTATCCGAGTTTCAAAGTTTGATGATGAACTAAGACTTTTTAAAGATTTTCAAGATATTTTTACAAAGGTACAATTTTTATGGATACTTTCGTGTTATCGTCCCACCAACTATAAAATTAACAACTGAAATATTTACAAAAAATATTTAAGTTTTAATTAATTCTAAAAATGTTAACGAGCATTCTGACCCTTAAATGGAAAAACTTACAGTTCTTGATTCGAAGACTTCCCAACAAAGATGCTTTTATCACCTCCCTGCTAGAGCGTGTAATCGTTCAGTTAGTACAGATATGTGAAAATGGTAACTAGGTGAATCTTGTTTTAAGAAAATGAAACAAGAACTGATTTTGTGCCGAAGGAGTGCCGAAAGGAGACTGGAGTGACTATCAAGAAATGGCTGGTTGGTTCATGGCTCTTCCACATTCTTTTCATTTCTTTCTGGGCCTATAAAATGACTTCAATCAAGTATTGTGCATGAAGACGTGGAATGAATAATAACACAACAGTTGACTGGAGCAACCACATGAAAGAGGTATGTCTTTGGAAGCTGCATCGAAATCTTGTTATCATTGGAAAGCCGGGCATATCTGTGGAGATCGACAAAGCACTGCCTGCTTAGAAAATTAATCGTTTTGGTCGAATCTTTTAACATAAAGTGTTCAAAAGAATCTGCTTTGAGACGAAGAAAGTATTCATGTTTGTTGTCCCCAATCGTTCAGCAGCAATGATACGCCAGGGAATGATCATCTTCTCCGATGAGTAGCATGTCTATCATCAAATTCAGAATCATGTTCTTAAAGGTCTGCCAAATTACCTACATCACAAAGTAAATCACAGCAGCAATTTTGTGGATTTAGTAACTGGAGCGCATATGCAACATGTGGAGCGTCTGTAGCGATCGACGAAGGAGAAGAACAAGAGACAATGCTGAAACAATTGAGAAATGTGAACTGGTTATATACCGTCATTCGCTGTAAAGTCACAATTCATTCGGTGCAGTTCTTCTGGAGATGGCCTTATTTCTATTCACTTATAGATCAAATTATTCTTTCACTGTTTTCGTAAAAGTTTTAAAATTTTATAGGTAACGAGACGATAACAAAAAAATACCTTTTTATGGAAAATTATGTTGATCCCAGATGTTCTCAATCCAAAGTATGATGTCTTCTTTTCATTATGCCTAAAGAGTTTTAACTCCCCATCAAACATAACCAATGAATACTTTTTGGGAAGACCCTTTATTATTTTAGACTAATTAAATTTTATTTTTTAGTGGACTCTCTTCAAACATGCTGAAACATTCTCTTTTAAGTTTTGAAAATAGGTTTCCTAACGTTAATAAACTATATAAGTGTGATTCATTTAACAAGTCATATTTCTTTTTAGGGATTTGTATCTTCAATTTAAGCATTTACAATTATTTAGTGAGCAAGTTCTCTTATTCTTTTGCTGCAGCTCCATGCCCAGGGCAATCGCCCTATTCGCCAGCCCATCAAAATGGCACTGCTCACCATTATATTATTAATATTTTTGTAAATGTGTTTTATTAATTTATTAATTTGTTTAGGGTTTGGAAAATTTATTTTGGAGAGGAGCCCCTTTTGGAGACTATGTAGATTAGTATTGAAACTGACATTATTTTTACAACTCAAATAATGTGTATCACAATATATACCAGGCGGTAACGTATGTATGCATAATGGTAATGTTGCTAAAGGTTTCCACATGTTTTATATAAAAAAACCTTTTATTCTTGTACTAAATGCACTTAAAACTAATTTAAGAAGAAGAGCTGCTGTGAAAAGTTGTAGTGAAAAAAATATTTTCCTTCCTTGTTAATCTAATGTTATCAAAATAAAACATCCAGCCAAATTTTGACTTGAAACTTACTGATGAACTTTGCGCTGTCATAAATATACTGTCATATATATACGTGAGAGAAGAAAAGCACCACAAAAAACACTACTTGTCTCATTCAAACCTTTATCAAATTAAATACACTGAAAAAGAACAAACAGTCTTCCACACTGTAAAAGCAATCTTGCCGCTGTTATTTATATAAATGTTCAATAACTGTTGTGGCAAAAAGGGTGTGCCGACATTTAAACATGCGACAGATTAACATAGACCCACTTTAACATACGACAGATTAACACTGTGACATATTATCATAGTGACAGTTTAACACGGATACACTTTAACATACAACAGATTATCACACATTTTAATTTTAACAGATAACAATGGAAGTGATCATAGGCTAAATAAAGTTAAAATTTGCTACATATATGCATTTAAAAACGTTACCAACTCGAATTGAACATACGATTTTTCTTAATTAAATGTATATAGGTACCTATTGCATGATACAACATATTTTAAGTAACAATAATATGAATGAAAATAAAATTATATGGTATGAGACCAGAATTTGAACGAAAGTTGGGATGTTTTAGGTACCTTGTTCTTATTCCAGATTTTTTTGAGTAGACTTACCAACAAAATTACAAATTTAAAATTGTATAAAGTTAGAATATATAAATAATTTTCGGTTAATGGTTTTCTAAATCATTGAAGTATTATTAGATTCGCCCTCCAGGTTCGCAATATTTTATTTTGTAAATACATGTATATTTTGTTAATATTCTCTTTCTTTTATAAAACAGTTTTTGTTTACTATACAAATACTTAAAAAAAATTACTCACCGTCAAAAATATAAACAGGAGTAACTAAGTAACTTAATAAGCAACACAATGGTGAGACACACAATTCACATATTAAATGCTTGGTTTTTCGCAGTGTGTCAATATTAAACTGTCACTATGTTAAATTGTCGTATGTTAAAGTGGGTCTATGTTAAAATGTCGCATGTTAATCTGTCTATGTTAAAGTGTCGCGTGTTTAAATGTCATGTAACCGGCAAAAAGGTCTTTTCAGGACCAAAAATTATAAATGAATCAAAGAGAAGAGGTAACTTACACTGAATATTTTTTGCATTGAAAATATCAAACTTAAACAAACAAATATTGATGAATTCTTGAATAATTTCAATATAAAAATATTTAGTGATTGAAGTTTTTTATTTCTTAACATGTATTTTATTACAACATAAGGTTGGATTTAAAGTTTAACAATGCCATTTCCAGGAAGTCATGATCATATTAATATTAATAAACCCCAGACAATAAAACTTGTAAAATCTGGTTTTATTAAAATTACTAAAATTTTAAGTATTTCATATCAAAATATTTCAAAGTGTTTCATAAAAGCATAGAAAAATAATTTATTAATTATTGAAAAGTAATTGGAAATTAAATTATGAATTAAAACAAAATTTTACATGAAATAAAATTCTTTTGTAAAAATCGTTTCATTTTCCAAATCTCAATTTAGAATTTAATATATAAAAACTAATTAACAATTTGGCATATGCAAACATTTGTAGAATTTCATTTGATTCAATTATTTATTACTTTGATTACATTTATTATTTCGTGCTAATTTCAGTGTTTAATGAAAGGAGACAATCAATTCCAGTGATTTAA
Organism: Schmidtea polychroa; assembly: GCA_959609185.1. Classification (NCBI taxonomy): domain Eukaryota; kingdom Metazoa; phylum Platyhelminthes; order Tricladida; family Dugesiidae; genus Schmidtea; species Schmidtea polychroa. The sequence goes on from CAUHTR010000069.1 coordinate 183,027, forward strand.
CAATAAACATCCTGAAATTATTTCAAACCCAACTAAAAAAACAGGATAAAGACAATTTTTTGAAGGCATAAATATATTTTTTCTATTTCTCATGAACCATCAATAATATATGAATTTCAAGCAATAATAATAATAATAATAATAATAATAATAATAATAATAATAATAATAATAATAATAATAATAATAATAAAAATAATAATAAAAATAATAATAACATTAACAATTTATTAAAAAGAGAGCTTGAGGACTATAAATCAGTAATATATCGATGTTTGTTGATACTCGTGAATTTTCGGCACTGCCTTTTTCAAGTGAACAAACATCGATATATTACTGGTTTATAGTCTTCAAGCTCTCTTTTTAATAAATTCAATGGAAAAAATAATCAGTGGTGAAATTGGAAAAAAAGTTCTTATAATAATATTAATAATAATAATAAAAAAAAATAAATTTATACATATTTATAACGGTAATTATAATAGTAATTATTGTAATAATAAAAGTCAAAATCAAATAAAAAATTAAATGTAATTGTGATAAAATTTATTTAACTAATAATTTCGAATCTTCCTCAAAAATATCAAGTATGTTTTTGACCTCATTATTTTAACAAAAATTTCCAGTAGTGCCTTTTAGGAATTTAATGAAATTCATCCTTTAATTTAAATTACAAATTTCTTTTTTCAAAATCTAATTATCAAGGGATCTCTCGAAATTTATTGGGAAAATCTTTATTAAATTGCCATTTTTATTCCTAGTACACTTTTCTGTAGAAAATGAAGCAGAAAATATCAAAATTGTATCAATTTAGATAATTTTCATATAGATATATATTTTCTCAAAATTAATCTGGTAATATTTTTGTTAATTATTAATTTATGATTTGAGGAAATTTAAAATGGAAATCAAAATGCAAAATAAATCATATCTCATTTTATCAAAAATATAAAACTTTTATAATTTTATAATTTTAATTATATTTAACACTTATATTTGAATTTTATTTGATAAAACATAATACTTTATTTCTCAGTTGCAAATTTTATTTAAATTTAAAATTAACAAAATAAATTCCCGGAATAAAATTGAAAAAATAATTTTTGCCTAAAATGATACGTATTTTTGATATTTTCTACATCGTATTTTACAAAAAAATTGATATAAAAATGTATATAAATATTTTTTTAAAAAATTTAAATTATGTATATTATAAAAATTATATATATTAACCATAATATATTCACATTTAAACAATATAAAATAAATGTGGATTTAAACATTTTTATCATTTGATGTCTTCTAAATATAATTCTAATCAATATTTGATGAATGAAGTAAAACAAAATAAGTTTTTGGCAATATATATATAATATAAATATAGAATAAAAAGTAAATTAAATTATTTACAAATAATTAAAGCTTCAAACGTCAATTAATAAAGCAGAAATTCTGCAAGTTAAACAAAATTCTTGTTCAAACATCGAATTTACAGTTCAACATAAACTAACAGTCTATATAAACAATTCCCATTCCACGAATTAATGTCACAAGTCAAATATTTATTTTTATTAAAAAAATTAAATTTTTCCCTTTAATAAAATTTAATGTAAAATGCGCAAGGAAAAACTTTTACAAAATTATTAAATTGTTTAAATTGAGAAAATTGCCACAAGAATCGAATCTAAATATATCTTCTTTGAAGCATATTTTTTATTGATTTTATAGACTTTTGAACTTGTTTTTTTAATTCCTGATTAAAGGATTTGGAATTAATTTTCCTAAAATATTAAATAAACATTCGTTCCTAATTTTTCATATAATTTTAGAAAAATTTTATTTTGACTAGCAATAAAATTTTTAGCAAATCTTTAAAATATTTTGTCGAAAAAATATAATACAAATAAATAACTCTTATAAGCCATTTCCGCGGTGCCTTTTTATTAAATGAATTATTTCGACTTAAAATAGCCCCTTTTCAAAAAGTATAAAATAATAGAAAAGGTTTTAAATTCTTTTAAAAATTAAACATTTACAAAAATTAATTTTCTAGTATTAAAATTGCAATAAATTTGTAATAGATAATTGTCCTCCAGAACTGACCCCCATCACAGATTATTGGGAATACACGTACAACAGAAGATAACAAAGACGCCATCAAACCAAATCCGATGTTTGCACTTGAGCTTCTCCGTACCATTAATTCAGAGAGGGAAAAGATCGTGATTGACGATAAAGCATGACGATAAAGGCCATTTGTTTAAATTGGAAATCTTTTAATCATTTCGACCCAGTCCTACACGTCAAATCATATTACAAAAATCATAGCACAGCTATTCAACCTAGAACATCAGAACCTAATAACGAACAAAAAAATAATGGCAACTTTTAGAATGAGTCTTTTTTATTTGAAAATGCGTGTTTCTTACCTAGAAATTCTAATGTTTTCCTTTATTTTTTTTGTTTGAAATTTTTAATTTTTTTTTCTTTATATTTGTCTTAATTTATGAATTAAATCCTTCAAATTATAATAATTAATCAATATACTTTTTTTTTATTTTTACCTTTGTTAAAATTTTATAGTTCACCACGCCTAAAATCTTATAAACTCACTAACATTCTAGTATTGCAAGTAAGAATTGGAAACCTTTTGAATGCAAATAAATTGTACCCGAATGAATTATAAGAACTGTTTTCAAATTTCACAACTGATTTCTTTTCCATTGACATTGTATTTATTAAAACGCTTGACTATAAATCAGTAAATATTTTTGGCACTGCCTTTTTTTAAATTCACTTGAAAAAGGCCAAAAATTCGTGAATGTCAAAAACATCGATATATTTACTGATTCATAATCAGGCTTTTTAATAAATACATAAATGAAGTTTTTACTGTATTCGTCTGTGAGAGTGAAAGATATTTACGTACAGAAATGTTTTTATGTATTATATTGAATGAAAAAATTTTTCAATTTATCCGATTAATTTGTTTAGAAATTTTTTTTTCGACAAAATTAATTTTCAATGCTCAATTATATAATTAAAATTTATAATAATGGTAAATAATAATTATTTATTTAATTAATATTTATTTCAAAAATAACTCATTAAATGAAATTATTAATATTTTTTGTAAAAAACTATGATCATTTTCAGTACATCAAAATTGATAAATAACATTTCCCCTTTAAAAATCCACTTTATCTGTTCTAAAATTACATAATATTAAATCTATCAACGATTCATAAAAAAATCATATTTCATGAAAAATAAGGTCAACTACAAAAAGACTTTACAAAAAGATTAATTTCCTCTCTTTCTCTCTCGCTTTTTCTATACGTATCTCTTACTTCGGTTATCGCATATCACTAATCACATTTAAAAAAATCTTAGCAAGAAAGATATAAATATATACAATATCAAGCTGATGACATCTGAGACAGTAATATCGTAAGAGAACTAACTAAAAATAACTCCAAACATTAAACACAAGATTCTTTATCACTAATACTGTAAACGGGAGGGGGACTATCGGGAGTTGGAGAAGGAGTTATCAAAATTTGCAATTGATTTTCAAATCCTCCTTCGTTGGATAAAAACGTCGGTTTTGTGTCTGATTCTTTTTTTGGATGGACAGTAAGATAGTCTTTGTTAGAATCTGATTTGTCAGCCACAAAACAGCTTGAATTTCGAGCATTCGGCCGTTTAACGGCACTGGAGAAGGATAAATTGGATTTTGATTTTGTCAGTTTCAGCACATTTTGAATACCCTGTCGTATTGCTGATTTTCTTTGAGAGAATGAATTCCGACATTTTTTCGATGCGCCTGACGGTTTTTTCTTTCGAGCATTCACTGATGAATTCGATGCCATTAAATTTTCGCATTCATCTGGATTGCTTTTGTCATCGTCATCGTCGCTTCCAATCGGTGTCACAGAACTGACGATTTCCTTCACTAGATTCAGATCTTCTTTCAAATCTTCTCTACTCGACACGATTTGGGGATTTTGACCGATTTTACTCAATCTTTCAGCCGCAACACTCTCCATTGTTCGACGCATTAACGGGTAATTTTCTAAGACTGCTTGAAAATGTTCAGCATCAAGTGAATACAAATTGCAGTAGGTTTCCGCCCGAACGCTTGCGACTCTTTTAGCATTAGTGAGAAGACAAATTTCTTAAATAAAGTAATAATTCAGTTTTAAAGTAGTTAAATTGTTAAAATCACTAAGAACGTTTTAGAAATATTCTTTTAAACAACAGGAAGGGTTATAATTAGGACATGTTATGGTCAAAATAAAACAGTATGTTTAGAAAACATAAAAATATATAAAAAAATTAAATCTTTAGCTAATCTAATAAATAAAGATGAAAGTTTGTTTGTTTGTTACGCATAGAATTTTCACACCGTTGGATCTAGGGTGCTGAAAATTTGCATGTGACCCTCATATGACTCGGGACAGGTCATAGGCTATGCTTCAACCCCCAGGTGACCACCCTAGGGTACCCTTAGTCGGTTTGTTTGTCTGTCCAGTCAGCAATTTACTATAAAATAAATAATTTTTTATATGCTTGCTACTTGCAGTTGAAAGTAATATAATTTAGTCAAAAGTTTTCAAAGCAGAATTCAAACATGAAGAATTTGAATTTTATTTGATTAGTGAACCAGTTTGCAATTGGAAAAATATTGCCAGTTATTTTTCGATTTAAATTGGAGTGCGTTTCCCATTTTACAAATTGAAATTTATTTTGAAAGCTTTTCTTATTGTGCATTAAACATGGAATTGAAGCTGTTATATAATTAATACTGGAACGTAATAACATCATTAAACAAAAAATTAATTTAAATGAATTATTATAATAAATGTAAACTTGGGCAAAGCCGGGTACAACAGCTAGTAATATATATTTGTGAGAACGATGAAAAAGGAGCAAAAGGAGCAAAAGGAGTGACTAATTAACAATATTAAAAACAAATTTCACACATTAATCACGTTGAAAACGATTTGATTAATAATTACTATACTATTTTATACAAACGAGAAAAAGTTTAATGAAAATAGAAAAATGCAGATTTAATTATTTGCAAGTAACATCTGACTGAATTCAGTTTCATTTTCTCAGGTATGAATCATAACTACTTATATCAATATTGAGTATAATCTCTCTCTGGCAGAGTCTCTGCTTAACCTTTTATTAACACAGCATGATAGATGAAATCCCAAATAATGAAAAAAAAATTACAAATTAAATTTTTTGACTGAAACATAAAAACATAGCAAATCTGGAGGAAAATAACTAGAAATTAAGATCACAATAAGAGTTAGAAAGAAAAAAAAAGTAATTTCACAAAAGAAGTTGGATCAAAATTGAAGTTAAAATAGACAATTCGATAAATGACGGTAAAAGTTCCTATAGACTGAACTACTCATACTTGAACACAAAGTCTCGCTTTTAATTTCAATTGGTTTCTCCATTGTTAGCATTCTCTATAAAGCACTTTCGTGTTTCTTTTCCTTTATATTCTCCAGTAGTATGTTTTCTACCTTCCTGCAAATATTCCATGCTTTTTCAAAACTCCTCAAAAATGTAAGTATATTACTTTTTTTCATCGAGTTTAAATAAAAGGGAATGTTACCTGATTGAAGGAAGATAAATATATATCTGTAAATATTTTCTCCAAAAGCTGTCAAATCATTTATCATGGTTTATTTGTCAAACAGTCTCGCTTTCAATTGGAAAAAGTTTGACATTTGTCATTCAAAATCTACTGAAATATTATTAATTTAAAAGAAGAGACTTTCAAAAGACCTATCGGCGGTTTTGTTTTTCTTCATCATATTTTTATTAATATTTTCCAATACAACAAAATCTCAAAAATATCATTCCTTACAATCTTATTCCAAATATTTTGCCGGTTAATTTCTTGAAAACTTTTATCTACAATATTAAACAATCAAATGTTAAATATTTTCTCACGCAATATATTAAAAAACACCTTTTGATAATTCATTAATTTAAACAAACAAAAAAAAATTAATTTTCAAATGAGCTTAAAATGGATAATAAAATTAAAATTGTTCATTATTAAAATTCGTCTAAGGAAATTTTGATGAGTTTTTTCATTTGAAAAATTAAAATCCCACGAAATTAGTTTAAAAGAAATTTATTGTTGAAAATGTCTCAATAAACACATCGCATTTGATGTGAAAGTGTAAAAGAGAATTAGATGCAAATTAATCAATTTGCACAGGTTCAATTAAATTTTACAGCAAAGATATTTCAGTGATATAAATAGAATAATTATTATTTTACGGTTTGATATACGCATTTAAATTTAACACAAAAATTAGTTTATTATTTAAATAATGATAATAAAAATAATAATAGTAATAATGGCAAAAATTCCAATAATAATAATAATAATAATAATAATAATAATAATAATAATAATAATAATAATAATAATAATAATAATAATAATAATAATAATAATAATAATAATAATAATAATAATAATAATTATTATTATTATTATTATTATTATTATTATTATTATTATTATTATTATTATTATTATTATTATTATTATTATTATTATTATTATTATTATTATTATTATTATGAGAGATTTCAAGGAATGTAAGAATAATATGTCAAAAAAGTGTTGACCATTAATTAATTGAAGAACCAATGCCGACAATTACAGAAAGATTGTAACGTTTCTAATTGGATTATATTTAGTTCAGATATTTTTCATTGCGGTGAAATTCCTTTGAATATTGTTTAATTAAATTTCATTAAAATATATTCCTTAGATCCTATTTTTTGTGAAACAAAAATGAAGAAATTAATTCATAAAACAAATATCATACATACAACTGAGAAATTAAATTAAAGAAGTTTGAAATAAATCATGAGGACCAATAATTTTAACAATACATTATTGGTGAATTGCAAAGGCTTGGAAGACTTAATAAAACTTTTTAGGATCTTCAAGTACATGCACAAACGAATGAGCTAGATTTTTGTTATTATATATTCCCACAGGCTATAGTGAATGTTTTAAGAGTTTAAGACACTTTCTATATCTACAGAGAATCGGTATTAATGAACTATTGGTAAAAAATCATAATGAATAAATAAGATCTATGCTTTTTAAAGATAAAGGTCGATAAAAACTATTTAGCCTTGAACGGCGTTAACAAGGAGCCAAAAATTAAAAATCTCCTAATAAATACAATAATCTTTTCTAATGAAAACTTTCAAAAATTCTAAATAAACTAAAAAACTGGTTTAATTCACTCTGAAAATGTAAAATGTAGAGAATTTATTTTTCCAGGATTTGCAAAAATCTGACAAAGAAAAGAATGAAGTAAATTTCGAAGGTTTGACATACATGAAACAGAAAACTATTGAAGATAGGGACAAATAAAATATGAAGCCCTGAAAATCACAATTGGCCGCTAGTTAACTTTTTAAATATATGTTCATGTCATTGTTGATTTCGATATTTACAATTCTTGTCAAGTTCCAAAGGGATTCCAGTTATTTTTCAATTGGAATTTAAAGATAAAAAGTAAAAAAAAATTGATATTTAAAAAAAAATTAGAAAAGGTTCTACAGAACTCTTTCTGATTTCACTTTAAATTGACATAATACATTTTAATTGAACTTGCACTGGAATGACCTGCAATACTGTTCGAATGTTATCTGTACCAGATGTCATTATATAAAGTGCAGAGCACATTATGTGATGTTTGCTAAGTTTGTAGTTTTGTCAACAAGTTTTATATTGACAGTGTATTTATTAAATGTATTTATTTTGACTATGAATCAGTTAAGATATCAAATTCATCGATATCTTTATTGATTCATAGTCAATTTTTTAATAAATACAATGTCAATTGAAAAGAAATCAGAGGTGAAAATCGAAAGAAGTTCTTATCATAAATTCATATTATATAGCGCAAGATTTACTTATATAAGTTAATATAACATGCCAACTCGCTGCAAATTGCTTTGGATGGGTTCGATAAATGCGTATCTAATATTTCCCAATGCTACCGGTTACAAAATTAACAAATTATTAAATGTGATCCTTGATCCTGTTATACTTTCTTTGGAAAATTCAACATCTAAACTCAATTTTAAATATGAAAATTCAAAAAAAAGCTTTAAAAATGCTTAACAAAAACGGTTTCAGCACGACGATTGAACCACTTAAAGATTCTTTGAAGAATTTCGTTCAAAAGATACAAAATATTTTAATATCATATAATTTCTATATGAATTTTTGAAATATCAGAAAAATATTAACAACAAAATACTAAACTTTTATTCACTTATATCCATCCGAACTATTAATATATGTTTTAATGAGCCAGTCTTAACGTTTCAGGGTTTACAAATCATTGCGCTCAGTTTTATATGTCCAGCGACAAAGTGTTCGTTATTAAATAGTTTTTTATTAATGACATTTTTAGAAATAAAATATAACAAATTATAACAAATTTTCCAACTATTTAAACAAGAAATTGCTAAAATAAAATATTATAAAATTACAAAAAAGTCTTTATAATATTACTTTTAATATTTTATGCTTTTTATGAATCAAGTATAAAGCTTTTAAATTCTCTGTCGGGTCCTTACTGCAACAATACAATAATTTTCACAACTTCTGCAAAAACCAAAAAGTTCATTACTACATTTAACATGGTATAGATGTGAAGAAATGAATAAATAAATAGACATATAAATCAGTAAACGGTTAATAGAAAAGGATTGTGTAGTAGAACTCAAATTATCCACATAGTGGTCGTTATTGTTATTAAAATTAAATATATTTCTTACAAATACAAGACAACAATTTACCTCCGAAATAGGATCCATCTGAAAGACTAGTTGCAACTTCTCCGTCCTTAGTGATAATATCAACGATTCCTTCTTGTATGAAGAACATCTTTGTCCCTATTGTACCTTCTTTAATTATCAAATCACCGGGCTGATAAACTTCAAATTTCAATTTAGTCACAACTTCAGAAACAAAATCTTGATCTGCATATGTAAAGAAAGGCACTGCTGCTACCAAAGCTCGGCAATTGTAATTGATGATTTGCTAAAAATAATAATAATAATGATGATGATAATAATAATAATAATAATAATAATAATAATAATAATAATAATAATAATAATAATAATAATAATAATAATAATAATAATAATAAAGTGATGATTTCTTGGTAGTAACATTACTTATGTGTTAAATAAGTAAATGATAATATACGCCTTTTGCTGCAAAGTATATATTGAATAATGAAATAATTTTCGATTATAAAAATTGATAAGGAATATCTAATAATCCAAACTTTTTTTACTTAATTCATATTTTGCAACAAAAGGCTTATTTTATCATTTACTTGTTTATTAATAATAATAATAATAATAATAATAATAATAATAATAATAATAATAATAATAATAATAATAATAATAATAATAATAATAATAATAATAATAATAATAATAATAATAATAATAATAATAATAATAATAATAATAATAATAATAATAATAATAATAAATAAATTAATTAATTATATAAATATATCAAAGTAATTATTTGAAAAAACAATATAATATAAACAATTAATTATAAAAGCTACCTACTTCTCGTAAACACTCTGACAGTTCTATCAAAATTACTTCTTCATCGAACATTTTGCCTTGATATCTATGCTCGTAATAATTGGCAATTCTCTGTCTTAAAGCCCGAGGAAGTTTACGATAAGCCATATATTCCTCGACTTGTTTAAACTGAAATGAAAACAAAAATCATCAAATATAAATTTTTTTCTCTGTTAGAAAAATCAATTTGTTGTTCTCTGTCACAGATATATTGATTAATTAATTATTAGGCAGCTATAATTATTAAATAATTCGGTATTTTCTATATTTAAATTTAATATTTGAATTTTTAATTATATAAATGTTTTGTTTAAATCATTATGAAAATATTTTAAAGTTAATTATTTTCAATATCGGCTTACAGTTATTTGTAAAATGAATTAAGACTGCTGTTAGTAATTTTATAGAAATACGATATGGGATGCCTGTTCACTCGAACATTTGACTAGGAATAGGATATTATAATATATTATTGAATAAAAAAGTCGTTAAAAGGGGTATCCAACAGACGGGAGTTTAGCTCAACCACGAAATCGAGTGATAATGTGGATCTCAAAATAAAACAATAAATAATTGTAAGTATAGGTAAAATCTAATTCAAAAGTAATTATTAAATAAAACATAAAAAATTAATAAATAAAATGTAAAATAAGATGCAATTTATTGAACTGTTAGAAAAAACTCAATAGGTTGTACCAATTCCAATTTTATTAATTATTTTATTAATAATTTTTACGTTGCACTAATTTAGTTCAAATAAAATCGAGAACATCGTCAAACGAAATGTGTCCCTCAGTGGCGAAAAATACTGCTAAGAAATTAAAAATTTAATTTCTTAAAAGAATTTACATAAACAAATTATAAATGAAAAATTAATATTCTCTTCTCTTTTGTTAGCTATGTGAAATTCAATATTTGGGTGAATATTTAACAAAGCTGAACCATTTAGACATTCTTGCCATATTTTGTTTCTCAAATAAAATAGTATATATTCCTGTGGCATTCGTCTAATCAGACACGACCCCACTATTTTTTTCGTAGTGGGGCTCAAGCCCGTCTGCCCGTCCCTTCACTGGGTGCGCGCTTGAATGGGAATGTTACGATTTTAAATGAAAGCATTTGGTAAACATTTTAAGAAATTTCTAAACCATGCAATTAAAAGCGAGCATTTTTAAAAATTGTCGATTTCGTTTTATCACGGTTGAGATATTTTCATCCAATAGTGACAAAAACAAAGCAAAGTTTTTTGATTTTGTCGAATATATTTTTATTCTTACTAATAAATTTCTTTTTGAATTAATTAATTACCTTTTCCCTGTAAAGTCTTTTCGATGTATCGAATGATTGAATTATCGCTGCGGCATGACCGACAAATAACGCATAGCAAGTAGCACCGGTCATCATACTGACAATAGTAATCCACGCTTCACTGATACTTGTTGGTGGAAATCTCCCATAACCGATACTGAGCATGTGAGACATTGCCTTGAATAATGCCCAAGTATACTGCTTGAACCAATAAGCATCCTATATAAAACACATATTTTAAGAATTTCTAAAAATTAAAACTAATATTTATGAAAATAAAAATTATTAAAAAAATAAAAAAAATTTTCTTTTCTCATTTTACTGTTGATTTTACCACAGAAACCGATTTATATAAAATATCTGAATTTAAGATTAATTTTGATATTTTACAATAAAAACACTTTTTTAAAAATATTTAAAAACCTTCTTAAATTTGGATTTAGTACAAATTGTAAATTGTAAAATTCAATGTCAAATATTCTGATTAAATTGTAATGAATCCTAGTAAATATTTTTTAAGTAGTTGAATGTTTGATGCAAATTTTTACCAAAAATGCCTTAATAAATATATCATATTTATATATTATATATTTCTATGTCTAAACTAAAATAAAATTAAAAGAAGGAAATACATATTTCAATTATTTATCAGATTGAGATGGAATTATTTTTCATAATATTTTAATTATTAAAATTTAAAAGCAATAATACAAAACAATTATGAATTAATATTATTATTAGAGAAAATTGATTGTATTTTTAAAATTTAAAACCATAATTTCCATAGGTTTAATATTAATATTTAATTAATTAATATTAATTAAAATTAATTAAGAAGATTTTAAACATCTATATATTTTTCTAATAATATTATCAGTAATCAATTTAAAATGATTTGTTCATAAGTTTTCTTGATTTCCGAATGTTTTCTATTGACAGGTTACATAAAAAAATATTCCAATCATTTTAAAAAATTTCCCATCTTTCATAGACCATAAAATTATTCACTAATTCGTTTTGACTTCTTATTCATAGTGCTAGTTAATTATGATAATTTTTCGTCTAAGTGCTAAATTTATTTGATTTTTTTTAAATTTTAAATAAATAAATTTTTTTAAATATTTTAATTATAAATTAATAAAAATATTTAAAATTTAACAGTGAAATATTTTTGAATTTTTAACATCTTGAAAAATTGTATTGAAATGACAAAAAATCTTATTTTTTTTACGTCAAAACAGTTACTAAATCCCTGACGACAAAATATGAAACTATTTCATCTAATTAATCGGTCTACGGCACTTAATGGATATTAGAATATATTTTTCATAAACATACGAAATAATTTTGTACTATTTGATGTAATATATGCGCAGGAAATTTAAAGTCAATTTATTTCCATAATGTGTGGATAGAATGTATATTATATAGTTGAGAGAATAAATAATAATAAATAAATAACCCCATAATATAAGATAATTAAATGTATTTAATAATCTCAATTCTAAATTCGGACACAATTTGACAATTTTTATCTGTTTTTTTATATTAGATTTCCCATTAACACGCAATGAATTTCGATAGAAAAAAATTAGTTAATGAGAGGAAAATTTGAAAATTATTATAAAATAGTTGCAACTGCATAATAATTCTAAATTTAATTAAACATAAATATCATTATCTTCAATTCAGACTATAGCAATATTTTAATTTATTTAACACGAATTTTTGACATGAACCTTTTCAAGCGTTTATGATGAGTGAAACCAAAATTTTCAAACAATAAAAAAATAATTGCAGTAAGTGTAAAATAATATTTTTTAAATTTTTTATTATCTTTGATACAAATAATAATGAGACACCCTTTCAGTTTTTCAATAGAAATCCTTTATTTCCAAACATTCGATGTAATTTAAAATATAAAACTATTGCTAAATTTTTCAATTTTTCCTCAAACGGAGAATATAGTTTTTTTATACTATCGAAATTGTTTTATTAAATATTTTTGTTGAGTAAAACACGGCATAATTGATTATTTTACATCGAATCATTTTTTCTTCTTTTTATATGTCAAAATTGTAGCCGAAAGTGTTTAAAAGAAAGTGAATAAACATTAGATCATTCAATAATCAACATTCTGAGAAAAAGTTACCTCAATATTAGTTATTTTTTTCTTAATTAAGTGTAAATAAAATAACAAATATAAAATTTGTTTTAATGTTTAATTATGTAGGCGTGATTTTTTTAACATTTATTGACTTTTTTTCAATAATCATAATTATTGAAGTGGTTTAGTAAAAATATGTATTTTTTGAAAAAATATTTTCAAATGATAGCAATTTACTGCCTAGTTACAAATATTATATTAGTTACAGCTAATTATATTTGGCAATTGATATAATTAAGTAAATTATTATATTTTATAAATAATTAAATAAACATGGTAATGATTCAATTATAAGAAAGCACTACTCAAACATTCGTTTTACGATATACACCAAACCCCACTGAGATACGTTCTCTATAGTGGTGGTTGGCGTGTACAGCAATTTCTCACTCACCAATTCATGTACTGAATTGCTCATCATTTATGTATTTTGGAAATTTATTTTCGCCATTTTACAAATGGCTTTCAAGCAATTTATTTTATTTAAAGTAAATTTTAAGACTTGAATTCTGATCCATATGAGATATGAGATCATTATTCAAGTTCTTAAATATTACTTTTAATCAACAGTATAATTATAAATTATTTTTAATTAATTTTCAGGGTTTTTTAGGAATTTTATGACATTTATCTTTATTTATTTTGGAATTATTTCGAAAAAATGTGAGTCCGATATATTTTTAATTATAATTAATTAAATAAATAAATCAATCACCAAAAATATGTATTTTTTTTAAAAATTTTGGGAAAATTCGCTGACTAAAATAATATTTTTAATTTTTGTAATTTCTTTTCTGAGCTCAATATGAGGGACCTCTTTCAGGAAATCAAATCTGGATTGAAAAGATATTGAACCAAATTCATTTGCTCTTGATATTTTCATTAAAAATATAATTTAAAAAATTTTCAACGATCTTTTTTTTCGATCTTTTTTTGTCTAAAATAAAGTTATTATAGAAAGGTATCTCATCGTTACATTTCTACGAATCAAAAGTTTGTATGTGTTTTTTAGTATGTGTTGCGTTTGTGTGTAGTTTTTAATTTTTCTTCCACTTTTCAGATTTCTATAGTATAAGATGTATTTCACTGAGCTATAAATGAGAACATCAACGTGAAACCAAAGTAAGTATGTATGTTTCTATAATGTAAGATTATTGATTTTTTTGTTATATTATAGGAAACGGTTCTCAGTGGTGTTTGGTGTATAGTATCTGCCTAATATCTTAAAATTAGTGTGCGGCAAAAGCGCTCTACGTTTCATTTTAAGGAAATCGACTATTATAAAACCAATTTCTGCCAAAATCACCATTATGCAGTATAGAAAAACTATAGATATCATGGATTTTATAAACCAATTTTATTAAATTTTCTATAAAATACTTTTAATATTTTTAATTTAAACAATAAATTATAATTTAATTTATAAAAAATATATTTAAAGATTTTAAATATTTTCATCTTTGATATTTTTTTCATTCAATAATTCAATAATGTTTGTAAGACTAGAAAAAGGTTATCATATTATTAGATTTTTTGTCATATTTCTGTAGTCAGTGTAAATTTAAGTTCATATATGTGAACGTTTGAAATTTGTTGACACTGACAATATTTTCATTACATAATTACAATTTTCTTTTTTTTGTTTTATACATCAAAACAATTTACACATGACAAGCATAAATTCTATTCTCGATAAATACTGTCATTACCACGAAATAAAATATCCCCACTTATTGTTTATAAATTAGTTTATATAAATCAGCATCATGATTCCCACAAACACTAAAACGTAAGAAAAAAATAAAATAATAATAATAATAATAATAATAATAATAATAATAAATATTAATCCCTTCAACACGTCTTACCTACGTGAAAGATGCTTTTTGTCTATGGCGGCATTGAAAATTAAATTTAGTAATTGTCTCATGTCACTTGAAAACAACTTGCTTTTTTTTGTTTCTCACATGGAAATCTTAAAATGGAAAAAATCTCATCACATTAAAATAATAATAAATGCTTTTGATGTGCTCGTTCTTTTCAAAATCTTACCTACATTTCTTATTTCGTGACCCCTTTCATATAACAAAACGATTCGCAGTTTGATGATTACTAATATAAATGATTTTTCACTTATCAGGTTACATTTTATATGCCAATATTGTCCTTGTCATTGTTTAATCAAACAAACAGATAATTGTCAAAATTACCATTAACATTTTACAAAAGTCACAAAGCTGATATAGCAGACAATTTAGACATCATATTCACGTGACATTATTTTGTGATTGCAAAGAAAATGGGCCCGTACGTAATTAATTTAAAATTGTGTACTCAAATTTGATCATGATGTTTGTCGATACAACCGAATATATTACGCTTTTGCCCCATGATTTTGTGCACATTCTAGGAGTTGTGTATACATTTTCCTGCTTATAGAATATTGAATTTGAATAAAATTTGAATAAATCAAAAACTAAAACGAGAGCAATTACAAATAAATATTTGTTTATATTCAGTTGATACTTTTGTTATATAAAATAACGAATTGAGCAAAATATGTTTCTTTTGTCCTGAATGAAAAAATATTGGAAAAAGACATACAAATTAAAAATAGTTTTGCAGACTACTGTTCTACTAAACTACTTTTAAAAAAGTTATTAATTAATTTATTAATTTTAATTACCTTTAAATTGCATTTGATAACCCAGGATTCTGCTGGATATTCCATTAGCATCGGTATTAAAAACTGCAGACAAGCATTCCAATGTCCAAGAAGAAGCATCAACAGCACAAGTTTGCAAATGCCAATAAATTTACTCGCCATATTTAGGAACTGGAATAAATAATTAAAAATTAATTAAAATTAATTATATCAATAAAAATGAACGATGAGTAAAGAAATTGAATTTATTAAAATTAATAAATAGAAATTTGGATTTTCATTCGTGAAACCGTCTCAGGGGGAAAAGGGATTTAATCAATTTAATTTTAATTCTGTCTAACATTTTTTAACGATTTCAGTGAAGTTTGTTTCAATTTGACGGGTTTTTGTTGTTTTTTTTATTTTTTGTTTTAATTTCTAATTTAATAAATCTATTAATATTTAAATAATCACAATATTTATCAATTTATTAGAGTTAGTTCGATATAAAGAAACATTTTATTGATTCGTTTTTTATTTACTTAGACGCAACTTTTGCAGCTCAAAATGAATGTCAAACAAAAATTTTGGAATTTACAAATGTTTTTATTATTTGAGAATGTCAATAAATTTCAAAAAGTGAAATTATATATCGGTTACTTAAATAAATAAAAAAAAAGATTTGCTTTTAATAATAACCAGTAAGTTATTTCATATTTTAAAAAGGTATTTTATTATAATCTTTATTTTTTAATATTGCATTTATTTTCATTATGACTATAGATCTAAATTTTTGCGATATCTATTGGACATGAATTATACAAATTCCTTAGGTTGTACTGTTTATTTGTTCTGTGTCATGAATATGGTAAATATTATAGTAAAAATGGATGTGTTGCTTTTAATAAAACATTTAAAAAAAGACTGAAATATTTTCTCTCCATAAAAGACATTGAAATCACAAATTTAGAAACAATTGGTAATCATTATTAATTTTTTTCTTTACTTTCTATTTGTTTTTTACTTTAGAGTTTAATTTATTTTCATTTAGATTTCGACAGTAGATCAGTGTTTAAAATTATAGTTAAATAGAAAAAGAAATTTATCCAAATCTAAATAAAACTAAATGTTAATATTTATTTTAAATAAGAATTTTGAAATATACCAATACCTCGGTTTGTGTGAGTAATTGGGACCAGAGAAACAACGCAAAACAAAACACAATTTTCCATGTAAATACACAAAAAAGCAAATGATGGGTTCTTAAAACAAAAATTTAAATTTTTTGAAATAAAAATATATCGATTTTAAAGAATTTGTAGAATTTATTTTCAATTTAACATTTCAATTCAATCTGTTTAAATCACATTTCACATAAAGACATTCCGAAATTTATATTGTATCATCGAAATTGTATATACAGAAACACCTGACTCGTTTAAATCTTCAATACGATTTGAACTTGACCGGAAAAATAACCTTCACCATTTCGTAAACGCGTACATAATCCATTTACATATTTTATTAAACTACAAACTATTAAAAATACTAACAAAAATCAAAAACACATTACTTTAACAACAATGACGTAAATAATAGAAATTTTTTGATATTTTATTATAGACTATAAAATGTAACAATTACATCAAATTCAGAGAAAAAACCATTAACGACTAATTAAATGATATTTGCTTTTGGAGGGATTATTTGTTTTGTTTACAAATGAAGTTTGTGTCAATTAAAACCAATTTTTAGCCAAAATTAAGCCTATTAAGTCACATCGCGTTTGAGAATTTTTTATTTTATTTTTTTAACTCAAACTAGATCAAATGGCAAACTAAATTTTTGGAGGAAAATAAAGCCTCACTCAAAGTAGAAAAACGCAAAACAAGATTCAAAATTAGAAATATTTTTTTTAAACATCATACAAAATAAATATAGTTTGTTTAAATATAATTCAAATATAATTTTCGGATTCAATTATTACTTCTATTATGGATACAATCAATACTCGAAATACTAAGACGGAGAATTTTAATAAAAATTTCCATAATTATTTTATTCGTTTAATCATTATTCGTTTAATTTATCTGCATTAATATGGTCGAATTAATATTATTTGCGAAATTAGTGAAGCATATCCGTCATCACTTATACATCATCACCATCATGAATAATCCTCGGATGAACATGAAGCCCTTTAGTTGATTCAGTGACGCATTTCAAATCTTGCCTGACGTAGATTTGAGCAAAATTATAAATCCGTGTAAAAATTAAAGATTCTCACGTCCAAAAAATTGAAATAAGTGTGAAAGTTCATTGAAAACTGTAGAATTTCAAATAAAAGAAGTCGTCAAACAAAAATATGAAAACCATTTCCTATCCCTGTCAGAAATTCAGTACTAAAACTGGTTTAAAAATTCTTTATTTATATTTTCAATTTCTACGTAAATTAGAAAATATTTTTGCATGCAATTTTTGATATGAATAAATTAATGTTGTTAATTTTAATGGTTGACTTCACTCTTTATATTTTAGGACGAAAAATTATTTTCATTTTACATCAAAATTGATTAACTAAGTTAAAAAAATGTGTTCCAACATTTTTTTCTGATTTTACATCTGTTTCTCGTCAATTCTCGAACGGTATACTTCCGATTTTGTATACCATTTAAAAGAAAGGAAAGAGTTTAAAAATTGAGGTAGTTATGGTCGATTCAAATGAGTCAATCTAGTTTTATTTAAGTAATACAGACTATCTAGTTATCCGTTTTTCTTTACTTATGTATTACTTTAAAAAAGTGATACTTAAATAGGAGCTCTGACATCCCAGGGGTTCACCAAATTACGTGAGCAATAACATTTACCTCTCTGATGTTTTGAGAAAATATATTCATAATTTCTAAAAATCAAAATAGTTCGTCAACTACTTCTAAATAAAATTTAAATTTTAAGATTTCAAAAATATTCAAAGAAGTGTGTATCTTTATTTCTTTAACAATTAAATAAATTGGCTCCAATAGTAAAGGAATAAAAAAACGATATTTTATTAAAAATATAAATAATAAAGAAATTTGCAGTTATTAAGTAAGTCATGACTATAAGACGGTTAAGAACCCCTGACTTACAATTTGATTTAATTTCCTTATGCATCTACAAAATCCTTAAAACATACAAAAAATCTATTTAAATAGATTCCTTAGTACTCATTGAAGCGTATAACAAATTTCAGACACCGATTTTTTGATTTGGAATGTTGACGAACTACGTATTTTGATTTTTGGAAATTATGAATATAATTTCTCAAAGCATATTGTATCATTCAGTAATACAATACCTCGAAAGTAATGTGTTCCAAGGAAATTATTTTTTTCAATACATAGTTTGAAAGCCAAGCCTATGTATATATATTTTGCAAATTTCTAATTATTCACTTTATAAACTGATTTTTTTTTGACAATATACTTTTCCCAAATTGAATCTCTTATAAACAGATATTATGTAAGTCACATTTATGTGGCAACATAAGAAGGTAAATAAATTACTACAATTTAATAATTACTGCTGTAAATAGCTTGTTTAATATTTGTCTTCGTTTAATTGATGTGCATCTCTGATTGGATAGTACTAAAATGTGTGTGTGTATAAACGCATCTAGTGCTGTGTACATTATTCTGCTTATTGAATCTAGATTCTCTATGAAAATTGTGCATAATTACAGTTAAAGATACGTATAAAATATTTCCACCGTTCTGACACTCGTAAATCACTGCAGAATTAATTTATTCAGCTATACATCTCATGTCCATTAATTTAGTAAACACAATTTCAGCTTCAAAATTAACGTTAATATATTATCATTGCTTTTAAAGGTAAATCGAGTTTTCATTTGTTACCGTTATAATAAAATAGCTAATATTTTCTTTTTTTCAAAATTTTAACCAGTGTTATTTTTGAATTTTTAAATTTAATATAAATTAATTAAAAATTTCTAATTTAATTGATTTATTATTATTTTAGAAAAAATAAACAAAACCGAATAAATATTAATTAAGCCAAATTGCTAATAATTGTTTTAATTTTTGTTGGTTATGTAATCCAAACTACAAGATACCTTATACTTTGTAGCTGCGAAACGTATGATAGAATATCATCTATTTTTAGTATTTAATTTACAATTTCAATATTTTCTTCCCGTCTTGTAGTAAAAAAAACTATAAGAATTGTTTGCCCTTTTCAACCCTCAACTAATTACAGCTGCTATTGTTTGAGCTTTTGTTTATATCTGAATGCAATATTCTTCAATCAAAATCCATCTCTAATTTAAACAACTTCAAAAATTGCATTATTTGTAGGATTTGTAAATGTATAAACGACACATAAAAATTTTTATATTTTATAATTTAGAGTTAATATATTATATAAAAGCGATGTATATTATCCCATACCTAAAAATATGATTTATTTCTCAATCTATTGTAATACATAATAACATTGACAAATATTTCACTATTATTTAAACAGTTTTAGTACTCCATTATTTTTTTACTAAATATTTGATGACCACTTTTTACCTAGGGTACACCTGATTTGGGCTAAGAATACATTAAAAGAATCACTCTAAAGAATTAATAAACTAATTAATTAATTATATTGAATATGAAACTTAGAATTTCTAGATGGTCATAAAAACTTTTTCATTTTTTATCATTTTTAATTATATTCGATATTCTTATTTATTGTTGAGGAAGTGTAAATTAAATTAAATTATTATTAAACTTAATATTTTCATTGAAAAGTAATACGATGTGGTATTTTACGTTAATAATATATAGTAAAAAATTGTGATGAATAGCAGGCAATTATACTCTGAATAAGAGATAAAAACCGACTTAAATGAAAAGGCAATATTCGTATATAATTCATTAAAACAAATATACAAAAATATTATTAGTATCTATAAAAACAAATTTTGAGAAGTTTTATTGCAAGTTTTTATGAAAAGTCTAAAATATAAATATATTTATAATACTTTTGTATGTTTATAATAATAATAATTATTATTATTATTATTATTATTATTATTAAAAACAATAAAGTGACAATATAAGCCTTTTGCTGCGAATAAAGTATTTAATGAAAAAATTTCGACAATAAGATAGTCCTTGTAATTATAATTATTATTATTAAACAATTTAATGAAAATTTAATCCTTTTGCGGCGAAGTATATATTTAATAAAATAAAATAATTTTCAACTATAAAAATAGTTCTTTTCAATTTCCATGTTGAAAATTCTATGTAGGAAATTGAAAAGGAATATTTTTATAATTGAAACTTCTTTCATTTTATTAAATATATACTTCGCAGCAAACGGATAAATTATTATTTAATTCTTTAACATTTAATTAATGCTGCTACCAAGAAACCATCACTTATTATTATTATTATTATTACTACTATTATTATTATTATTACTAGGGGCTCCGCCCCTGTTTGCTTCGCTTCACCAACCCCGTTAGATCGTGGGGTTAATGTTAAAGTTAATATCCAGGGTATTCTTAGACAGGAGTAAGATTCAGTTTATTAATATGTTTACATAACTATGATAAAAGATAATAGCATAAACTGTTTCAAAGTAATATAGAACGATAAGTACAAAAGAATAAATACATCAACAAAAAATTAAAAAAAAATAAATAAAAATAAAATAAAAAAAAAAAGTAAAATTCGGATGGAGGGGACCATTAGCTTTTATATATATAGAGAGTACTATTATTATCATCATCATAAATTATTGTTGTTTTTAATTATTGCTATAAACAATTTTGATTTATAAATAACATGCGTATTACAATAATTATAAAGACATTTGTAATAAATGGGCTGACTTTACTGACGAATAGTTATAAGCATGAGTATATATAAAATAATAATGATGATAGTAGACTGGTGATTTTGCGTAGTAAATGACAAAATTCCTACCTTTTGTGGAAAAGATAAATATCCTTGGTCAAATGTTGAGATCAAATACTTCTACAAAAATATTATAAAATAAAATTATCAAAGCGTTAAAGAAGCAATACACGCGAAAGAAAATAAACCATACAATAAATGAAAAATTCGTAGAATCTATAGAAAGCGCGAAATCAAAAGAATGAGGCAATTATTCACACATAAATTTATTATTACACCAAACATATATATACAATGACCCATTGAAAGCTGATAAGCTATGAGACTACTAAATGAGATCTCGTAATCTTGAAGACCAGTTGATCTTTTAGAATAAAGATTTGAAATTAATTATAACACAACCCACCATTACCAATATCATTTTGTAAATTATAAAATTCAATTAATTAAAACAAAAATTAATTTTTATTATCCCAGTTAAAATTATCAATTCAACTGAATAAATAAGCATTAAAATAGTAAAAATATTTCATTATATTTGACATTTAATAAAAATATCAGTAAAATATTTTTCATAATTTATTTATTTTCATTTCAATTTACCTCAACGATTTTTCATCTTTCTAAAAATACTTTATATATTTTAACAAAATCAAATTTTTATTTCAAAGGGTTCAGATTATAATTTTTTCTTATATAATAATCTAATAAATTTCACTAAGTACTTTTTTAAAAACTTTTATTCAGTTTTGTAAATGTAATATTTCAAAAATGTAATATTTCAAAAATATATTATTTTAAAAAATGACTTAAATTATTTCAATTTATAATTTGATAAGTATGATAATAATTATTTGATAATTATTAATCAAAATGTGGAATGTTAATACCGTCATTCAGTTGATTAGTAGTCTAAAAGGAAATGACGATAAAGGAAATTGAACATTTTGCGATTTTCGTTTTAACATTAAAATATTATAAATTAATAACAAAACTACAAAATCTTGGTCCCCGGCTGGGGGTTTGTGTTAAAAGAACAGAGTTTAAGGTATTAGACTTCAAAGTTTCTTGACAAAAAGCTCTGCGGAAAATTAATTGGAATTATTTTCTTGAGCCACAAGATGGATTTTTGATTTAAATATACATATATATACTTTTTATTATTTAATTATAAAAACGACAGTAATAATTATATGAGTAATGTAAAATTTTAGAGACCTCTTCCCATTGGCTGACGTATCGCACGAGTCTTGACAATCTTAGTAAACGAAGCATACTAAGCAGCTTTGCTAAGCGAAAGATTCGTAAGGTTCGACCTAAGAAGTAAATTAAATCAATTTCAAATTATTTAACAATTTTAAAAAAAACATTCAATTATATAAATGTTTTAGTTTTTTTGATACGCTGTTGGTCATATAGTTTTATATTAATTGAATAATATGCGAGTTTTCTTTAGTTATGTTTCAAAACATAAATTTATTTTCCGTATATAAATTTTATTTTATCGCAGTTCATTAAATTCCTTGTTTCCACCACAAATGAAATATAACAGTATTTAGAAATATATATATATATATAATATATATATATATATATATATATATATATATATATATATATTAAATATATAAAAAATATTCCACGGCACCTTCGACCCCTTCTAATCAAATTAATCGATGTTCATCTGTATGATTATATATAATTTCTACATTTTTATTTACTATTTGGAGAATAATTAAGTAAAAGGAATAAAATAAAATTTAAAAATGATGCATGGAAAAGAAAATCAAATTGAAACTATCACCTGAATCAGCAAAAGTATTAATAAAATTTCTAAAAAGAAAATATTAACACATTATCTGTCAAAAACGAGTATTTAAAAAATAAAAATTTATAGTAATTTATAATAAAATCCAAAAAAATTATTAGTCATATAAATTCTTTTAATTAATATAAATTTTATAAATGATATTAATTTAAGCTTGATAATGAATTTTTAGACTTATTTTCTTGTTTAAAACGAATTCAAATTCAAAAATTTGTTTCAAGGTCATAAGAAATAAAATAATTATTTATTTATTAATAATTTCTTATAAATATATAATAACAGAAATCCTTGAAAAGATTTCAATATAACATCTTTTACAATATTTATGATGATGTTATTTATATATTTTTTTTCATTAAATAAATATAATATATTCTAAATTGATATCTAAAAATAGACAGTAATTGCAAATATTCAGATGGGTGTTACGCATCTCGAAAAAATTCCATATTTCAATTATATTTTAGCCAATTCTAATAATAATCCTCGATTTGTATAATATTCACTTAGCAAACTTTTAACTCCTTGAAATTTACTCCAACATCAACATGATCTGATGAATGGTTCAATAAATAAAGAGTAAAGTATGTCATTGTTTTTGACATTATTTTTAACAATATTCCATAAATTTCCATTGAATTTCGTCTAAAAAAAAAGTAAAAAGTAATATACAAAATCCTTTATTTTTTCACTTTTGAAATATTTTTGTTTTATTTGATATTCCATTTATTTTCATTATAAAATATTTTCCTCATGTAACATATGATTTTTGCATTGACTTTTATTTTAAGTGTTATAACCCTTGGAAAGGCAATACCGAAAATGTATGCTATATAGGAAAAGAAGTTTTGATCTATTGTCGTAGTGAAAATACATAAAATTTCATAATTAAAAAGCTCCAGAAATGTCGAAATAGTAAATTAAATTTTAAAGAACATAGAAAGAAAGTAAGATAATAAGTTAAAAAGTTACCGAAGGAATTGGATAAAGACAACGCATTAGAGACATATTGACATCAAAAAAGCTTGAATAATGCCAAAAATTGTTTTATGAAATATAAAGTCAATTTTACACATATATTTTAACAGAGTTCTGACAATAAGCTATTAATAGAAGTTGTATAACTACGAAGGCAGTATGCCAGTCAAAAATAAAGAAACACTTGGTTTTGATTGATGGGTGTAAAATTTGGAAATCAAGAATATATATTCAAACAAAGATTTCATTATAACTTTGTTGATTATAACAAATAATGTTTATAACTTAAAACATGTTTCGATAATACCTGCATGAAAAAATTGACTGTAACTTTCATTTTTTTCCGGCCCATGATTGAGTACAAGAACAAATAATCCATTGGAATGGAACTGAGCAAATCGAGAATGAACCAAGATTTGACATATCGTCGAGCTATGATTTTTGGATCAAGAATTATTTCATCCGCAAAATCATTTGTTATAATACCTGATTAAAATTAGATAATAATAATAATAATAATAATAATAATAATAATAATAATAATAATAATAATAATAATAATAATAATAATAATAATAAAATAATAAAAATAATAATAATAATAATAATAATAATAATAATAGCAATAATAATAATAATAATAATAATAATAATAATAATATTATTATAAGAACTTTTTTCAATTTTCACGACTGATTTCTTTCCAATTGACATTGTATTATTAAAAAAATCAAATAAAACATCGATATCTTTACTAATTCACAGTCAAGTTTTTTTTAATAAATATAATAATATTAATAATAATAATAATAATAATAATAATAATAATAATAATAATAATGATAATAATAACAGAAATGATATTTAATATTACGAATGCAGAATTTGTATCGTGTAATCTCAGCATAATAATTAATGAAATATAAAAATAATGAACACTTGTGTATAAGAGTAATAAAAATAATAAAAAAATTTCAGTTTTTATTAAATTCTTCAATATTAATTTTATGTTAGATTGGTTATGATTTTCAGAGTCTGAAAGTTTTTGAGAAAATTTCATTTTCTTAGGCGAAAATGCAAACTTCACAAAAGTTGTTTTTACGTTGAGCTTGTTAATGATTAAAATTTGAACATAAACTATTCTTTTGAAGTGACATTTTGTTGTCATAATAATAATTCTGAAATTCTGAAAATCATGGTGAAACTTTTTTAGATTTTGTCAAAAATAGTTATCAATTTCATTTACTTTTTAATTGTCAATTTGTATATATTACTAATTTTGTATTCGTTTAATATTGTAAAAAATACCAATTATACTTTAATATTTCCCAGTTTCTTTTCATGTTTCCTTAATAGTTGTTAGATGAAAATTTTAAATTTTAGACATCAAATAAACATTTTAAAAATTAAACTATAAATATTATAAAATTATCTCTATAAAATGAATTTTTAAAATAAAACGATTTAAATAATATTTTTTTTCTAAATGCAAATTCGTCAGTTTTTAAAGGAGAATTAATTTCGCTAAAATAATTTGCACCGAAAGAGTTAAAAAGCTTTATTAAAACTTAGTAATATGTTTAAGACTAGAAATATTAATAAAAATAATAATTCTTTACACATGTTTTATACTATTTTTATTTCTCGAGAAATTCGCATATTATTAATTGATAATGATTATTTTTATAATCTAAAAATATTTAAAAAACACTTCCCAACCAACTCCAATAACTTAAGCTGTTAAATGAGCGGATATAATAAAATTAAAATAATATTATTAAATAATTGTTAATATTAATATAAAACGAATATTAATAGTCATAAATATTAAAACTATTTTATTTGAAGAATTTTTTGTGAATTGGGGATAAATAAATTTTAATTAAAATAATTTAAGGTTTCATTTGATTATATATATTTAATGCTCAATCATCAAAAAATATCCCAAATATCAGTGACAGATTATATTTATTAATTAGTACTAATATTTTTTATTGTAACTTATCAATTTGTTAAATTCAAACAATAATCAATATAAACAAATACAATATAAAAACAAAAAATTAAATTAACTTAAAAAGAATTTAAATAACCAAAAAATATATTGCTCAATTTTTCGACTGATAAACTGACATCATTGAATGAATCAGGTAGGATTTAATGAAATGCATAAATTTGTGAGAATAATAAGCATAAAATAAATGTTCCAAATGCTTTTATTGCAAATATTTTAAACGAATGAAATTAATTGGTTATTTCAATTATAGTGAATTTTAGTTACACCGTTTCCAAATTGAATCTGTCATAATTAGATAACTTTTATGTTACACTCACGTGACATTTTTTGTTTTTATTTTGTAGGTCTTATCCCTGTTGGCAATACACCAATACGCGAAATAACTTAAAAGTGTGCGAAATCTGGTTTATAATTATAATGGGTGCGACTAGTCCCGTACAGTCTGTCTTTATGTGACAAGCAAGTGTATGTGCTACAGTGTACACATTTTACTGTTTAAATATGGAAATGATGTATTTTCATTATATAAGTGATTCTGACTTATTAGATAAATATTTGTTTCAGAAACTAAATTTAAATTGCAGTTTTTTATATAAATTTTAGATACAAAATTGTATCAAATAATTAAATTTAATATAACTTTATATTATCCTTTATTAGTGACAAAATTTCTCAAATGTTTTTATATCAAAAAATAGCGTTAATTTCATTTGTATTTGAATAATTTAAGTTCTCAGTAAGGATATGAATTATTATTTTTTTAATCAGTTTAAAGCAAATTATTATTTAATTTAAACAACGAATTTTCAAGATGAATATTATTAAAGAAATAAGGAACCGATAATTTTTATATTTACTTTTGAATTTATAAAAAAAATTTATGGTTAATTTCCGTAAAAGTTTATTTTATCATATTATATTACATAAATTTTATTTTAAATATTAATAATAAAAATAATAATAATAATAATAATAATAATAATAATAATAATAATAATAATAATAATAATAATAATAATAATAATAATAATAAAAATAATAAAAATAATAATAATAATAATAATAATAATAATAATAATAATAATAATAATAATAATAATAATAATAATAATAATAATAAATATTACAAAAGTTAAATATAAACAGATACATTTATTATATTCAATTAGTGTATTAATCTAAATTTCGAGTTGTTTGTGATTGTTTTTATAATTGTTAATGAACTCTTTCAGTTCCTGCAAAATCCGGTGAAATATTTTCACAAGACTTTTTAAACAAATATACTGGTATCGGGAAGTCCCTCTATTGAGAAAATTAAGTTAAGTTTCATAAAAGAAATTATTCATTAAAAATAAATTAATTTAAATTATTTAAATAATTTATGAGTTTTTTTTCTTCAAAATTAATTTTTTTTAATTTATCTCAAATAATTTTTTTCTTTAAATTGATTTTCACTTCAATTCTTCCTTTTAAATAATATTCCAATATTTATTTTATAGAGCCTTCAAACAGTGGGATATTAATTGCTACTTGTGAATGAGAAAAACAAATTATTATATAAATAATGGGAAAATGGGCATTCTCGTACATTAAGAAGATTTTTTGAATGTCTCAGAGGTTGCTGTCAATTATTCAGTGGAGGAAAAAATATCCAAATGTAAACCAAAACAAATTAATAATTTAGAATTAAATTTAGATAACAATTATTTACAGAAAATTATTAAAATTTTTACATTTGTTAAAATTTTTAAGATTTTAATAATTGTTTTAAAAAATAATTTTCACAAATTGAAATTTTTTCTAAACCTTACAGTATGTATCTTTTTTATTATTAAAATTATAAATATTTATTTCACACAGTTGAATTTCTAAAACTATAGTTTATTTTATTTAAATGAAATATAACAATAAATAAGAAATAAACTAATGAAAAAATAACAAAAATATTCCAGATAAACTTTGCATCAATCGCGCATATAAAATGTAATTTTTAATTAAAATAAGAGATATGTTCTATAAGTTCTAATAGAACAACCAAAACATGAATAATAAGTAAAAAGAAGTTTGCATCATAATATCTTCTTGTCATTAATACATATTTTATCAATTTTTGTTTAACTGAAGTGCTATTTATATTTAATTAATAGTTCTTTTTCCTTTAAAATAATATTTTACTATGTACATTATTATCATATTCTTTTCACTGATTTATAAAATCTAGAATAAATTTTCAATTTTCCCATCTCGTTTACTCAGGCTCCCTGGGAACGTATCTATTTTGCTTTTCTTAATTTTAATTATTTTTAATTATTATCGAGAACGTGAATTTGAATTTCATCTTTAATTTCCATTAATATTTACATGACAATAAGATAAGGAACCATAAAACCAACAATCGACCATTTACTCTATTACTTCAAATAATTATACATTTATACAAATAATTAAAATTTATTTTATTACTAAATGACAATAGACCAATAAAATTCTTAAAGGTTATCCCATACGTTAATCTCAGTTTTAAATGGTTGCGATTTAATGGGTTAATAATTGAAATTGAATGTCCGTAAGTATAACGCCTACTTACATCGAAACGATAGGAATAGTAACTAAACTGTATTAGGTTGTACGGAAAGTAATCTCATTTTTTCCAACAGAGGACTTAATTGTAATTTTTCACAGCCGCATAATCATTAATTATTTTGACAGCTGATATAGCAAGGCTTGAAAAAAATGAATCGTTTCAAAGCACTTCGAAAGGCGATTCATCAAAAAAGGTGATGAAATCTGTTTGGTTGAATTTTAAAGGTGTCGCCTTTTTGAGCTTTTACCGGACAACACAAGTATCAATTATGAAGTGTACTGTCATCAACTTGGTTCAAATTTAATGATTCACTAAACCAGAAAAGGTCAGAATTGATCAATCGAAAATGTGTAGTGTTCCACCAAGATAATGCGATACCTTATACAAGTTTGGTAACTCGCCAAAAGCTTTTACAGCTTGGACGGGATATTCTGCCAAACCCATCATATTTTCCAGATCTGGCACCTTGTTCCGGTATCTACAAACGGTTTTAGACTGTAAAACCTTTACTTCAAATGAGCTGGTTAAAAATCACCTTGATCAGTTTTTGCCAACAAAGAACAAAGGTTTTATGAGTGTGGAATCATGCCACTGCCAGAAAGATGACAAAAGGTTTTGGACCAGAATAGACAATAATGTAATTCAATAAAATAATTATTCAGTAAAAGAAGATGGTTTTTCCTTTTTCTAAAAAAATACGAAATTACTTTCTGTTACTTTTATTTAATAAACCAAAATATAAATTCTAAATAAAACAACAGATACGCATGTAATTTTTTCTACTTTAATCACCGGCCGTCTTTTTTTATCTGTAAGGTCTTAATTATTTTTATTTTACTTTGAACTCGTAATGCGATAAGGTAGTTTGATTCAGATACGTTACTTGTAATATTTAGTATAAATAGTAAAAATAAAGGTGCATTGTAAAAATAAAATTTTACTCATAAATATTATTTTATACTGATAATTAATTTAATATAATATTGGACATTTATTATAAAAAATACTGACCAAATAAATAGAAGTGGTTTTAAATTTAATATTTGAATGGCGCTCAATAAAAGCTGTATCAAATATTTGTTATCAAATAACAAAATATTTAATTTCTTTAGATGAGAAAAAAATAAAAAATATTATTTCATTCAAAAATAATTAATTAATTAATTAATATATTTTCTTAAAAAAAAACAAAAATTCAAAACGAGTGTACTTTATTTTACTGATATACATATTAATTGTATTAATGTCAATTTATCCATGTGGAAATTTTTTCTAATTTGATTGGTCTAAATTCAATTCAATTACTAGTGATAAATTGTAATTTCATCACCTCAACTAATTCATTGAAAATAATGAATAATAAAATAAAAATGACAAAAAAATATAAAATTTGAATCTCATTAATTTTTTTACAAATTCGAGATTGTAATATTTGGGAGGGGAAGAATATGAAATTAAGGCATAGGTCTTTTCCAAGCAAAACAATTGTCATAGTTACAAGAAAATCTAATGTCAACGCAATTCCAAGTGTATTTCTGACAAATTCTCGATAGGTAAAGATATAAATAATAAATAACTTATCAGGAAAATATTTTGTTAAATTTTATTTTTTCGAATTTTATTAGATTTATAAATAAGAATTGGCATAGGAATATGAAAATTTACAATATTTCATTATTTTTCATTTAAAAAAGAGTTAATTCAGGTAAGATATCCATAAATTATTATTTTGTGTTGTTTCATGACTTTTACAATTACAAGGTTAAATAAAATGATGGATCTTCAGAGAATGGAATAAATTTATTTTTTCAACAAATTTAACCATTATTGGGTAATGGAAAATATGTAATAAAAGGTACAGATGAATACAAACAATTATTCATTAATTTTTATTGGACATATAAAAAAGGCAGTGCCGAAAATTAGTGAATATCAAAAACATCGATATATTTACTGATTCATAGTTAAGCTTTTTTATAAATACAGTGTCAATGGAAAAGAAATCAGTGGTGAAATTTGAAAAAAAAAGTTCTTAATATATATATTTTCAAAATTTTCTTTTTTAATGTAAAGGGTCTTATTTCAAATCCTATTGCGTGTAATTTCCGAACTGTGATTGTGTGCAGTTATTTATACCAAAGAACAATAAGTAAGAGCCTGGATGACATTAAATAAAGGCCTATCAAATGCGCTGATGGACAGGTTATATTTATTAAATGGGTTGTAACCTGACCTTTAGTGTAATAATAAATTCTAGTAGTAATTTTTCAGCTGTTTAGTAATTAACTTTCATTCTTTTGATTAAATAATTTTTTTTCGAATTTCTGATTAAAGCATAAAAATAAGAAATAATTCCTTTTTAATATTTAAAATGATTCCATTACTTATTATCAAACTGCCTGAATTTTTTATTATAAAAATTTTGTGCACCATGCATGTGTGTATGACTTTCTTTATTTCCAAAGGACCATATTTATTGTCATATTTGTTAATGACACACACACACACACAAATAATTTTATTTATTGACAAAAAATACAAAACACGCATTTAATGTGAACTATGACCTTGCATTTCATAGGAAAGTTTTGATAGGTCCGGTTAGTATGTCGTTATTTTAAATTTCAAACAGGATACCAGATTCTCATCAGTTATAATAATGTCTTCCTTCTCCAGGTCTTTCAAATCAGTCCACTTTTGCTGTGAATTGATATCACAATTTTCTGAATTTTTAAAAAGCTTCCCTCATATTTAAAATTATTGTTTTAAAATAGCAAATGTCAATTCTCTAGTTATTTTATTAATTTTTTTTTCACAATTTTCTGAATTTTTTTTTCTTTTTTTTTATTTTCTTAATTTTTTTTTTTTTCACAATTTTCTGAATTTTTAAAAAGCTTCCCTCATATTTAAAATTATTGTTTTAAAATAGCAAATGTCAGTTCTCTAGTTATTTTCTTGGCGATTATTGTCTTATTTGGAAATAAAACAAACTTTTATCAAGTTAGTTTTTTGATTTACTATTAAAGGTTTATTTATTGTCACATTATGCACTATAAATTGCGCTTCAGTGTATTTAATAATTGTTGCGTGCGTAAAAATAGATGTGTTTCATTAAATAACCAATTTAATTTAATTTTCTATTTTAAGACCCTTAATTTATGTTCAAAATGACCATGTTATTTATTACTACAAATAATTAAGATGGGATTAATTTCTTAAAAGTTTTATTTATTTTCCTTTGACTTCAAATCAATTTTATTTTCCATTTAAAACAAATTGATTTAAAAGCGAAATGCAAATAAATGAAATGTTATAAGAAAAAACAGATCAAAAGTGAACAATTAGGGAAAAATATTTTATATTAATTAAATTTAATTAATTAATTTTTTAATTAATTTAATTTTTAATATTTTTTAAAATGATTTATATAATAAAGTTTTAAATAAATCTTACTAACCAGTTCTAAAATTCACGGCAATATCAAGTATAAAAATAGTATCTGAAACGCAATTGAAAACAATCCAATGCAAACTGAGATCGTCATTGAAAAACGAGATCGCTACTGGAAGAACTATGAGGTTTGTTATGAGCAGGACCAACATCATTAAATCCCAATAAAATCTAAAAAAAATTAATTAATTAATCAAAATAATTACATTACATGCTTCAGAAGAAATCAACTTTAAGATACAGTCAGAATTATAAAATAATAAATAAAAAAATAATAATAAATAAATATAGAATTATTTTCACTTTAAAAATAGAAAATCTTTCCAAAATATTTGTTAGTTAATTTTACGTCTGGATTTTTCATATTTTAATCATAGTTCTCTCTCACACACATCTGATTAAAACTGCAACAAGTCCCAACCCATCGTGAGACAAAAACATCAGATGTCGAATTCATTAAAATAATTATTATTGTATTTTTCAACATTACTAAATAAAACAAAAAAATTGTCAAAAAAACAACAAATATTTATTTTCTTTTTTCTTCACAAAACAGATGATAAAATTCTTGAATTTCCATTCATATGGATTTTGAATTCAAGTTGAAAAAATTTGGAATGTTTTTCTACTGAATATGTGTTTTAATTTTCGAAAAATTAAAATTTTCAATCTGCATTTGCTGTCCATCAAACCGAATTTTTATTAAGTTAGTGAAATAAATATAGTTAGATTGACTTGGAAAATAATAATAATAAAAAATTTAACATTAAGAAATTAATATTACCGTATTTTCAAAACTGAACCTGCGTGCGGTGTATCCGTTCATTACTATAATGCATCGATCCTTTGCGGAATAATAGATAATTTTTACAATTTCAATGGGCATCGTCGATATTTTTATACATTATGCTTATTTGTTCTTATTTTGTTTTGAAATTCCTTTCTATTGAGCTAAATAATATTAATTTTGTTTTGTATATTTTAGAGGGTTACATGACGAAATTTCACTGGACAAAAATACACGTGACAAATTACACAGAAGAAATTACACATACGAAAATTACACTAAGACAAAACTACACATCTAATTTTTTTGTTTTTTATTTTTAGTGTTTATAAACAGTGAAATTAAAAAGCCATGTAATTGTGTTTAATTTAATACGTTTTTATGGATCTTCACATAGTAACGGCATACGCTATCAATTTTATTAAATTTATGAATATTTTGAAATAACAGTAAAATTCATTCATAATGAACCCAAGAAACAAAATGTTATTTAATAAAAATTTACTTTAAATATATATAAAGTTTATACATTCGCAAGATTTTTATTTTTTATATTAATTAATTAAAATTAAATTAAATGTGTAATTTTGCCTTAGTGTAATTTTCGTATGTGTAATTCTGTCTATGTGTAATTTCTTCTGTGTAATTTTGTCACGTGTAATTTTATCCTGTGAAAATTTATCTTGATACCATTTTAAAGCATTTAAACGATTATTTGCTTAATATATAATGGAAGAAAATGTTGTCGAACATGAGAATGT
The DNA here is from genome assembly GCA_959609185.1 of Schmidtea polychroa. Classification (NCBI taxonomy): domain Eukaryota; kingdom Metazoa; phylum Platyhelminthes; order Tricladida; family Dugesiidae; genus Schmidtea; species Schmidtea polychroa. The sequence goes on from CAUHTR010000069.1 coordinate 217,156, forward strand.
TGATGAGTTTGCATTTCGTAAATTACTTGAATTTGCAATGTCGAATGTGAATTTTCTTTTTAACAATGAGTGGTATAAGCAGGTTGATATTGTTAGTATGGGTTCCCCACCGGCTCCAACAATGGCATCTATTTTCATGTCATGTTTAGAAAAGAAAATTTCATCATACAATTTAACTAAACCAACTGTGTATACACTATATGTTGATGATATTTTTTTAGTGTTTGAAAATCGTGAGCATGGAATGCTTTTCTTAGATTACATGAATAATTTGCATATGAATATTAAATTTACGTGTACAGAAGAAAAATATCTATGATACCGGTTTTGGATCTGCTTATTCAACGAATTGGAAGACTGAAATATACAGAAAAGCGACTGATACTGGTCTTTATACTAAGAGCTTTTGTGAATGTAAATACAAGAGAAATATGGTGAGAGGATGAGTTTTTTGTGCATGGTCTTTATCATCTACGTTTATCAATTCAGTGAAAAATATTGATTCTCTGGTTTTGTTGCTTCTTAAAAATGAATATTCTAAATCTTTTCTTGGGCGCATGACAAAAGAGACCGTTTATAAATGAATGTTGAATAATCATGATCCTTGTACATGTTTATATGAAGGTAATGATCCTATTTTGGATTTTGAAGTTAATATGTTGTCAAGTTCGGAAGGTGAAAATATTTTCCTGTTATCTGGTATCCTTTCAGTTTTAATTAACCTGTCATAGATTGGATTGAACACTTCGTGTGTCATCCACTCCTTTAAGCTCTTATTTGGATTCCGCCATCTTCGGGAGCAGTCTTTACTTTTCTTAATGGCTGATGTTGTGTATCCATTTGATATTTGCTTGTACAAATCCCATTCTGCTTTTTTATCACCTATATTTATTAGGTTTAGTTATTTTTGAGGTGGTGATCTTGTGAAGATATTGAGGATGTTGTCCATTTTTCTTTTAATTATCTGGGTCCATGATTATTGATTTTCTATGTTTTCTTTAATCGAGGTATACCGTCCAGTGACCACCATTCCAGTGGATTAACTAGCTGGTTTGTTCCTACCCTACAAGTGTTTCCGTTTTTATCTTTTTGAACATGCTGCTTCTATTAGTATTAATAATATCATGTGCATTTTATGGATTTAGGTAGCAGATAATGTTATCCCAGGTGTTTGGTTGACTTGACAGCGATCTTATTTGGTATTCGATCGTGACCTGTAATAGTCATGTGGTATTTGAAGGATTGTCCTTCATTGTTAGGATTATTATCTCAGTATTTTGATCTTTATATTGCTTTGATGTGGTTATTGGACACATTTGGCATTGATCGGTTTTTTTTATGAGTTCTCTTTAAGTGTTGTTCGAAACCTGGCAATGAGTGAGCAATTGAATGTTGGGTCATTACTAATGTGGATTTGAATGTTGTTGTTGTCATTGACTATATTCTCTGCCGATCCGCCTCCAGTTAGTTTCTTTGGGTGGCTTGGTTCTCTCTCGTTTGATGATGTTATTTTCATCCTTTTCCTGAGGGGTTCTGGTTTTTATTGGGAGTTGTTGGATTGTTGAATTATAATTTCAATGGTATCTATCTCATTATCCGTTTACTGATTAGTTGGGTGAAGTTTCTCACGTATATGATATTCTTTCTTAGGTTAAACGATCTGGGTACTCCAATAATTGTTCTTTTTATCATAAAGTTGAAGTAGGTTATTGCATTGTGCTGGTCTATTGGTGTTTCGAATTCATATGTTTTGATTATCTTATAAGATTTTCACATTCTTTTCTAAATTCAGGGAATTTGGGATTTGGTTTTAATTTCTTTGTCCAGGTTTCTGGTATAATGAAATATTGGGTTATATTGGTCCAGTTTATATCTTTGAGGTTGTCGAAAGTAAAATTGAGGATTGCTTCTGTTAAGAATAGTGATCTGGAATAGTTGCCTAGTGTCTTCTTATTATAGATCATATTTATGACAAAGCATCCCCGTAGGTTGCTGAAGTCCTTTTTTGAGTTGGAGTTTTTGGTATTATATTCGCAGTTTTCTTTAGCGAATCACGGTCTTGCTCTTATTTTTTTTATAGGCAATTTTTTTGTTTGTATTCTTTATATAATCTGTAGAAGTTGATTTTCCTCCAGTCCATCTATGTTCAATGTCGGTGTTGAACTTTTTATACGCTGCAGTTTTTATTCGTGATTGTTTTTTCCTTTGCTCTTTTGGCTATTGGAAGTCATTTGAGATTGTTCTGCATCGAGGTCAACTTGGTGGTGTTGCTAATGGAGGCGCAGTAGTCGATACATTTTACACGAAGAACAACGACACACGGTTTCAATGGGTTTACACATTTTATTCTTGAAAATTCCCTAATTTGGTAATTAGGAATACCATATTATTAATCAGAATAAAATGTGGCAAGATCGAAATAAAACCGATATTAGTCTGTCATTAAACATTACGTCAAACATAAAAAAACTTTATTATAGTGAATGGGAAAAAACTGGTATTAGATATAAATAATCTCAAAGAAGGATTTTTCATAGATAGAAAGATTAAGTTCATTGAATTCCATAAAATGATATTTGTCTTTTCAAGATATAATAAATTATCACCTTCAAGTTTATCAGAGAATTTCAGCGAGTTCGAAAACAGCAGAAAAATACCCAGAGCAAAAAGGATTATGCTGAAAGCAATTAAAATTATGTGGTCGTCGAAGAAAATGACTAAGGATAAAGAAAGACTCCTATCTTTATTTTGTTTTAATTATAAGCAATAGTTACAATTTGAACGAATCTGAAGAAATATCAAAACTTAATAAGTGCAAATTGGTTTGAGAACATACAGACCTTTAAGAAAGTATTCTTTTAGGTCAGTCAAGTTTAAAATATAAATACCGATCTATAAGATGTTTTTGATTTTTTGACTTTTTTTTGATTTTTAATTTTTTGATTTTTGTTTTGGTTTAAATATTTCATTAAAAACTTATTTATAAAGCGTTGAAAGGAATCATTTACTTTACAAAAGTCCAAAACAGAATTTTGTCAATTTCACTTTTCTTTTTTATGAAAATATAAAATGTAACATTATATACAGAAGAATATTTTCAGTTTGATTAATTATATTTTGACAATGTAAGTATTTGGAAATGCATATTTGCAAATTATATCGGATTTACTATCAGTATTTACAAAAATAATAACATTTGTGTAATTTTTAATAGCTTCAAAATAAATTATAAAAAATTGTATACACATTTATTACATTTTATGGCCAATAAAATTAAAGTTACTTTTCGTGTGAATTAAATATTATTTTTAAAATATTTAAATATTATTTTTAAAAAAAGTTTAATTTAAAAAATAATTGATTATTTAAATTTCAACTAAAATGAAAATCGAATAATTATAGTAGAAAGTTTTGTAATTTATTTAATAAATCTATAATAAATGTGCTGCATATTATTCTTTTTTATTGAGTTGTCGGAATAATTTTTGTAATTAACATGTTTCGTAAAAGTTGCTTTAAAAAAAGTCAAATGTATATTTTTAAACTTTAAAAATTAAAAAAATATTTAAAAAATTAATAAAGATATAAAATAAATATATCCATGGATATATAAGTAAAAAATTAAAAATTAGTATATAATAAGAAAATCTAATAAGAAAATTACAACAATTAGAAAAGTTTTTTTAGAATCTATATTATTATTGTCTGAATTCATGAATGTTAAATACCAATTTGTTAAATAAACTTTGTATGAACTTATTATTGTAAATCATAAATACATTTTTACATTCGCAGGCACATATACGCGAGCAATCCCAATTTTAAAAGTGACTTTGTTGAGTTCAACAAATTTCTCATTAACAAGAGATACATAATACATAACAATGTTTATTGTTTTTTCAATCCCATCTGATGGTTACAGTAATACTGTCTAAATTTATCGTGAAAATATGTTTGAAAGGCGCTTTCTAATAATTAAATCATATCCATTATCATTATCAATATCATTATTTTTATTTAAATAATTAAATGTTAACACTTTAGTATTTAAAGAAATTCCTATCATATCTAAAATTAAAATATATATAAGTAAAATTATGAAAATAATTTTCTTTTTAATTAAAAAAAAAATTATTTAACAAAATAGCAATTTAAATAAAATTTTCCAAGCTTCCATAAAAAAACCTATTTTTAACTATTTTATTTTAAATTTTAAATTTTAATAAAATTTTATTTTTAATGTACAATTTTCAAGAAATATCTGATCATTTGCGAAAAATATAAAAAGAATTCTCATTATTTTAATATTTGTAAAATTTTATAAAATAATAAACAGGAAAATTTATTAAAAATAATTAAATTTAAATTTTCATAATGACTGAAAATAATCGTATCGATTTTTGATTTCTTTAAAATAATGACTCTGCTTTGATTGTAAAATTTCTAAATAAAACCTGCATAAGCTCTCATCGGTAAGGCCGGATTGACTCTCCATCTTTTTCGAAATATCAAAATATAAATTATATAATTTTTCAACATGTTCTTTGTCTTTTAAAAATAAGTAAGGATGTTGGTTTTCCAACTCAATTGTTTCTTTCGATATTTTGGCATTAGTTTTTACATTGTTATCTGTATCATGTTTTCTTTTAATTGCTTTGGATTTGTTCGCAGTTTGATTTTCAAGTTTGGATTTTTGAATTTGAAATTTCTTTACTATTTTTTCTTCATTTTTAACCCATTGACAAACTGCAGAAATTCCAACTTTATATTTTTCTGCTATTGATCTTAAAGTTGCATTGTTCTTTCGCATTTGTATAGCGTCCAACTTGCTTTCCAGAGTCACAAACGTTTTGCCTTGTAAGTTGGCAGACTCGTTTTTTGTGGAAGTCTTTTCTTCATTAGGTTCAGAAAAATTTGAGATGATTGACGTATTATCCATATTACAGAGGTTTTTAATTGCAGCTGTTGATATGTTCAATTTTACAGCAACTTCATTAACAGACATTCCATTTTTTATCAAGTTGATAGCTAATGTTTGATTATCAAGGGATAAGTTATTCATATCGGTTACTAAAGTAAGAATTTATTTAATAAATTATTTTCATTTTACTTAATAATTTAATGAATTATTGTTATTATTATTTATTTTAATAGGTTTTTATTGGTTAAAATTAAAATAAATGTTTATAAATTAAAATAATTATTATAAAATAAAAATTTAAAATTTTTGAATTATTTAAAAAATCAGTAGCTGTTTCAAAAATTAAATATTAAAAATAAAAATTTAAAATTTTTGAATTATTTAAAAAATCAGTAGCTGTTTCAAAAATTAAATATCAAAAATTAAAATTTAAAATTTTGAATTATTTAAAAAATCAGTAGCTGTTTCAAAAATTAAATATCAAAAATAAAAATTTGGAATAAATGGATTTTAAATACAAAAGATAAAATTTTAATTAATTAAAATATTCAGTTAACTTGAAAAATTCCCGAGCGTGTTTTTAATGACTTTTAAATGGTAAATTCATAACTCGAATTGGAATTAATTTCATTGAATTTTCACGTAATTTATCTCATCAAAAACAAGAGATTGAAACAGAAATAAAATCAGAATAAATTTTGTTAATTCAATTATCAATAGAAAATCAGGTAATTTAGGAATCTCATAAATATTTAATTTAACTGGATAAAATATTATTTTGTTTTAATAAATTATCTTACTTTATAAAAAACAATTTTTATAATCAAATTCAAACTGTATTTAAAATAGATCATTTTTTACATTTGAATAATTTTTAATTACATAAATATAACTAAAAATGAAATTTATTTAACATATCAATAGAAAATAACCGAAAAAAAGGAAAAAAATAAAATTTTAAAAAATCAAGGATGTTTGAAAAATGTAATTAAAAAAATTTAATTGTTTTAAAATTTCTATAATATCAAAATCTTGGTTTACCCAAATTTTCATGTATGATATAAAGTTTATTTGCGTTGTTATCTTTCCATTATAATAAAATTAAATACTTCTTTGAATATTTGAATTATTTGAAATATTTACTTTGTATTTTAATAATATAAAAACAATTTAAAATTGATTCACATTATTATTTTTAAAAATTAAAAATTTTAATTTAATGTTAAAAAAATCATACGATATAAATATTTTTGATAATTTAATAATATTATTTTTGGTGATAAAAATAAAATCATTTCTTTTTTAATAAATATATAGCCATAGAATTTGCTTACTATTTAAATTTATTTATTATTTATAATTAACTATCAAAAATTGGCATCTATTTTCTGTGGTATATTATAATTTTGCTCCAAATACCAACAATATTCTCCTCACAAAACTTCAAACCTACTTAAATTCGTTTCTACTTTTCGCAATTCTATCTCAAATATAAAAGTCATACTGGAAGGCAAGAGTTACAATAAAATATTCAGACCTATTTACAAATCACTCATGAATAGATCCTATCCAAAGATATGTCTTCACTCTCCAAAATTTTCAGAACAAGAGATTTATATTTTTTAAATTCTAACCGGGAAAAATATTAGTGTACTGAGCTAGATTCAGCTAAAACCCTGTAATTTCGTGTAAGTTTTAATAAGGACAAAACGAAATAGACAGAACTTATTAATTTCCTTAATCCTTGGCAAACGATGATTAATTTAACATTTCATTGCAAGTACTCATCAGTTAAAAACAAAATTAAAATGTGTATTCAATTAAAACAAAATTTATATTTACATGTTATTTGAAATAACCGCTTGGATGAAGCTCATGCTTCCTTTCACAAGTGTCACTGAATTAGTTGGTATTTTATTTACTCCAGGAATGTTGCGTTTAGAACACAATAAGCAATCTTTGATGTCCTAATAGGTTGTTGCAAAATCAAATGCGACGTCTTATTTATATGCTACTCTATATCGTTACTTAATGGCTGACCGGGGTTCCGCACTGGTGCCAGGAATTTTTATCTAAATCTTTGTTAAAAAAATAAATTGCTTAAAAAGTGCTATAAAATCGTAGATATTCAATTCGAGTACAGGTCGCCATCTCAGTAACAAGATCAACAAACACAGATCAACAAATCAGAGGAAAGGGTTAATAATATTTTTTCAACTGCAAAAATTTATAAAATTATATTTAAAAAGAAAACAACTCATATTGTTAAAATAATTTTTTTCTCAAATCCGTAAGCCTTAATTGGTTCCTTTAATTTAGAATCAAATCAAATCAGTGAGATCATTTGAATGATTGCCTCAAGTAGAGATTGTCAGAAGTGATTGCTGAAAAATGAAGAAAAATTTGGTCATCATCGCCAAACATCAAAAATTGGATCACAAATTTGGACAATGAATTCATTTTAATAATAAAAATTGAAAAATAAGTTCTTATTGTTTTTTTTGCTAAGCCATTAAAAATACCAAATGAGATTCAACTGATAATTTTTATTATTTTAATAACTTATTTTTTATTGAAATATTATATTTTCTATTGTGATTAATAATGATAATACTTAATAATAAATATTCATATTTAAACCGGATGTAGCCTAGGGATAAATGTCCCACTCTTTTATGGTTTTGGGTTTATGATAGAGCATAAGGGTCAATTGAATCCCATATACATTTTTGATATATTTATTAGGGAAAACGAACGAAATTATTAAAATATTTACTAATTATAATAATATTATAGTAAAAACTCCAACAAAAGATAATTCAACTTAAATAAATAAAACATAATTCGGATTTAATACATAAAAGTTAAATCGCATTTAAATGGACTGGGGTCAATTTGAAACTTATCCAGAGAAGGAAGGTTAATTAAACCTCATCTAGCCTGTCCAACCTTAACATTAAAAGAAATATTTTTGATACTTTTGAGCTTGTATTAAATCTCTGATTGTATTTATGTATTTGTGAGTGTTAAATTTGTCTATGACTTACTAAATTTATGCATGACAACATTTATTGGGATTTTGTTAAAAGAATAGTTAAAAAGAAATAAAAGAAATAAAAAGAAATAATTAAAAGTTTAAAATATAAAATATTAAATATAAAAAAAAAGTTTCGTTAGATAATGAAAATGCATACATGCTTTGGAAGGTGAACATTTGTTGAAAAAAACAAAAGGATAAAATAATCAATGGCATTTATCAGATTTTTTGATTCTGGATATTCGGGATATTTATCGTATTAATTTATTTATAAAAACATTTCATTGATATCTGTTATTAAGTATAACAATGTCAGTTTTATGTGACATTTAGTTTATGTTGTTTACATTTTTAGACAATTCTTTTATTATTTTATTTGACTATGTATCATTTTTACATCTTCGATTTATAGATAAATATTTATACATCATCCTTGCTATATTTTATAAATTTTCCTAAATAAATTTTATTTGTTATGTAGGAGTTCAACCCATTTAAAAAAATATAAATTGTTCATTAATTTTTTTTTATTTTGTTATTATTTACGTGTTGTAAGATTTTCAATTTCTAAATAAAAAGGTTAATCAACTGTGAAATATTAAATATTTCATATAATTAATACTATAATAATAATTAAAGCTTCCTAAAAAAATCAGGTGTTTGGAAATATTTTATAAAAAATTATCATATTTTTGCTCAGTGTTTACAATACGTTATTACTACTATCTACTTATTAATAAATAAAGACAATTTTTCAACTATTTCAATAATTAATTCAGCAAAATACAAAATTTATAAGAAAGTTTTAAAGAGCACCAGAAAATCTAAATCAAAATATTTTTCAAACGAACACGACCCCAATAGACCTCAAACAAGGTCATCGAATGACTAATCCTTTTCTCAATAACACTACTTACACTGAAATCAGAATCACCCTCCTGAAAATATACATATCGGTTCAAATCCGCTTAAATCTCATTACTTCAGCATCCATTAAAATTCGACTTTGGGAATCCTTAATATCATGTTTTTCATCATGACTGTCTCACAATTTTGTTTCAAAAGTGCTGCGAAATAATAAATGCTTCCGTATCATAGTATCAAATGAAAATAATAGTCATATGTCATTAAATACTCAAATTCATTTCCTTCTGATTAAAAAAAAATATACCAGCTGACCAATATATATAAAGCCATCATATTAGGAATGAAGTGTTGAGGATATATGATCAGGAATTTATTTTCAGTCTAGGAGATATTTTTCCTTTACTAAATGTTGAAGACGTACAAAAATGAGCCATTCGTAAACCTTTTCTTAACACTTGTAAAATCTCTAGATGTCTATTTGTAATGATTTCTGTTTTATCTCTTTATATACAGGTATTTTTCTTACATTCAAGTTCTTTACTTTCAATATACTCATTTCTGATACGAATATTTATAAAATTGTTATTTGAAAAGTGATTCAAGATAGAAAAACTACCGGGAAAGTTATTTACTATTATTTAAAACATAGCGAATTTAACAATTGAGGAAAGGAAAATATTTTCTTTATTAGAACATAAAACACCTCATATAAAATTAATTAAAATGTAAAAATTATTTTATAGTCAAAGATTTAGTGTAAATGATAAAGAAGTTTTATTTATGAATAATTTAAATTAATTAATAATGTAAATTATTTGTTCTATTATAAATTTATTACTAAAATACTTTAAATTTTTTTCAATTTATATAATAACAAAACAGCAATATAAAATTACAAAATTTTCATATGTTAGACATATTCATACTACTACTATATATTATTTTGTTTTAATTAAGTCATTATTTGGTATTATATATATTTATTTTTATTTATCAAGTTGAATTTTAAATTTATCATCTATGAAAAATAGCGAATTTTCTTCATATTAATTGACGAGTCAATAATTATGATGGAACAATTGTATCAAAGAATTTTGTCAACAATAACAACGACGAACAAGAGCAGTAATTTTCTAGTGGACAAGCGAAATGGAATGCTTCGTTACGGGAAACGATTAAATCATTTTAGCTTTAAATATTTTATATTTATTAAGATTTAAAGTACATGATACTCTATTATTATAAGTCGCTTATGGAATGAATGATTTTTCCATTCTTTACAAATATTTTAAGAGTCTTTTAAAGCTTGTTCTATGATTATCTAAATAAACAAAACAATTAATTTCTATTTTATATATCTCTGCTTATAGTTTATCTATTGTTTTGTCACAGTAATAATAATAGTAATAATATCTAGATTTCAATTATATCTTTGTGGTCAA